>CM062292.1:235899664-236499664 GCA_031216915.1 Pictodentalium vernedei | reverse complement strand
AAGGGTTAAGTGATACATCCTCTGCAACTGCTGACAAATTCAGCCTCGCAGCACCAACATATCTTGGAGGAGTTACAATTATATACCCAATGCACATGCAATGCACCCCCACATTATATATAGATCAGTTTTTTACATTCTGACTGATCACAAGAAAAACTTCATCTCAATTCAGATTAGCTGATATTAACTTACGGCATTCACATGCTTCATGCACAATACAATGGGCCATTGCATTGTCATTTTGGTACTCAAACAAAACACGATGATAGAGTGCTAATTTTTTGGGGTTGTCAAAATTTTGTTCACATCCTATTGCCTTGTTACAATATATGGTAGAGGTCCTATAGGCACTTTCAAATAAATTGTAACAAGGCAAATCAACCCAAGCTCAATGATATCAAAAATTAATTGAAGCACATCCACAGAATATGAAGCCTTTAAGCTGCGGTTCCCACATTTCAGGATAAAGCACAAAAAAGGGCTTCTAGCACTCAATCAGTTAAAAACTTACCTTGTTCATCTTTCTCTACTAATCCTGCTATACTGGAGCGAATACCAGCAGATGGAAACCCTTGAAGTATACTAACAAATCCAGCTGGAATAGAGAATACATACAGTAAAACCTTTTTTGAGAGACCACTGTCGAGAGAGATTATCTTGTACCGTTTGGTTGTTTTACTCTATAATATAATTGGACCTATGATGAAAGACCACTTGTTTTGAAACAACACTATTCCATGGCAAAAGAGTAGTCTCTCAAAACAGGTTAAATGGGGTGGGGGCATGCCTTGGGGCATACTCCTATAGTGCATATTACCATACAATGACAAGAGAATAAATGAACCATGATACTGTGAAAGCTATTCCCATAAACAATCTTCAATTCAAATTTCATTCAGAGCCACTAACCCCCAAACAGAGATATCAGGTGAACAGACAAAATGTTGGCTATTTAATGAGGCAAACAGTAAAATTATTGTCTTTGTTTTACAGCAAGGTAATTGTGAAGGCCAGAAACACCTGTTACTGAAGTCTAGTAATGATCAGTTCATCCACATAAGAGATGTGGAACAAAGATAATGCCAGATGTGGGGAGCTGATTTGCATGTATTTTCTTTGTTTTACTGCAGAGACATGACTAATCTGAAAGACTTTCCCATAAACAATCTTCATTCCAAATTACATTGAAATCTGATAACCCAACCCTTATAGCACAAAGACATAATGACACATGTGGGGTGGTGATTTACATGCATTTTCTTTGTTTTATGGCAGGGACCATGACTCCTTTGAAAGCCTTTCCCATAAACATCTTCAATACGAATTTTTTTTAAATCTGGTAACCCAAACCTGAAATATGAGGCAAACAGACAAAAAATTGGCTATTTTATGAGGCAAACAGCAAATATTCAAAGTTAAAAAGGGGGATAAGTCTAAAAAGTGAAAAGTAAGAAATATCATTAGAGACTCATTGGAAAGCCGTTCCCATAAACAATCTTCATTTCAAATTTCATTGAGATCCAATAAGCCAAACTTGAGATACAAGGCAAACAGATAAAAAATAGCTTATATTTGTGTATTTCAAGTGCTATAACTCACAGAAACAAGAGGCCTCTCAGCCAAGATAGCTCCGCCCAGGGCAACTACTTTCAGGGGCAGCCATATACAGGGTTAACATTTGATCCCCAATCTCTGATTCTGATAACCCTTTACCCAATACAGATAGAAGACAACATCATCATTTTTTGTCTCAAAAACAGCTTATGGCCCCTCATTGGAACAAGTTTGTTGAGCTTGTTCAATGAGGGCTCATTAGCTTTGTTTATCAGACAAAAATTGAAAACATAATAAAATTTGGCAAATACACTGGTGTTACTTTGACCAGGTAGCCTGAGACCTTATCGTTGATAGGTACAGACCTTATTGTGATTGATGGCACACTGTCTATTGACAATACATACTGTTATAAAGTTTTGTTAGAAAATATTCAGTGGTAAAGAAATTATGTCTCGGACAAACAAAATGTTGAAGCTGGATGACAGATGGATGGACGGACGGATGGATGATGGACAACTCGATATCAGAAAAGCTCTGCTGACTTTGTCAGGTAGAGCTAAGAATATTCCAACAGCAAAAGGGCTGACGCTACTTAAAGATCTCATGATCGTGAACATATGTATGAAATCTCATTTTATTACATGCCCATGCAGTCTCTCTTATGCAATATGGCGTGCAATATGGCTGTGCAATACGGAATTCCATATTGCACACCAACCTGTTCCAACCGGGACTTTTTTTATGCAATGCGACTGCATAAAGTGCATGGGGTTTACCACCGTTGATAGAAAAGAAAATTAGGTCAGTAGGTGCTTGGGTCATGTAATAAATACAAAACCACATGTATGTTTCAATGAGTCGTTTTGTATTCAATTCGTCAGATTTGCGTAGAAAGAAAACGTCTCGACCTTCGGTCTCGACGTTTTCTTCCTACTCACATCTGACTCATTGAATACAAAACGACTCATTGAAACATACATGTAGTTTTGTCTATATATTCTGAGCAGTAATGGTGAATGTTGATCAGACATCTGAGTGCTGATGGACAGATGTACAGACAGATGGACAGACACACAGATGCATGGATGGATGCACAGATGCACATACAGGCACAATCCACTATACCTGACTTTTTGAAAAAAAAGTGGGGGTATAAAAACTTCAGCTCTTGATCCAATACAACATACAGATTTTGCATACAGTCTTTCTGATAATCTGCCTTCCTCAAAACATAATGACACTTTGGTTCATATAGAGGCTCCCACCCCCCCCCCCCCCACCCCCGACTCAAATGATACATATGCAAAATGATTGATATAAGTCATCTATAAAGTAATTATCAGGTGTGATTCTTTTTTTCCATAGCAGTTATCAATGCATAACTGGAGGTGTCTCTGGATGGGCCTATCAATACTCCCCATCGCAGTAATTGGAATACTACTAGAGAAATCTCTGGACAAAATTTTGACCTAGAAGCAAATTATATTCTAAATCAAAAAAGGGCATAGCTATAGTGAAAATAGTCTGACCAGAACTATCACAGGTGCAAGGTTCCAATGGTGGTGAACATGCATATTTATTATAAAGGACGAAGGCGCCGGAGGTGCCCGAGTTGAGATGGGGGCAAAGCCGACGTCGAAACTCGTGAGTTCTTTATACTAATTTCACACTTTTTTTAACGTAGGAAGTAGTTACCGAGATGAGACTTCACGAGAATGACTCTGGATGATTAAACTTTTAGGGATTTTTCCCAAAGGTTTCGGGGACAAATGAGGTTACATTTTTTCAAGGATACTCGGACGCTAGAACAAGTGATGACTCTCCACCATTGCTTTCACCCTCATCGGGTCAAAGGACCCTTAATATATTGGGTGTGAGGGTGAGGTTAATGGGTCACTGATTATGTCACATGATGTCCATAGCAGCAAGTAAAGCACGCCCCTAGCAACGGGCAAACTACTGGGCCAATTTGGACCAATTTTAATACATGGACCCAATATGCATTGCAAACGAAAACAGACAGGTCAGCGGTGTAACCACGTGACTTCCCTAGCAACCAGAGCATCCCCTTAGCAACGGGATAACTTCTGGGCCAATTTTGACCCAAATTCGGTATACGGACCCAAAATGCATTGCAAATAAAAACAGAGAGATCAATGTTGATGTTTCGTGACTTCCCTAGCAACCAGAGCATGCCCTTAGCAATGGGCTAACTACAGGGCCGATTTGGACCAAATTCGGCATACGGACCCAAAATGCTTTGCAAATGAAAACAGAGAAATCAATCATGATGTCACGTGACGTCCATAGTAACCAGAGTGCCCCCTTAGCAACGGGCTAACTACTCGGCCGATTTTGACCAAATTCGGTGTACGGACCCAAAATGCTTTGCAAAGGAAAACAGACAGATCAAAGTTTACGTCTCGTGACTCCCCTAGCAACCAGAGCGCCCCCTTAGCAACGGGCTAACTACTGGGTCGATTTTGACAAAATTCGGTATACGGACCCAAAATGCATTGCAAATAAAAACAGGCAGGTCCATGTTGACATCATGTGACTTCCCTAACAACCAGAGCGCCACCTTAGCAACAGGCTAACTACTGGGCCGATTTTGATCAAATTCGGTATACGGACCCAAAATGTATTGTAAATAAAAACATACAGGTCAATGTTGACGTCACGTGACTTCCCTAGCAACCAGAGCTCCCTCTTAGCAACAGGCTAACTACTGGGCCAATTTTGACCAAATTCGGTATACGGACCCAAAATGCATTGCAAATGAAAACAGACAGTCAATGTTGATGTCACGTGATTTCCCCAGCAATGAGAGCGCCTCTTAGCAACGGACTAACTACTGGGCCGATTTTGACCAAATTCGGTATACAGACCCAAAATGCATTGCAAATAAAAACAGGCAGGTCAATGTTGACGTCACATCTTTTTTCCTCTTCCCTGACATGACCCAGAAGCACAGGATTAGTTGTTTCATAATTACTCGCAGAATTATCTGTTTTGATAACTACAAACAATACCTGTACGTCGGTATTTGTTTCAGTGAAATTAATGAAAATGGCTCACTGAAATTGGCACATAAAGCTCTAGGCCTATTTAATTCAAAAGACAAGTCTGTGCTGTTTTGTGAAGTGTGTATGTTTGTGCTGGCTTATGTAGTTTGCGTGTCTGCAAATCGCCCAGAAACCTGGTCTGAATCATCCACAAACATGGTCCGAATCGTCCAATAAGCTGGTCCGAATCGGCCAGAAATATGGTTCGAATCGTCAATAGATCTGGGACCGAAGTGTCCTTTATAAAAACATGGTCTGAATCGTACACGGTCTGAATCGCCCATACACCATGTAACGAGTTAATTTTCTTACGTCTGATGGTACCCTGAGGTTATTAATAGAAAACCCTGATAGAACTGATCATATTTACGGAAAATGCCACTCGTATTCAGAACGTTCAATGCTGTTGGAAAAGCGAATGAAAAAAAATATGGTATGTGCTTAAAGAAATCATCAAGACTACGTGATTTGAATACGAAATAATCTTTATATTTGCTCTTCATGTCATGTTTTTTTCTATAATTTCAGATGCGTTCTTTCAAAAAAAAGGTTTATTCCATTTCATTTTTGGCTTAACAATTGCCAGCAAAACTTCTATTTCCAGAGCACTAGAATGTTCAATGTTCCTCATGCACAAGTTTCTGAAAACTGCATATTTAATGAAGAAAGATACTAAAAAAATTTAAAAAAATAAGTAAATAAAATCCCCCATCTTCATTGTTTTCCACAATATATTTATCGAGAATCAAATATATTTTGATTTGTTTTCAGATTGACCTGTTTATGTTTAAATTAATTATTCCTCAGATTTTTCCTCAACATAATGTTTTACATGAAACTACATTTGTGATACTCAGTCTTATTAATTTAAAGATGATCTTTTCAGTAAAACTGCATTGGCATATTATCATCGTCCTTTTTTTGCACAGCACTGCTGTATTTTCTTGTTTATTTATTTCTTGGTTTTTAAGGTCACATACTTATGCACAATGGCTAATCGTGACTGTGACAGTTTTATGGGTGGAGGAAGCTGGTGTATCCGGAGAGAATCACCAAGCATCGATGAGCAACTGTCAGCTCCTCAACATTCTAACTCTGTTCAAGCTCCATTCAAGCAGGGTTACAGCGGCTGAAGACATGTGCACCATTGACGTGCAGTATGCCTTAGTACACAGCATCATCGTGCCCCCATATAGGCAACTGAGATAAAGTGCCTTGCCCAAGGACACAGTGTGGGTCTTCCCAAACAGGGATCGAACTGCGACCTCAAGCATAGAAGCCCAACAGTCTACCACTGAGCCACCGTGCTCCCGGTGAACATGCATACCAAGTTTGGAAGGATCAGCCTATACACATCAGAGAAAATCCCCAGATAAAATTTAGACCTAACAGCAAATTATTCTAAGTTGAAAAGGGGCATGATTATGGCAAAAATAGTCTGATCGGAACTATCATCGCAGGTACACAGGTTCCCATGGTGGTGAACAAGCGTACCCAGTTTCAAAGGTATTGGCCCATAAACATTGGAGAAAACCTTCAGACAAACTTATGTCCTTGCTTGGACAAATGGACAGACAGATGGATGCATGGATGGACAGAGAGATGGATGGGCAGATAGATGGACAGACAGATGGACAAGATGATTCCAGTAAACCCCTCCCCCCCCCCCCCCCCCCACAACTCGTGGGGTATAAAAATTGCTTACATTTTATTTTTAGTTTCTTGATATTTGGAAGAGGTAACTTTAACTCTTAACCCGCTGAGAATTTTCAAGATATTTTTTCATCAAATCTAGTCAAGGCTGCTGTAAAGCAGCCACGACTAGTGTTGATGAAAAATTAATCTAAATATAACAAGAAATCATTCATGAAAAAATCCATTCAATTTACAGGGGAAAATATGTTTAAATGTGCTAAAATTATACTTATATTAGTGACTGGAGAAACCCTGAGCTGGGCAGGAATATCCGCCAGCAACATGGAGATTTTTGTCAGTCTATATCCTATTGCTTGACAATTAACTTATTTGTAAGCAAGTCTAAGCTGCCAATGCAGCAGCCAAGACTTGTCAATAAACAACTGCCAAGGTACTTAAATCATAAGTTGCAAGTTTCAACAAAGACTGCATGTTGGGGCACCTGTTTTTAGTGTTCAAACAATTACCCAAAATGGTTGCTGACCAATTATAGGTTATTTGAGCTCACAATCAGCCTATTCTGATGCTGATTCCGATTGTAATATTGTGCACTACTAGACAAGTCGAGGCTCAAAAGAACTACAATAAATTGAACTTATTTTATAGGTTTACAGTCTGTTCACTACTAGGTAAGTTAAGACTCGAAAGAACTACATTAAATTGAACATATTTCACAGTGTTAAACTCTGTTGACTCAGGTCCAGTAAAATTACCAGTAGTGCACTCTTGGACAGTAAAGGTGCCTCACAGAGAGGGTGGAACTGGCAATTTTACTACGACCTTCACTTTTCCGGTATCAACTGGTGATTGCCACAAGTACACTCAATTGTAAGCATTACATGTCGTTTAACTTGTATAAGAGGTGCCTAGAGAGATTAAGAATACACATTGTGGTGGTTTTTCAACTTTATTGAATGGTATCAATTGATATCATTTTACACTAACAATTGAAGATTATAAAATGTGGTTTATGAACCATCACAAAATGCTTGGCAACAATCTGTTGAACTGCTGTTCCAGGAGCTGTTGCCATTGTCATCCGATTGCCAAGAATCAGCCAATTGTGTGGCCAGTTTCGATCATCAGTTGAACACGACCTGTTTTGTTGCAGTAAAAAGTGATAAAAATTTGAATTAGGCTTTTTATGGGTTACACAAATATTCATTTAGAAATATTAGATATGGAGTATTCTTTATGATTCCAAAATGCAATTAAGTCCATTTCTGAGACTCCGCTGGAGGATTTTAAGCATCGAATCTGGCAAATCAATTTACTAAGGTGCCCATATGAGACTTCCAGAATGTTAAATGCTTGCATGCTGCTGACAGATATCCCTGCTCAAGACAAGAAATCTCTTTTCTTTAAAATAAGAAAAATTTAAGCATATTTAACTGAATTTTCCCATGAAAATTGTATAGACTTTTTAACCAATGATTTCCCAAGTCAAATTTATATGACACTACTATTTTCATCATCTTTTATGTCTTTTTAGCCTATTTATATATTTTTCGCCATTAATCCTACAGTGAAATATGTTCACTTTTACTTCTGGCGATCATCTAAGCAGTGTCCAAACCCACTAGTAATGGCCCTGTAGATGGAAGTTTACTTAGTCACTGTACCAGTAACAGCAAATAACTAGCCTTTAGTGGCACTATCCCATTATGGGGGGCAGTCCCAGCACATCCCCATGTCATTTCGCACCAGCTAGAAAAGCACCAAACTAAAAAATGTCCTCCTAGTAGGCTACTTGGTGCAATTTTAGGCGACAGACTGCAAACAAATTTGTTCAAATCATCCAGTTATCATACTTTTATGTAATACATGGAAGTATCTTGACATTTCTAAAATTCCAGTTGCTTTTAATTTTTGAAGGGCATAGTAAAACCAGGTTCTACTGGGAGTTAGGACTTAATAGAATACTTTTCAGAATTTGTCTAACAGTTTGGTTTTTTTTTTTATCTTTTGATTTCTACTTTTACCCCAGTTTCTTTTCTTTTTGGTTTGTTTTACACACCCGTCTAGTCAGAATTTGGCTTATGAGAACTTTTATCACTGCATTTCATTTCTTTCGTCATCTGTATTTTTTTTGTGTCTGTACCCTGAAGAAGGTCTTCATCAGACTGAAAGCTAGGTACTGTTTGAGCTTTATTAACATGAATATATTTATTTTATATATATATAACTTCGTCAAATTGCCGTCATGCTCGGAAGTTTACTTCCTTCTAAGCGGCTTTCATTTTTGACTAATTCTTATTCCGTTACGTTAAGTGCCGTACCAATGTATATCGCGTCATGGGAACGTAAAATTTAACATCACACAGATCCTAATTGTTGAATGGGAATTATAAAATTGATTGGGATACGCATACGTCTTACAGATCAATTTATTATTTGGCAAGTGGCCGCCCTGCTCCTAATCACAAACCCGTCTATAAAATCGCCGATACATATCTTCCTTGGGTGGCAACAAGTAAAGATATGTTCCGCATTACACATTGTTCACTGTTTTTATTTGTAAATTATGGACAAACAATACTGTATCAGATCTTCCTTAGCTGGTAACAAGTGGAGATATATTCCACGTTTTTATGCGCACAATTTGTTTTCAGCCTTAGAATTAGGAGCATTCAATCATTTATCTCAACCTCGCCCTGGTAACAGAGGCAGAAGCGAGTTCGCATGCAGTATTCACACATTCAACCATTCCTTGACCCAAATTGTTCAAACGCGTTGTTCTCCATATTCAAGTGTATTGCTTGTAAAATCCCCGTATCATATCTCCCTTGGGTGGCAAAGATATGTTCCCCGTTTCATGTTGTTCCCCGTATCCGAGTCTATTACGCGCAAAATAACAGTATCATATCTTCCTTGGGTGGCAACAAGTCAAGATATGTTCCGCGCTTCACTTTGCTTTTTGTATTCATGTGTAAATTATGCAAAAAATACCGTATAATATCCTCCTTGGGTGGCAACAAGTAAAGATATGTTCCGCGTTATTATGCAAAAAGCAAATATGAATTGGACACTATTTCTAAAACCTCGCCCTGGTAACAGAGGTAGAGGCAAGTAAGCTCGTATACTGTATTCACACATCCATCCACTCCTTGGCCCGAATCATTCAATCATTTAAAAGTGCGCCTCCATATCTCCGCCCCAGTACCCAACCCACGTCAATCAGACATCAATACCGCTGATGAAAAATAGAATCTTTTTATACCTTCCTTGCGTAGTAATAACCGCCCCCCTCCTGCCCGATCCTTCCAGGGTGTGTAAAAGTTTTGTCCTCACCCGGTATTGCAGCATATATATGCCCCCCCCCACCACTGATCTAAGTGCAGCCCCTCTTATAATGTTTACACTGACAATCGTAGGCTAGGATTCCATACCCCCCCCCCCCACCCCCCCCCTCCCCTGCCATATACACATGATGTACGCATTGACAAATACCCAATGATCATAATCTCACAACATATACATGCTATGTTCAACACCAATGCATTTTTAGGTGTAATTGCTCTATACACTAATTTGTATCCCCCCCCCCCACCCCCACCCCCTCCAGTTCAGTAAGTTTATAAATGAGAATATTTGGAATTATTCTTGTCTATTGAGCCCATTGGGTTCGAGTGTTTGAAGTTTGTTAATCCAAAATGCTTCACAACCCCTCCTGTAAGCTGTATTTTGTTGATTAATTTGTTCAATCCCAATAATCTTAAAATTCTTTATACTATGGTTTTTGGTCAGAAAATGATGTGGTATCGGTTCATCCATAACCTCAAGTTTTATTCTACTCAGATGGTTTTGCATTCTCTCATACAATTTTGTCCCCATCTCTCCCACATACACAACTTCATTGCACTTGTCGCAGAGAATCCCATATATCACATTCCTGGACATGCAGGTGATTTTTTTGCCTATGTGGTAGGCCGTTCCGTTCTTGTCTGCGAATTGTTTTGTTTGGAGCATAAACCCACAGATTGTACAATTTCTCTCGCATCTATCAGATCCCGTCCCTTGAATGCAGTCATTTAATCAAGTTTCCACAGAAAAGACATCACACCAAAGCTACATATGAAATCTGAAAAAAAGATCAGGTGAGGGACGTGACCTGTAGGGTGTACTAATGGAATTTTTGACAATTTATATGCCAAATCAAAGATGGACGATGGCAGCCATGTTTTTAAACAAAATTCAGAAATATTTTATAACTCCCATGTAAACACCAAAGCTATATATGAAATTCAAAAAAAATAAGGTGAGAGGTGCGGCCTGTAGGGTGTGCTAATGGAATTGTTGACAATTTATATGCCAAATCCAAGATGGCTGCTGGCAGTCATGTTTTTCAACAAAATTCAGAAAAATTTGATATCCACCATCTAGATGTGACACCAAAGCTACATATGAAATTTGAAAAAGATTGTGTGAGAAATGTGGCCTGTCCGGTGTGCTAATGGAATTGTTGACAATTTATGTTCAAATCCAAGATGGCTGCTGGTGGTCATGTTTTTCAACAAAATTCGAAACAATATATTCAATACCTCCCATCTAGTCATTGCCCCAAAGCCATGTATGAAATTGGAACTGATCAGATGAGAGATGCGGTCTGTATGGTGTGTCAATGGAATTGTCAACAATTTATATTCCAAATCTAAGATGGTTATTGGCAACCAAGTTTTTCAACAAAATTCATAAAAATTTGATAGATCCCATCTAGACATCACACCAAAGCTACATATGAAATTAGAAACTAATCGGGTAAGAGATGCAGCCTGTAGAGTATGCCAATGGAATTGTTGACAATTTATATGCAAATCAAAGATGGCCACTGGCAGCCATGTTTTTCAATGAAATTCAGAAAAACTTGATAGCTCCCATCTAGACGTTGCCCCAAAGCCAAGTATGAAATTTGGAACTGATTGGGTGAGAGATGTGGCCTGCAGGGTGTGCTAAAGAAATTGTGGATGGACAGAGGAACGTACGGACATACGGACAAACAATGGATCAAAACACATCCCAATTATAGCACATACTTGCCGTTGTCAAGTTGAACTGAAAATGCAAAGACAATATACCTCATGGAGTATTTCTCTCAACTTTTCTTATTACATCAAATGAATGGTGTTGAGCGACTGTGCAGTTTAAAATATTTTGACAAATAATAGATGCATTATTTGGTAAATTTGCCAATCCTTCTCATCATCATGAGTTGATGGTTGAATATCAGGTCACGGTTAATTAATTTTCAGTTTAGCATTATTCGTCTCATTTTGTTTTTTGCCCAAATAATGTATTTTCTTTATTACTGGCTCCACAAATCGGTCACCTCAGGTCACCTCCTTTGTAGGGCCAGAAGAATGCATCATTTCGTGTTTTTTCCTCATCCATTGAAATGCCAGATTATTGCCTCATTTTTGCCAGATTGCTATAGCAATCTGGCAATAATGAGGCAATACTCTGGTGTTATTAAGGCTACAATGTTGATAGATGGTACATTTTGTTATAGGCTGTTCTGTATATAACCCTGGCCATTGAAAGTTCTATTATCTGAGACAGTCTACACATGCGAGGAAGCAGTGTGTAAGTGAAAAATGATAAGATATGCATCTCATGAAAAGGGATATATTATGCCATTTCCCTATGAGGATATAATTAATAATTAATAATAACCTCATTCCACATTTTGTTCTAATAATAATAACAACACTTTGGCCAGCCGCTGATTTGTCACGGTTCTCGGGTGAGAACTGCCTCCCTATTCCCACGCTTCTTCTCTCCTCCCAGCACTCGGAGTCAAACTGCTTGATGACATCCCTGGACCCATTCTTCCCAATCTCTCCGATTAGCATATTAACCCGCTCCTTTGAGTCTCTCACTAACCACATGTCCTTCATTCTCCCATCCCACTTCCCCATTATACTCCCAGTGAATCTTATCCTTTTAGACTGGTATTTTGGGCATTCTAGAAAAAAGTGTTCCAGGGTTGTTCTGATAACCTGGAATGATGCTAAACCGAAAATTAGCTAACCATGGCCTTAGTATTCTGAATCTCTGACTACTAAAGAATGGTGATCTACAGCTGGGTAGTTTACTGAAATACTTTTCAGTATTAGTAACATTCAAATACTGATACGGAGGCAAATCTGCCATAACTCCAAATATGGATACCGACACTGCACCTAAGGCCAAAAAAAAAAAAGCTGTGTTCTCAGACATTTTGGCTTTGAAGAACAGATGAGGGTGGGAGACTTTGACTTTTTTTTTTCTTCTCAATGCTATGAATTTAAACAAAGTCACAAGCTAATTCTTATATTTGTAAGTCTTTTCGCCTGTTATACGCTCAAATATGGCTCTTTGAAAATGACCATTTAACAAGACTGTGAAGTTGCCAATTCAAAAAAACATCAAGTTAGGCTTATTAAAAAAACTTCTTGTTTCTCAGGCAATTTTCTCTCAACTTCATGATGAGTGTGGAAGGCTTTTTATTTTCACTTTTTCTAATTTTTGTCCATCCACAAACAGGCATGAAAATAGTTGAAATTAAAAATTTAACTACCTGCACTATTATGTGAAAAAAACTATTTTTCAGCATTGAAAATGTCCCATAGTGCAGAAGTAAATTTGACCAACTATACCTTGTTTGGCAGAGCTCAGCAAATTTTTATTCTACAAATGCAAAAAGTGAAGAGATTTCAGGTAATAAAAAAAGTGATAAGACAGCTTTTCAATGACAAGGGAGGTGCCTGAGAACACAGTACAGTGGAACCCTGTTAATTGAATAGTCTCTATGTCAATGAAAATTATTCAATTAACATGAGTATTCAATTAACAGGGATTTTGTCATTTTCCTGTATTCTAGAGATAAACTAAGCATTTATTCTTTTATATCTTGTTTGACAGAGCTCCATGAGCTCTGTCAAACAAGAAATAAAAGATTAAATGCCAGTATTGGATGTACTGGGGCCAAATACGCCTATAAACAAAGGAAAACTGGGAAGAGTCAGGGTAATTTCTCAACAAATTACAAGATTCTTTATTCAATTAACAGGAGTTCTATCTATAACCTATATTCAATTAACAGGTCAAATTTGTACTGGAGGTATCGTAAATGGTTTTGTGTTGGGAAATCATTTTCAATTAATAGGGTTATTGCTTTGCAACTCAAAAATCATCTACATGATAATGATCTATTAGAGCCTTTCCAGTCTGCCTGCAAAGCCAACCACAGTACAGAAACATCCTTACTGCAATGACATTGTTAAATCAGTGTCTGAGGGTACGGCTGTACTGCTTGTTCTGATGGATTTGTCAACAGCATTTGACACAGTCGACCATGGTATTCTCATGCAGACATTGACACAGCATGGCATATGTGGAACTGTCTTATCGTGGTTTGCATCATACCTAGAAGGTCGCAGTCAACAAATATATATCAATAAGATTGGTTCAGAAAGCAGGATGTTAAAGTGTGCTGTTCCTCAGGGCTCAGTTCTTGGGCCACTCTTGTCTACTCTGTACACTTCTTCTCTAGGTCACTGCATTGGCTTCCAGTTAGACCGTGAAGTGATTTAAAAATATTGATCTTACTATTCAAATGTATCCACAAACTGGCCCCAGTTTACCTGCAAGATCTCCTCACTGTATATACACCATCACGCAGTCTCAGATCTGAAAACCAAATTCAACTAGCTGTACCTTTTAGCAGATCTAATCTGGCTAATGATCGTGAGTTCTCCATCATGGGTCCCAGATTGTGGAATTCCCTGCCAATCAGTGTCAGAATTTCAGAAACTCTCAATGTCTTCAAAAGAAATCTTAAAACTTTCCTATTCACTGAAGCATTCTCCTGAACCTCTCTCAGAGGTAACCGAAACAAATGTGACTCTTTATTCAAAAAAAGTGTATTTATTTCTTTCAAGTGTTTTGGAGCATTATTTGTGGTTTTACACTCTAGAAAATCAATTATTATTATTATTATTCAGTTAAGAGATATCCAATTAAGTGGGCACCACTGTATTATTTTTCTTTTTCTGAATTCCTAAATACAAGACATCCAATCAAGCAAAAAGATAAAACAATGTTGTACTTACCAACAAAAAAAAGCCATTTTTCAGTTGCTACACCAATAAGGATTAAAGATGCTATCTTGGATATCAAACCCATCATCATCAAAGCAGTATCTTTCATCTTCAAGCGCCATTTAAAAAGTGGCAAGAAAATAAGGATTCCGATACTCCTCATAACATTTTCAAATGCTCGGTAGTAACCATAGAAAGTGAGAGTCCAGTTCAATTCCGGCCTCTTCACATACAATAGTAAAATTTCTGCTTCACCTGGAATAAAATGTGTTCTGATAAATACTTTTCTACTGTAACACTTTACTTCAAACACTTAAAAAAAACATGAAGAAAATCCTTTTCCAATAGGTGAATATTTAGTGGCATGAAAGTGACATTAAACCCCAATAAACAAAAAAGGTTTTCAGCCAAAAATTAGTCATTTTGACACATTTCTTCACACGTCTAAAATATTCTCTGTACGATTTTACTGGAACATTCCACATAAAATGGTGCAACAAGCATAACAGCTTACTCACAATTACCCACATTAACTCCTATCACTCTTATGAGAGTTTGTTAGATTTATTTTTAAATAAAAACATAAAAAATGATTTTATGGATAAATAAAGTTCCTCTTGATTGTGAATTGGTTGCTACATTAATAAAGTTAATTATATATAACTGTCAAACAACATATAGAATAAATAGGTACTATGGCCGGTAATCAGATTTAAACCACGAGTTGGATAAGGGTTTAAACCACTCGGCTTGCCGAGTGGTTAACCCATATTCTATGAGTGGTTTATATATGATTACCAGCCCTATGCCTATTTGGTTTATTTATACCAGGCTCTTAATAAATAATCAACTTTGTCACTTAAAATGGAGAAAAACTATCGAAAACACATGGGTTTGTTTTGTTTATGTCTACGCCGGTGGGCAGTACTACCGACTGCACATGAATGCTTGATTGACAGATAGTCATATCGTCAAAGTTGATGGAATTTACCTTGCTTATTCAGTCAAAGTATTATTAACATTCTTAAATTTTAGGCCTCACAAAGTAGATCTTCTGTTTCTCAGGCCATTTTTTGTAAAATTGCATGCGGGTGGGCGTTTTTTTATTTAATTTTTTATTTTGGTAAATATTTATTTGCCATTAAAAAGTTTATGTTCTTGGTTTGTTTTATGCCCCATAATCTACAGAATAGCATGGGTGGTGGTGTATTACGTCCCTTGAGTGTAAGAATGCTTTGCAATGCTAAAGCATTGCAAAGACTTCTTGCACTCGAGGGACAATTTTTTTAACTTGGGTAAAATATCAGGTATAAACCATTTGATTTAAATTTTTTTAAGTTTGAATTGGTCATAAAATGAGAGCATGCAGCAGCCAAAAGGACCATGTGAGAGGGCCAGAGAAACAGATTTTTAATTTTTTTTGCCTTATTTTAAATATTTAATTGTAGGTATTATTTAAACTTAATAAGCCATTGCACGAAGCAGATAGTACCGCAAAACGTTTGTTTGACTGATATGTCAGAAAGTGTGAATGTACTGAAGTTGGCAAATTGCATTATATCAAAGGTTAAGTTGGATGAACTTCCTACTATAGATGTAAATTTTTTTAACCGCAGTAGAAGCTTTACACCAGTAGTGGGGTTAAAAGCTAAAATTTAACATAGAGGCTTTTCAAAGGTAGTAACATAGGCGGGAATGATATAAAAAGAATTTAACATGCCTCTATTACAGGTTAGACGTGCTAATAATTGCATATTGATTATAGAGTACAGAAGATTCAATGAATAAAAATGTTGTGTACCTTCCAAAATTAATCTAGATGATCATAACATTCTTATGTTTATGGATATTTCTCACCTTAGTACTTACAAAATTAATATTTCATCTAAAGGCTTCCAGTATACTTAAGAATTATGATGATCATGTGAAGTAAAGAATTCAATTCCTGTTCCATCACCAAATTTTTATTACGTTGCCAATATTTTTGTTTTTAAATAATTTAAAAACTTTCATTTCTTCATCTAACTGCAGATTGTGGCTCGTTACTGAAATAAGCTAATGCACACATTACACCTGTGATGTGGTTTGAAAAAGACACCACAGAGAAACTGTCCGAAGGATACAAATGCCCCTGCTTATCTGGTAACAACTAGAGGCAAGAGACCCTAAGGGGCCAAAGATCACTCACCTGACGCTGACGACCGATGGATCTGAAAATTTTTTTTTTTTAAATATTTCTCATATTGAACTATGTTATAATTTGGGCTCACATAGGGAGCCCAAATATGAACCCAGGGAGTTAGCTTGAACAAACTTGAATCTCACCATCCTAAGGATGCTGTATTCCAAATATCAAAACATTCTGACTGCTCGATCTGAAGAAAAATATTTTTTAAAAATATTCATGATGAACTAAGTTATAATTTGGGCTCCCACAGGGAGCCCAAATATTAACCCAGGGACTTGGCTTTGAAAAATGTGAATCTCACCTCCCTAACAATACAGTATACCAAAAATCAAAAGATTCTTTCTGGTGGATGTGAAGAAGATTTTTAAAGAATGTTCCTCATATTGAACTAAGTTATAATTCGGTCTCCCACAAGGAGCCCAAATATCAACTCAGAGACTTGGCTTGAACAAACTTGAATCACACCTTCCCCAGGATACTGTATACCAAATATCAAAACATTCCAACTGCTGGATCTGAAGATTTTTAAAGAAAATCCCTCATACTGAACTAAGTTATAATTTAGGCTACCATAGCGAGCCCAAATATTAACCTATGGACACAATTTGAACAAACTTGCATCTGCCCCCCCCCCCCCCCCCCCCCCCCACCCAGAGACGTTGTATACCAAATATAAAAGCATTCTGATTCTGACTGGTGAAACTAAAGAAGAAGATTTTTGAAGAAATTCCCTCATATTGTACTAAGTTAAATTTCAGGTTCCCATATGGAGCCTAAATATTAACCCAGGCACTAGACTTAAACAAACTTGAACCTGACACCCCCCCCCCCCCCCCCCCCCCCATTCCCCCCCAAAGCTTTTAGAGCAGTGGTTTGGGAGAAGAAGAGTCTTAAATGTTTTCCCCATTACCCAGAGAGTTAAAAAATTCTGACTCAGCATTTTTTCAAAGTCCCGAAAAAGGTATCCTATGATAAAACCAATAGAAATTATTTTGGGCCATTCCAGTCTGTTGGTCCTAAGAAAGCTGCATGTCAAATAAAAATTCTCAGTGCGTGTAGTTTTGGAGATATGGACGTTTTAAATTTTTTCTATTTTTAGCTCCTGTGGCTCCCACAGGACATTTGGAAAGCCTTTTGGGCATAAATCAAGTACTTATGACCCATTAATACTTCATATCAAATTTGGTTCAAATCGGCCTCTCAGTTTGAAAAATATAAATTTTTGGCGGGGTAAAACTTCTTGCCCCTCCTGTAACAACGTCAAATATTGCCTTCAAACTTCTCTTGAACAAATTTGAGTCTAGACCTCAAAAGGAAGCTGTATATCACATATTAAGTCTCTGCTACTGCTGGTTCATGAGATTTTTTTCAAAATCGTGGCATTTTGTCCCCACCCTCTCCTCAATAAGAACAGAAACCCAATTTGCAGAAAAACCTAAATGCCCCTACATAAGCACTACTTATGTGAAATTTCATTAAAATGTGGCCAGTGGTTTGGAAGAAAAAGACCCAAACACCACCTTCCCAATGTACGATGGATGAAAAGTGATCAGAATAACTCACCCTTACTTTCAGTCAGGTGAGCTAAAAATGTCATAATGGGCAGAAAAGTCAAATGTGCTGCATACATGAGTAGAAAACTCAATGGGATGGAAAGTAACGAGGCCAGGGTAGCAAAAACAGAATGAGTCTACATTAAGCAATCCATCTCCATAGGAAACATTGTCAATCCTTGAGCCCCTAAGGAATGACAAAAATAGTCAGAGGATCATGCCTTTTCTTCATCTGATCATAATGTAAAATGGGGAGCTCCCCTATGAAGCCCCTGGATACAATCTATGGGGATTAACCTTAGTCACACACCTTTAGAGGGTTCTGAATACAAAATTTCTAACTCTTCAGCTACATGGCCAATACCGGCTCCCACTGGGAGCCCAAATATTAATCCAGGCTCGCGATTTGAATGAGGTTGAATCAGACCTCCCTAGAGATGATGTAAACCAAATATGAAAGCATTCTGACTGCTGGATCTGAAGAAGAAAAATTGTAAAGAAATTTCTTCATATTGCACTAAGTTAAAATTTAGGCTACCATAGATCCCAAATATTAACCTATGGACCCAATTTGAACAAACTTGAATTTAACTGCCCTACAGACATTGTATACCAAATATGAAGGCATTCTGACTAGTGGATCTGAAGAAAAAGATTTTTAAAGAAATTTCCTCATATTGCACTAAGTTAAAATTTAGGCTACCATAGCGAGCCCAAATATTAACCTATGGACACGATTTGAACAAACTTGCATCTATGACCCCCCCCCCCCACCCCCCCACCTCCAGAGACATTGTATACCAAATTACCAAATATGAAAGCATTCTGGCTGGTGAAACTGAAGAAGAAGATTTTTGAAGAAATTCCCTCCTATTGTACTGAGTTAAATTTCAGGTTCCCATATGGAGCCCAAATATTAACCCAGGCACTCGACTTGAAGATACTTGAATCTGATCTGAAAAGATATAGGTTTTTGGAATAAGCTGTTATGGTAATCATTTTCTAAGGCCACGAGAGCTAGTTTTTGCCCTCCTCATTTTATTACTGCAAGGAGTAGGCGAGCGAATAAATCGCTCTCCTGAAAATGCCAGGCCTGTATTCCAACACAATCACCAGGTTTGAGAGTGTTTCGTGAAAATTATTTATTGCCTCTGCCACATCTGCCAGATGGCTTTATTTTCTGTAATCATATTTTCTTTTATCAACAACAATTTTACATTTTTATTTTTAAAACAACGATGGAGTCAGTCCTTCAGGGGACATGAAAGTGTCCACCTGATGGTTCCAATGAGTCGCAAAGAGATCGATGTATTTGACGACCCCAGAGATTGCAAAGCAACTGGATCACCGCCCTGTGGAACATCCACTCGGTGGAAATGACCCTGCCCCATCGGGACAGGGAGTCGGCTAGGACGTTCAGATGACCAGGAATGTAACGAACCACCACTCCGGCATTGACATCCTAAGCGAGCAGTAGAAGACCCTGAGCCAATTCGTACATGGGAACCGAGTGCGTGCACCCTGGTTCCGAGTATATATAAGCAACCACTGTCGAATTGTCAGACAACAGAAGGATCTGGCGATTCAAAAGGTGGGGGATCCACTGCCAGAAACTCAAAAGGGCAGGAAGCTCCTTCTGGTTGATGTGAAGAGCTGCTTGATCCTGGTCCCATTTCCAATGAAGGGAAAGACCTTGAGGATCCAAAGTCGAACCCCATCTGAGGTCGCTGGTGTCTGCCGTCAGAACAGGACTGGATGTGGGTAAGTCCAACAGAACCCCCTGTGTAATCCACTGAATATCCATCCAGGGGAGAAGGTGACTATGAAGAGACTCTGGTAACTGAAGCACCAGATCCAGAGGATCGACATTCGGCCTCCAACGACTGAGCAGAAAGTGTTGGAGAGGTCTGACATACAGCTTACCTAGAGGAATGAGATCCGTCACCGAACCATAGAGACCAAGCAGCCAGAGAATACTCTGTGCTGTCGCTGACATGGACTGGGATAGAGTCAGGGCAAAAGCTGGGAGAATCACAGCCCTTGCCTGGGCAACCTCCACCGTATTCAATTGAGTACGGAAGTCCATCCCCAGAGGATAAAACGACTAAGATGGGACCAGGTCCAACATCTCCTCGTTGACTCTGAACCCTAGCGATGTGAGCAAGCTCAACAGTGTGTTGACATCTGACTCCAGAAAGGCAGCATTGGAATGCCTCTGGAAGATATCATCTAGATATGCCGAAGCAGTCACCCTAAACTGTGAGCGATGGAAGGCTATCACATACAACAGCAGTCTGGTGAAGGCCCAAGGAGCCAGATTGAGGCTGAAAGGTATGGCCTTGAACTGGTAAGCTCGTCCCAGAAAAGCAAATCTGAGATACTTTAGCAATGTCCAATGAATCGGAATGTGAAAGTAAGCGTCTCGCATGTCAATGTTGGAAGCAAAATCTCCCTGGTGAATGGAGCAACGAACCGACCTGAAAGTCTCCATGCTGAACTTGAGAGCAATGATAGACTGGTTCAGGATATTAAGATCGATAACCAGTTGGAGTCAGCCATCCTTCAATTGCACCAAAAACAGGCAGGAATAAACTTCCACTGATTGTCTTTCTCCATGGTCAAAAGCTTCCGAAGTGAAACGTCTGAAGGAACTTGTATTGGAAGAGGCACTCTTGACAGAGTGGGGTGCCTCTGGAAGGATATTCACAACCCGACAGAACAACATCTAACACCCAAGGATTGGATGTGATGGTGGCCCAATGGTCTGCAATCTTCTGAGATCCTTCCTCCAACCTGGGACGAATCGAGGTGAGGACCTTCATTCTGAGCACTGGAGAGGCCTGCAAGAGGAGAAACTACCTCCTCTACTATATGAAGAATCCTGAGTCCTCCCTCTAGCCTGCCATTTACCCTTACCCTGTGAGTAAGAAATAGAAGCGGCAGCTTGAGGATCAGCCCTTGGCTTCCCAGAGGAAGCAGAAGGGTGCTTGTTAGGCTTTGGATAGCCCCCTACCTCCAATAGAAAGCTGATCAAGCTAACGAGGCAGCAGCTGATCCTTGGAATGACATAGGACGTCATCCTCGACCGACTCCATAGAACCATGGAACAGTTGCGACCTGCCAAAGAAGCAGATCGAAGAGCAGAGCGCTGCCCCTCAGGAAGGGAACGGCTTGTGTCCAACACAGCGCCCTGGCGAACTAATTCCAAGTTAGCTGTGTTACAGGCATGCATGCGAGTAAGATGCAAGAGTGGCTTGGACAGTACACACAAAGGAGCCTGTATGTCATCAAACTTATCTGGAGGCAGATAAGCAGCTAAAGCACAGTCAATGTGATCCGAGAGAGAAAGCATGCCCAGCATCTCTCTCGATAGACCCAAAAGGGACTCCAAAGTCGCCATAGGAATAACGGCCGACTTGGGCTTGGAAAGCCCAAGGGAGGTTGAGTCCTGATCCAAGACCTTCAAAGTCCAAGAGACTGACGGATTGGCAGAATCATAGGAATGATAACGCACTGGAGGCAAAATAGTGTCAACACTGGTGAAGAATGAAGTCTTCATAGCCTTGGAACTCAGCTTGAGTCCAAAGCTGTAAACGCTTCAATCACCTGTATTTATTTATTTATTGGTGTTTAAGGTCACATACTTATGCACAATGGCTAATCATGACCACGCCAGTTTTATGGGTGGAGGAAGCCGGAGTAACCCGAGAGAACCACTGAGCAACGACAAACAGCTGCCAGCTCCCCGACATCGTAACTCCACACTGCAGCACAGGCAGGTTTAGATTGGTTGAAAACATGCGCACCATCAATGTGCAGTATGCCTTAGTACATGGTGGCATCGTGTACCCCAGTGGATGATCAGGGTTAAGTGCCTTGCCCAAGGACACAACATGGGAGTCCAAATCGATCGCTCAGATGGTCACCCATCCGAGGACTAACCGGGCTCGACGTTGCTTAATTCAATCACCTGTACTGACTGGCACAGTCGAAGACACCCAGAAGCAGGCTGTAGGCACGCAACCGATGATCACATCCTAGCTGACACTGTTGGCTGGTTTGCCGGTTTGAGATCTAGAAGGAACCCAAACACAAAGCCAAGAGCTGCGCCCAAGTCAGAAGACTGTTGGCTCTAGACGTCAGGTATGTCTGACTCATCCTCTGAGTTAGAAGACACATAGCCCATCAAGGGCAAACCAGCCGATGCCTCCCATGCTGTAGGCACACCCGAGGGATCAGAAAGCGGCCTGCTTCCAATCCCGTGAGGCGGCGCCGCAGAGGGTGCCTCACTAGTAGCCTCGCTGGAAGCAAATGGAAGGCTCTTGTAAAGAACCTGAGGGAGCAAGGAGAGGGTCTCCCTAAGCTCACGGCCTGTCTCGGCCAGTTTGATATGGGAATGAACCGGCAAAGTGGCTTCACTCCTGAACCTTAGAACCAGAGATGGGTCACGATCCTCAAATAAGCTTGACGTGGAGCGACAGCCTAAACATCTGAAGGCAGATGCGTATAGGGGTATGAAATACTCCGAGGATCTACAAAGCGGGAACTCTGGAGAGTTGCCACTGACCTCTGAGGGACAGAAGGTCCAGGCTGCACAAATGGCATTGGTCCCACAAAACTGGCCATGGGACCAGAGTGCGTGGACGGAAACGTGGCCCCACCATGAACATCCGTATCGAATGAGAAAACTGCGGTGCTCGATGGCGGAGAGACCACAGCAGAGGGTTCGGTCAGCAGCCCTTTCTGACTTCGAGGAGTTAAAGTCAGGGAAGGCTGAGGCCGATATCCCATGTCTACACTACCAGACATCTCTGCAGTCCCCTGCAGGGATAAAACTGCCATGCTCGATGACTAAGGTGCCACAGCATGGGGTTCGGTCAGCAGCCCCTTCTGACTTCTCCGAGTTGAAGTCAGGGAAGGCTGAGGCAGATACCCCATATCCACAATACCAGACATTGCTGCAGACCCCTGCAGGGATAGGCCGTGGCCGGCTGAAATGGTGACCGATGACGATGCAGACAGAATAGCAGTAGCAACAGAAACAATGGGAGCTGCTTAAACTGGTGGAACAGGGGACAGAGCAACCAAGCTCGGCTCCAAAGGAGGAGTCACAACCCTAGTGACAGCCTCAGATGTCGACTGGAGAGGGACCATAGTCCCAGAACCAGGCATCTCTTCAGCAGACAATTCAACAGCTCCCGCAGTATCCTCCACAGAGAAGACTGCACATCCCCCACAGAAGGGGTATAACTCTCACCAGATGTGGTTGTATTGGGAGGCCCCGAATGACTCTATCCTCCCTCCCCCACCACCCCCATACGAGTGCAGGAGGAACGGCCACGAGAACGCACCACAAGCTTGAGCAAAAGGCACTGCCCTCATGAACAGGCCTGGGCATAACAGAGGTGAGAGCTGTAGAAGAAAAAGGTGAACAGATGTAGAAAGTAGGAAGGGGCTGCTGACCGAACCCTATGCTGTGGCACCTCAGCCATCGAGCACAGCAGTTATATCCCTGCAGGGGACTGCAGAGATGTCTGGTAGTGTAGACATGGGATATCGGCCTCAGCCTTCCCTAACTTTAACTCCTCAAAATCGGAAGGGGCTGCTGGCCGAACCCTCTGCTGTGGTCTCTCTGCCATCGAGCACCGCAGTTTTCTCATTGGATACGGATATTCATGGTGGGGCCACCATGAACTCCATGACGTTTCCGTCCACACACTCTGGTCCCATGGCCAGTTTTGCGGGACCAACGCCTTTTGTGCAGCCTGGACCTTCTGTCCCTCAGAGGTCAGCAGCAACTCTCCTGAGTTCCCGCTTTGTAGATCCTCGGAGTATATCATACCCCTATACACATCTGCCTTCAGATGTTTCGGCTGCCACCTGTCGCCCCACGTCAGGCTTATTTGAGAATCGTGACCCATCACTGGTTCTAAGGGTCAGGAGTGAAGCCACTTTGCTGGTTCATTTCCTTGTCAAACTGGCCGAGACAGGCCGTGAGCTTAGGGAGACCCTCTCCTTGCTCCCTCAGGTTCTTTCCAAGAGCCTTCCATTTGCTTCCAGCGAGGCTACTAGTGAGGCGCCCCCTGTGGCGCTGCCTCCCGGGATTGGAAGCAGGCCACTTTCTGATCCCTCAGCATGGGAGGCATTGGCTGGTTTGCCCTTGATGGGCTATGTGTCTTCTAACTCAGAGGATGAGTCAGACATACCTGACGTCTAGACCAACAGTCTTCTGACTTGGGTGCAGCTCTTGACTTTGTGTTTGGGTTCCTTCTAGGTCTCAAACCGTCAAACCAGCCAACAGTGTCAGCCAGGATGTGATCAACGGTCCCGTGCCTACAGCCTGCTTCTGGGCGCCTTCGACCATGCCAGTCGGTAAAAATAAATTTTAGTATCTCGTACATTTGGTAAAGGGTTAAGTACACTGAATCTCGTTAAATGAAAACCAAAATTATCAGCAAAATTTATTCAAGTATAGAGGATCTCTAATGAGTATCTATTTGATATGAAATTTCTGAACCTCAGATGAATTTCAATGAACAAGGTTCAGAAATGTGATACACAATTATGGACTTTTGTGGTGGTGAATATGATAATATTGACCGAGGCTTTAGCTTCAAATCACATCTTATTTATGGCTGTATTTCAAAACTTAAAAAAAAAATGAAAATATGTGTTTGTGTGCATACAGAAGAGAACAATAGGCTTAAGGCTATAGTCTATATCTAATTAACCATGGGGAATACAATGGTGTCTGTTGTGTATCTTTGTTTGCTCTCCAATTTTTACCTCTGATTATCTCCAGAAAATTGATATGGATACCAATGACTTGTACGTATATACAATACGTGGAAAGCGTATTATCACAAAATCACTTGCAGTGTGCGGGATTCCACCCAAGCAATAATTGCAAAGTTTTTGCAAAGCATAACAAGCAGAAGCAAAGTTCCAGCCAATGGACCTCCGGCCAATGGTTTTATCCAGAGGTCCAATGGCTGAAACATTGCTTGTATTTTTTTGTCCACTTGTACTGAATTTGAAAGTGATACTTTCAAATTCAGGAGATTTAGTTACAATCCACTCTCCAAGTACTGTATATATCTTACACAACTCAGTAAACTCTGTTCACCGAACACAGAAATCCCACCGAATGTATCTCTGATTGATTTCTTACCAACCTACCTTACAATTGTTTACTACAGGCTTGCACTTCAGTGGAAGTCCCTAACTCGGAAGATATACTCTCTATTTTGATCTTTTCCAAGCGATTTGGGAAAGAAAAGTGGTGCAAAAGCACCAAGACAAAATAAACCAAAACTGGGTTGAGTGCTACCGATGCACACCCAGTAGGGGATGCTCTTCTCTTATTACAAATCCACAGCTTCCGGTAACCAGTGCGCAAGAAGTAACTAATGAATCATTCTTTTTTCGTCCGCCCATGTGGCGGGACATCCATTTGCATCCAGAAACAGTGATAATTCATCTCAATGATAATAGATACCTGTTACTGGAATTATGGATCTGAGGATCGTATAATAACAAGACTGTGTTTTATATGTTCTCGTTATTATTTTCAACCACATTTTTATTGTATTTTATATATTCTCTGTGTTTGCGCGCGACTTTCGCGTACCATGCAGTTCGGACATAAAAATTTTCGGTTGATAAATTTATGTTATCCTTTTGGATATTATTATTATTATTGGAGTTAGATGTCAATGAGGGGCTGTATGTACAGGATTTCTCCTCTATGTTGAGGACAGAATTTCTGTTTATTGGTCCCTGTTGGCTGTCTGGGTTCAGTTGTATTCCCTCCGGTCCTTTATTTTCTGCCACTTTTCTCTCCTAGTTGGGGGTTTTCTTCAACTTTCTACATCTGTTCACCTTTTTATTACCTGCGTCACCAGCAGCAGAGCAGGTCTAGTAACCGCTCGACTCCGTCCATCAGTCTGTCTGTCAGTCCATCCTTCAGTCCATCCGAAACACTTCTTCCATCACAGTTTTCTTGGCTTCTATGAAAGGGAATGCTTTTATATTTGGTCTGCTACTTCATAATGATGAGTTGTATCGTGTATCTAATTTTCAGATCTGCCGTGCAGCCACTTCCTGTTTGCCGATACTTTGAAATTTGACTGTGCTCACTGAACATTGAAATTTTTCGTCACACTTTTCTCGGCTTCTATGCGATTCATTCAATATTTCATCTGGAGCTTGATAATGTTGAGTTGTATCGTGTATGCAATTTTCAGATCTGCCGTGCAGCCACTTCCTCTTTGCCGATACTTTAATCAATTGCAAGCAGCGACGCAGGTCCAGACCCGGTATTGGTCTTGTTCTTCTACAGCTCTCACCTCTGTTATGCCCAGGACTGTTCGTGAGGGCAATGCCTTTTGCCCAAGCTAATGGTGCGTTCTCGTGGCCATTCCTCCCGCACTCGCAAGGGGTAGGGGGGGGAGGGGGAATACAGTCATTCGGGGCCTCCCAATACGACCACATCTGGTGAGAGTTATACCCGCTCTGTGGGGGATGTGCAGTCTTTTCTGTGGAAGATACTGCAGGAGCTGTTGAATTGTCTGCTGAAGAGATGCCTGGTTCCGGGACTATGGTCCCTCTCCAGTCGACATCTGAGGCTGTCACTAGGGTTGTGACTCCTCCTTAGGAGCCGGGCTCGGTTGCTCTCTCCCCTTTTCCACCAGTTTCAACAGCTCCCATTGTTTCTGTTGCTACTGCTATTCCGTCTGCATCGTCATCGGTCATCATTTCAGCCGGCTGTGGCCTATCCCTGCAGGGGTCTGCAGTGATGTCTGGTAGCGTGGATATGGGGTATCTGCCTCAGCCTTCCCTGACTTTAACTTGGAGAAGTCGGAAGGGGCTGCTGACCGAACCCTATGCTGTGGCACCTCAGCAATCGAGCACAGCAGTTATATCCCTGCAGGGGACTGCAGAGATGTCTGGTAGTGTAGACATGGGATATCGGCCTCAGCCTTCCCTAACTTTAACTCCTCAAAATCGGAAGGGGCTGCTGGCCGAACCCTCTGTAACAAAATCACCTGAATTTGAAAGTATCACTTTCAAATTCAGTACAAGTGGACAAAAAAATATGAAAGTGTCAATGACACTGTAGCTCAACCTGTCAAGACAAAGACATGTACATGTATAGTATGTGACACAGCAATGACAAACATCTAGGTAATGACCTGATAACAAAGGTACATATAAAGTATTGTAACGGTCTGTACATAAATACTGACCGCTGCCTGTAACAAATGTATAGGTAAAGTATTGTAAAGGTGGGTGACAGTCAGATGCTAAACTAGAAAAGAAATCTTTGAGTCCCAGAGTGGGTCTGACTGAACCCCAAAATATTTGTTCTCATAGCACAGTGATAACAAAGGCACCCCAAAACACACTCGTTCCTGTCCCAAGGTGAAAACAAAGGTACCCAAGAAGTTTTGTGAAGATCAGTTCATAAATACGAGCTGTATAGAAGTTGTGACAAAAAACTGATTGGACCTAATTTCGGTACAAAATGGCCACTTGCAGCCATCTTGAATTTTGGACCGCACCCAGAAACACTCATTCTCATCCCAAGGTGATAACAAAGGTACCCAAGAAATTTTGTGAAGATCGGTTCATAAATACAGCCTCTACCCTGAGCTGTATTGACATGTGTGCTTACATTGTGTAAGTAGCACTGAATAAATCAAAGTTCATCTAATTTGCATGATTTCTGCACGAAAAAACACCCCTTACAATATGTTATGTATTCCATGTAACTAAACATTCATACAAAAATTCATTCAAATCAGAACATTCATACAGAAGTTCTGTACAAAAGACTGATTGCACTAATTTTGGTACAAAATGGCTGCTGGTGGACATATTGAATTTTGGACCACACCCAAAAACACTCGCTCTCATCCCACGGTGATAACAAAGGTACCCAAGAAGTTTCGTAAAGATTGGTTCATAAATATGGCCTCTAGTCTGAGCCGTATAGAAGTTGTGTACAAAAAAACGATTAGACCTAATTTTGGTACAAAATGGCCACTGGCAGACATCTTGAATTTTAGACCGCACCCAGAAACACTCGTTCTCGTCCCAAGGTGATAACAAAGGTACCCAAGACATTTCGTGAAGATCAGTTCATAAATACAGACTCTAGCCCGAGCCGTATTGACATGTGTACTTACTGTGTGTAAGTCGCACTGAAAAAATCAAAGTTCATCTAATTTGCATAATTTCTGCACGAGAAAAAAACCCATATTATATGTGATGTATCCCATGGTACTAAACATTCACACAAAAAATTATTCAAATCAGCGCTTTCATATGGAAGTTCTGTGCAAAAATCTGATTGCACCTAATTTTGTACAAAATGGCTGCCATCAGCCATCTTGAATTTCGGACCGGACCCAAAAACACTCGTTCTCGTCCCACGGTGATACTAAAGGTACCCAAGAAGTTTCTTAAAGATCGGTTCATAAATACGGCCTCTAGCCCGAGCCATATTGGCATTTGCACTTACAGTGCTGAAAGTAACACCAAAAAACATCAAAATTAGTCTAATTTGCACAATTTACGCACGAGATAAAAACCTGTATTATATGTGATGTATCCCATGGTGGTACTAAACATTCACACAAAAAATGATTCAAATCAGAGCTTTCATATGGAAGTTCTGTACAAAAAACAGATTTCTGCATCGTCGGAACAAAATGGCGGCTGGCAGCCATCTTGAATTTTGGACCACACCCAAAAACACTCGTTCTCGTCCCACGGTCATAACAAAGGTACTCAAGAAGTTTCGTAAACATCGGTTCATAAATACGGCCTGTTGACGTAGCCCAAGCCGTATCCAATTGTTGATGTACGGACAGACGGACGACGGGCCATGACAAAAGCTCAAATTTGGCTTCGCCAAAGTTGAGCTAACAAGCAATGTTTCAGCCAATGGACCTCTGGGTATAACCATTGGCTGGAGGTCCATTGGCTGGAACTTTGCTTGTGCTTGTTATGCTTTGCAACAACTTCGCAATTATTGCTTGGGTGGAATCCTCACACTGCAAGTGATTTTGTGATAATACGCTTTCCATGTATTGTATATGCGTACAAGTCATTGGTATCCATATCAATTTTCTGGAGATGATCAGAGGTAAAAATTGGAGAGCAAACAAAGATACACAACAGACACCATTGTTATTCCCCATGGTTAATTAGATGTAGCGTTTAAAGGTGTAGCGTTAAAAAAAAAAAAAAGTATTTAATAAGCTTTAAGAGCTGTGAGCTCATTGAGCTGCAACTTTAATCTTTATCCACGTTAGTTTATATTGCCATTATTATATTGGATCAATGTTGAAGTTCAAGGATTTATGGGCTTTAGTTTAGGCATAATTTGCATGGTTATAAATGGCCATTGTCATAATTAAATTTGTAATTCACACGTTGTAAACTATCATTAGCGTCGTCTGTCACTGTCAGAGATGTGCCATTTTGTATTCGTGTAGCTGAAACTATCGCTTTTCAACTGCACAGTGTTAGTACTGTTACGGTAATTTTATACCCTTCGGCCGGCTGCTTCGGCTTGCAATTTCGGGTAGAAATCCTTCATGTCACACTCTCTTATGGATGTGACCGTTTCTATAAACTTCCGTAATTCGAAATATATCAATACTGAAGCGTAATCACCATTATTTATTTGTAAATCTTTATTTATGTTCTGAAACACGTATCAACAAAATCCTGTGTTATTTTTGTCAGCCATCGCTTTGCAGTCACGTGGTACCGCTTCACTTCAAGGACGTATGACGTAGCGACCGACTTTCTGCATTGGAATGTACGGACGACCAATGCGACCACTGGTCGCTTTTGGTCGTTTTGGTCGGAAACCCAGCCTAGTCATTGGTTGCTTTTGTTGGTCGTTGGTCGGGCTGTATAAATACTGCCGTTGGTCGTTGGTCGAGGTCTTCCGTTTGTCAACAACCGATCGGAAAGCACACGTCAGCATATAAAGTGAGATTGAGAACAAAAGTTATTACTCCACAGCAACTAAATATAAATAAAGGTACTTGAAACAGTAAGGGCCTACCAATAAAGAATCCTATTGCCGTTTTTATACTGAATCTTATAAAGTGAAGCAACCCAGATACCATCATCACGACATAGAGTACTGACGAAACGAGTGACATGTAAACTACACATTAACCTTGGGTCCAAAAGCAAGCAATATACGAAAAACATGTATACCCTGCCATTACAGAACACTCGACGTTGACCAGAATTTTACTACAGACTGCTTCACTTTGCTAGACTACTTCACGACACAGAAACTTCAGAATTTCAAGTTCATTTCATACCATTACGTGACTGCAACTATGGCACCGAAATTATTAGTTAGCTCTCGGTTTGGGGGAACAACAATGGGTTAATATTTTATTGAGAGAGGGTTTGGCGGACATACATATAATACATAAAATACCGGTATGCCTATATTATACTGACTGGACAGCTAGCTTTTACATCGTTATTCACAGAACAACTGTAACTTCCATACATCTAGAATATTGTTAATAAATTATTATTGTTAACCTTTAACCCTTTCTTTATAATTAAAATCCTATTCCGTTTACTGCTGGACAGGGCGTATTGTTAATTAGACCAGGGTTCTTAAATTTACGCAATGTAAATGATAATCCGTGTTGTGGTTTGATTTGGTAAATACCTGAAGAGGCATTTACCCTCGTTGTTCCTCACCGACTAGCAGTTTCAGGCCTCAACCTAGAGTCACCTCAAATGACCCTAGACCTGCCATAGCTCCTGTAAGTGGCTCCAGTCTACAAGACTATTTAGAGAGACCTGGGTTTGCAGATTCACAAGACTACAGAATATACTCACAGTGCTGACGTAGATTGATGTATTTATGAGTAAGCCATCCAAAAGCCAACATAAAGACCTGGAGCAAGAATTAGTTCTGCAGCTGGTTATGATTTAGCAGTCATGACAGACTTGTCAGCATAGTCAAGTGTAGAGAATTACAGATAGAGACCTCACATTCCTTGACTCCCCGCCTGTTTAGTCTAAACCCTTGGAAACTGCTATGTCTGATGCCATATGACCTCTTGAGCCTTATACATTCACAGGCCACACTCTACCTACATTTATATTTGCTTGCTCGGCATATTTTTGGTGGCCCCACCCCCCGTGTACGTTACATAGATATAGACTTTAGCCTTAAGCCTATTGTTCTCTTGTGTATGCACACAACACATATTTTCATTTTTTTGAAATTTTGAAGCTAAAGCCTCGGTCAATATAAGTTCATATCACATCATATTCACCACCACAAAAGTCCATAATTGTGTATCACATTTCTGAACCTTGTTCATTGAAATTCATCTGAGGTTCAGAAATTTCATATCAAATAGATACTCCTTAGAGATCCTCTATACTTGAATAAATTTTGCTGATAATTTTGGTTTTCATTTAACGAGATTCAGTGTACTTAACCCTTTACCAAATGTACGAGATACTAAAATTTATTTTTATGCCCCCAATAGGGAAGCATCTTAAATTCGTTCCGTCCATCCCTATGTCTAACATTATTTGTCTGTCTGGAGGCATAGCTCTATAATGCTTTGGTGGATTTTCATCAAATTTTACACAAGGGTAAAGACCAATGGAAGGTGTTTTGCACAGCAACACCATGCTCGAGTGATAAAGGTCAAGGTCATCAGAATGTGAAAACATAATTCTCTCAAAGACTGTATTTGTCCATCTGGAGCCATAATTCTATAATGCTTAGCTGACACAGTTGACGTCTGCTTACACACTTTCATCATTTATAATCCCTGCGTGGAGGGTTTCATTGTTTAAAAGGTTAATCTGCATTAGATAACCCTTTATCCAAGAAAAATTTTTTTTTAAAATAAACTAAATTCCACTCATGCTGGATTAATACAATTCCAACATATTAGTGGCAGTACTGACCATATGGAAATACAGTCAATACAGCTTTTGGCTGCTACGTTCAGATGTATTTTATTAAATTCGAAACCTTAGGGATTATAATGACCACCAAATTCAACACAAAACTTTTCATTCCAGTATTTTATGCCATTTGGCCATAGTTTGGGGCATCTGTGGCTGAGCAGTCACCATTAGTCTTGTTTAATTATTATTTTTTTCAAATTTTCAAACAAATTACACAAAACCATGTTATATATGACCCCTCAGTCACACGATATGGTTTTGCAGTTTTTTCAACTTCTAAATGTGAAAACTACGTGGACATTTGTCACCGTCATAATTAGCATTCCCATGTTCAACTCTTACTGAAAGTAGCAAAATAATATAAAGAGTGTACCTGTTGTGCACAACATGATAATAAACAGAATTGCAATGTCAATGATTAGATATAATTTGATTTTTTTAGGTCTGCTTTTTCCTATGCATACAAACATTTCTCTGATTGTTGTATAAACAGTGCTACAGCAGTTCTGTGGAACTTCCTGTTGATTAATCCCCAGTTTAATATTGTCCAAAAGGAAAATTATATAAAGAGTACAGATAGCCATGACTCCAGTAATGACTCCAAAAGCAAACTGGTAACTTGTCTTGTCCAGTATCACACCAGATACAAACACACCAGCAGTGCCAGCAAAGAAAACCATAGACTCAATAATTGCAATACGGACAGTTCTATTTTCTTTCTTTGCAACTGATGAAGTATAGCTGTAGACACCCATTAACAGTCCAATGAACCCTCCTAATGTGCCATTGATAAAGGGTCCAATTAGAAAATAGAAAAAAGGCACATCAGGGAAGTAGGATAAGATAACAAAGGATCCAGTCGAGAAACTAGCCCCTATACATGGAATAATCACTGGTAACTTTCTTCCATAAACATCACCAACTGGTCCATAGAATAAGAGGACAGTGATTATGGATGGTAGTGTCAGCATTAGAGTAATATACATGATCCAGTGAGATGCCAATGTCTGAACTTCATCACTTTCATCAGTGTGATTTTTCAGATTATCACAAATGGTGCTGTCATTGTATAAATATGCACACGACCTTTCGTACAAAAAAGACTGTTGTATTGGAAAAAGGAGGAAAATGCCAAACATGTACAGAAACATCACTGGTTCTACATTGATAGAATGAAGAATGGTGTGAAGGCGGGATGTTCCTGCTGGAGCCATCACTGATTCTTGGCTCCTGGTTTCTGTTGGCTCTTGTGATTCTGTTTTTTTTAGATTTGTTTCCAATGGAATAGATGTCAATTTTGTCAGCTTAATATCATTTTTCTTGTCAGTGGATTGAGAACTATCAACCTAAAATAGAAAAGAAAATATACAATGGGTCTCATATAACATTTTAACTTATACAACTAGGAAATACGTGTAAAGCCTTCAAAAGGATTTCTAGAATAACCCTTTACCCAACATAATGGCAAAAACAGGCCAGCACCATTCACAAAATTCACCATTCAATTATTATTACTTTTTCATTTTTTGTCACAAAAAAACATAGCTTATGACCCCTCATTGGAATGAGCTCAACGAGCTTGTTCCAATGAGGGGTCATAAGCCATGTTTTTGACACAAAAATCATAAAAATTAGTGCTTTAAGAATTTTGTGTGGAAGTGTCGTCTGATTTTCATGTTAGGTAAAGGGATGAAGAAGATCGTACATTTTCTGCTTCAAAAACAGCTTATGATCCTTCACTGTAACAGGCTCAACAAGCTTGTTCAAATAAGGGGTTGTAAAATATGCTTTGGGGGCAACAAATTTAAAAGATAAAATTTCAATGACAAATTTTGAGAATGAATAGCAATAGCCGGTTTTAACCTTTATGTCAGGTCCTAGTCCAAACATGGCCTGAAAGTCTATAAGTTTTTGGTTTGGTATGTTCTTTGAAAGGACGTACCAAACCAAAAACTTATATTACAGACTTTCAGGCCATGTTTGGACTAGTGAGTTTTGTGCATCAATACAAGGTGAATACATGTTGAATTATTGCTGGAAATGATCGGTATCCACACAAAAACAATAGACTTATTTTCATTATATATTTTTAGAACACATTGATCATTTCCAGTGATAATTTGACTCGTTCACCTTGAAGAGATGCTTTGAAAGCCGCCATTTTGATTGATAAGGTGAAAGTGAAAATTTCTATATCTTCACAGTGGGGGATACTATTTCTATCTTTCTGCAATTTCTTTGATAATCTATCGTTTAGCATATAATAACAGATTATCTTATCTATATACCCCCTATACAAGAATAGTAATTACAATATCATTTAATCTTTGTGCAAGATGGACCAATGAGAGTGACCAATGATTGATCTAATTCAGAGGCGGGAGACTGAGAAATATCAAGTGAATGGTGAGCAACATCTACCATGTCTTCATTCAATACACTGCCCAGGCAGTATATTAAATCTATTATATAAATGGGCAGTGTGCAAATCTGTCCAACTAGCAATTCAAGCTTTGATTATCTCCCTTGATTTACAATGCAACTGGAAATTTCCCATCGTGTGGGTGGAGCTTCCCATCCTGGGACAGGTAGGCCCAAAAGTTAACACATATTTGACATGTGTTGCAGTTTTGTTTTACATCGCCCTGATCGCATGTTTCTTAAGGCCCCAATAAAAAAAATTGTTTCATACCTGTCCACTCCAATTTTTTCAACCTGTCCCAATCTTTTTTGTTAGCAATTTAAAAATTTTTGTCACATTATCTTCTTTAGGATAACCACTAGAAAATTACTCTTTAATAATTTTCCCTTATAATAATATAATAATAAATTTCCCTTTGTTGATAATTCTAACCCTTGACAACACCTCCTGGCAAGCTCTCAGAGCTTCCCAAGAAATGATGTCAAATGTTGGAATTATCAACTGAGTGAAATGTGAACAAAATTTTCTTGTGGTTATCCAACAACTTATTTCTACTGGTACTGTATATATGACCCAAGTATCTTTTGAAGCCATTCATGGAGTCTTATTCTCAAATTTTAGCTAAGTAATATCTTGTTATTCGTTATTATTATCCAGTCTAAGCTGAATTAAAAAATAAAATTTACCTGTCTGCCCCAGTTTGAAAAAAAGTTGGATGAACATCTAGGAATTTTTTTATTGTGGGCTAATTATTAATATGTAGCTAGATCTTGGTTCTAGAAGCTCTTACAAATGAATACCAAGGACGAGTCAAGTGTACTTTTCTGTTATTTAAATAAGTCTACATGTTGCTGTACAGGCAAATGAAAAATAAGTTAACCTTTTCTTACCAAGATCGAAGCAATCATTTGACCAAATGCTTGATATGTATATGGGTCAAGCATCACTTACTTCAATGTCAGAACATTTTTTCAAATTAGGAAGCCTAGGTTTCCAATTAAGATGCATATGTGTTTATACATGCTTAACTAGAGGTGTGGGTGTTCCAGATGGACCTGTCCATACCCCTGACACCATGATTATTCTAAGACAAAAAGGGTCACAACTCTGGCAAAAAATCTATAATCGCAGATATACAGGTTCCATGGTAGTAAACATCCAAGTTTCAAAGGAATCGACTCATAAACATCTGAGAAAATCTCCGGACAAAAATCTAGGCCTGCTTTTCCAAGTTGAAAATGGGCATAATTCTTGTCAAGTAATCCGACCTGAACTATAATCACAGGTGTACAGGTTCCCATGGTGGTGAACATTCATACCAAGCATCTAGCAGATTGGTCCATAAACATCTGAGAAAATTTCCAGACAAAATTATGTCTATGGACAGACGTATGTGCAGACAGATGGACAGTTGGATGGACAAGGTAATTCCAGTATACAAGCCTGAAAATAAGCAGACTGTCATCTGCAATATGAGGTCCCCAGAGAATGAATTTGTTGATGCTACCCTGCACAGCAGGGTAGCATCACAAAATTTACCTTCTGTGAACCTCAGTTTGAATCAAGGTCTCAAGCCAAAACAGAAAGATTTACCTAGAGGATAAATTGACCAACTGTATGGGATAGCATCAGCACATTCATCCTCTGGGGACCTCATTTTGCAAATGACAGGTTGCTTATATTCAGGCTTGGTTACTTGTAATATCCCATGGCCTTTATTTTTCTGCACAATTGTGCAACAAATTGTGAGTAAGTGTTAAATACACACACCACCCTGGTGACCATTCATTGTGGAGGTCATTCTTTAGATCCATTCTATTTTTCTCCAAGTGTACAGCAGTCAACCAAACTGTACAGGCTGTACCCTACTGACAATTAATTGGAGAAATTTTATAACGTACAGACTTTTTATTTATTTTTACTCAGATTATCGTCCGAATTGTTCGAACTACTGTGAGACACGGTATACCAACTAAACTAAAATGAGCTCGGTATTGACTCAGTATTGAAAAAATTATGACTTTGGGTTAAATACCGAAATACCGTGAAGCCCTGGATATATTGGCCCACTGTATGGGATAGCATTTGCAAATTCAACCTCTGGGGACCCCATTTTGTAAATGACAGGTTGCTTATATTCAGGCTTGCCAGTTTACTCCCCCCACCCCAACTACTCATTGTGGGTGGGTGGGGGGGGGGGGGGGGGGGGCTATAATAAATTGAACTGTGTCCTTGGCTGAAGAGAATGGCCTCAGTGATCAATGTATTACACGAATACAAATACCCCAGAAAAGTTTTATCTTTATGTGCATGTATTTGCTATAGATCTGTAAATAAAAGTGAACTGTTTATGTGTCAAGGTCATTGTAAGTTGGTTATATTACCACAGCTCATATTTAGGGGTTTCTTAGATTAACCCCTTTACCCAATTGTTTACTTTAATTATTTTATTTTTCAATTTAAAAAAAAATCAGCAAAATCATATCCTGTTACCCATGATGGCCATCATTGGTAACAGGTCGTTCCAATGAGGGGTGACATGTGGTTTTGATGAAATTGTTTAAAAATTTATTTTCTTTCACCTGCTGTGTGCGTATTTGTAAACTATGCAAGTGGAAGTGGCTGGTTCGGTGGGTAATCTTTATCCACAACAAGACGACAACACTCACAATAATTTTCCCTTAATAATTAAACAATTCCATTTTATGTTTCAAAACCATAAGCTCAATGAGCTCATTCCAATGAGGGGTCATAAGTTATGCTTTGAAAGCAAAAATTCAGAAAATAGCAAAACTTTGAATAGTAATCTTTATGTATTGTGTCAAGATTTGGCCATTTTGTCAGGTGAGGGGTTACCATATAGTCTGTTTTGTAGAGTTTCAATGGGTCTGGCCTGCTTTTCGGAAATTTTCACAATACTATATTACAAATTCAAGAAGTGAATAACAGTATATTATATCTCATAATATTGACTAAAGTACATAGAACAGGAATTAACCCTTAGGTCCCGATACAGCCCCAAATTGCCCCTTTTATTCTACTTTATTCTACTCAGGTTTGAATTGTACCGTGTAATGAGGTGAATGAACAGTTGGATTATTAACCTTTGAAATGTATAACCATAGATACTTGTAATCAGGCCAGAAAATAAGCAGTCTGACATTTGCAGAATGAGGTCCCCAGTGGGTGAATTTGGTGATGCTACCCTGCAAAGCAGGGTAGCATCACCAAATTTACCATCTGTGAACCTCAGTCTGAATCAAGGTCTAAAGCCCAAACAGTAAGATGCACCCAGAGGATAAATTGCCCCACTGTATGGGATAGCATCAGCAAATTCATCCTCTGGGGACCTCATTTTGCAAATGACAGATTGCTTATATTCAGGCTTGGTTACTTGTAATATCCCATGGCCTTTGTTTTTCTGCACAATTGTGCAACAACACAATTTTGAAACACTGAGGCTTGCCATTTGATCCATCTCTGTACTCTGTAGTATTAACCAGCATTCTGTTAATTAATATTGTACTGTGTAACAAGGTGAATGAACAGTTAGACTCTTAACCTTTGAAATGTATAACCATAGTTATTAAAATATCACATGGCCTCTGTTTTCTGCATGATTGTGCAACAATGTAGCATACTTTTAAAAACACTGAGCCTTGCCATTTGATCAATCTCTGTTCTCTGTAGTATTAACCAGTACTCTGTTGATCAGTGCAAAAGAGTATCATTCCAATGGTGTACCACTGAAGGTTTTGGAAATCATTGCAGACTGCAGAGTGATTTTTTCGGTCATGTGCACACAAACGACCCTTTTGGAACAAACCAAACCCAGAAAGTAAGAAAACTGTCACAAGATTCACAATGGCCAGTTCACTTCAGGTACCAAGTTGTAACCTGTGTAGGAATGGAGGGAGTTTTATGTTCAGAATTTCTGAAAATTAGTTATAATGAATGTGTCAATGACCCTGTAGCTCAACTTGACAAACTTGAACTTGGTAAGTTATAAGTGAAATGGTAAAATTGAAGATCATTGGTACCAATGTTATTTTGTGAAATTTCAACATAACAGCATTGTGTGTGCACAATGTCAGAGTAATCCATGCATTTTTTAAATGTAAACTGTTAGACTGGCCAAAAGAAGAATGATGATACACAAATTCAGTAAGTTCAGAGGTTATTGTAAATGGCAACGTTTTTCACAGAAATGAATGCTAATCAATAGCTCTTATCTAAAGGTCTTGCCTAAGGAGCACACCAAGTTTAATGAGAGTGTCAATGACACTGTAGCTCAACTTGTTTAAGACATGTACATGTATAGTATGTGACACAGCAATGACAAACATCTAGGTAATGACCTGATAACAAAGGTACATGTAAAGTATTGTAATGGTCTGTACATAAATGCTGACCGTACCCTGTAACAAATATATAGGTAAAGTATTGTAAAAGTGGGGTGACAGTTATATGCTAAACTAGAAAAGAAATCTTTCGAGTCCCAGAGTGGGTCTGACTGAACCCCAAAATATTTGTTCTCATAGCACAGTGATAACAAAGGCACCCCAAAACACTTATTCCTGTCACAAGGTGATAACAAAGGTACCCCAAGAAGTTTCATGAAGATCAGTTCATAAATACAGACTGTAGCCTGAGCCGTATTGACATGTGCACTTACTGCGTATAAGTAGCACTGAACACATCAAAGTTCATCTAATTTGCATAATTTCTGCACGAGAAAAAAACCTGTATTATATGTGATGTATTCCATGTTACTAAACATTCCTACGAAAATTTATTCAAATCAGAACTTTCATACAGAAGTTCTGTACAAAAAACTATTCGCACTAATTTTGGTACAAAAAGGCTGCTGGTGGCCATCTTGAATTTTGGACCACACCCCAAAACACTCAGTCTCATCCCAACGTAATAACAAAGGTACCCAAGAAGTTTTGTAAAGATCGGTTCATAAATACGGCCTCTAGCCTGAGCCATATAGAAGTTGTGTACAAAAAATCGCAACATCGACGCCTTAGCTTCGACGGGTGGTGCAATCTGCAAGTGCATCGAACAACATGTGCATTGAACATGGGCTAGACATCAATAAGATACACTTGGATACCAAATATGAAATCATTCCACCAAGTAGTTTGAAAGCTATTCTTTTAGAAACGTGTCGGTCACAAAATTCTAAGTTCATCAAGGGCCATAACTCAAGAAAAATATTTGGAACAACACATGCATAGAACAGTGGCTAGACATCAATAAGATACACTTACATGCCAAATATAAAGCCATTCCATCAAGTATTTCAAAAGTTGTTGAATTTTGAAACTCGTTGGTCACAGACAGACCGACTGACCGACAGACCAACAGACAGACCGACAGACCGACATTGCCACTTTTAGAGCTGCTAGATGCAGCTAAAAACTGAGTGGACCTAATTTCAGTACAAAATGGTCACTGGCAGCAATTTTGAATTTTGGACCGCACCCAGAAAAACTTGTTCTCATCCGAAGGTGATAACAAAGGTACCCAAGAAGTTTTGTGAAGATCGGTTGATATATACAGCCTCTAGCCGGAGCCGTATAGACACATGCACTTACTGTGTATAAGTAGCACTGAATAAATCAAAGTTTATCTAATTTGCATAATTTCTGCTCAAGAAAAAACGCATATTATATGTGATGTATTCCATTCTTACTAAACATTCATACAGAAATTTATTCAAATCAGAATTTTCATACAGACCATCTTGAATTTTGGGCTGCACCCCAAAACACTCGTTCTCATCCCACGGTGATAACAAAGGTACCCAAAAAGTTTTGTAAACATCGGTTCATAAATGCAGCTTCTAGCCTGAGCCGTATAGAAGGTGTGTACAAAAAACTGATTGGACCTAATTTTGGTACAAAATGGCTACTGGCAGCCATCTTGAATTTTGGACCACACCCAGAACACTTGTTCTCATCACAAGGTGATAGCAAAGGTACCCAAGAAGTTTGGTGAAGATCGGTTCAGAATTATTAAATTTTTTTAGTAAATTTTGTTTCTTAACATACCTACCACAATTGTTTACAATTGGCTGTAACGTAAGTGCAAGCCCTACTTCGGAAGTAACTCAAGCTTTTAGAGAACGTTTCCAAACAAGTTGGAAAAGTAATAGAGTGCAAAAGCACGAAAAAGATCGAAAAAAGGGTCGAGCGAGACCAGCGCTCGAAATTACAGGTACTCTCACTGCACACCTCTTGCGTTTATCGAGCGCATACGCAACAACCATGACGTCAATTCCGTATTTCCGCCAACGAGAAGTTTGTGATTTAGCGGGGAGGCATCGATATCAAAAATATCCCCAAGGAGGGTGGGTCTCCGGTAAACAATTGTGGTAGGTATGTTAAGAAACAAAATTTACTAAAAAATTTTAATTTCTTTTCAACCTACTCACAATTGTTTACAATTGGCTGAATAAACAATAGGAGGAGGTGAATCACATAACCAATACCAACAAGAGTAGCAGAAAGAAAAGCAAGGATGGCAGAGAACAATAGCGAAACCTGTAATGAAGATAGAGAGAAGGCACCTGAAAAGAACAAGGCTGAGCAAAGCACAACCTCGATAAAAACAATTTTAACGAGGGTGCACAACAGCCTGAGCAGCAACGAGAGGGCCTAAAGAATAAAGGTCCTCAGATTGCTGCTGAAGGTGGCGGAGATAAAAGGAGGAGAAGGTAGAGACATTCCTCCAGTAAGCCGCATGCATAACATCCCGGAGCGAAACAGAATTGGAGAATGCCCAGGATGTAGAAATGGCACGAACCTCATGAGCATCAAACCGGTTCGAAACAAGATCCGACGCAGACAAGCGGGAATAAGCCAGCTTTATTGCAAGACAGATCCACCTGGAAATAGAATGGGAAGAGATAGACTGCCTCTGAGGAATGAGAGACAGAAAGAATCTCTTCCGACCCCTCCGAATGAACTGAGTGCGAGTAATGTAAGTCTTGATCGCACAAACAGGACAAAGAAGAGGTCTCCGGCCATCGACAGCAGGGAGAGCCCGAATGCAGATGGGAGGAGGTACTGAATCAGGAAGTTGATTCTTAGCCAGAAAAGAGTAATCAGTAGTGAAGGTGACACTGTTAGCCTCATTTCTGAAGAAGGCAGAATCAACAGATAGCGCATGAAGCTTACTGACTCATCGAGAAGAAGCAAACGCTAGAAGAAAAGCCGTCTTATAGGTGAGAAAATGCATATCGATCTCAGATAAAGGCTCGAATGGTGCCCCCTCCAAACAATGCAACACCCATGCCAAGTTCCACTTGGGTGTAAGACGCAAAACTCAAGGCCTCTTCAAAGAAAAGTGCCGAATGAGATTGGAGAGAAAAAGATTACGACCGATGCACCGCTTTCCCACATAAGAGAAAGTATCAGACAGCATAGACCGATAACCCTTAATCATAATAGGCTGGAGGCCCTTGGAGTCAAAAAGATATACCAGAAAATCTGCAATTTGAGCGATTGACGGATCACGGTAATCCACATTGTGATCTGCACACCCAGGAATGGACACCCGAGCGTTCACATCCCACGCCAACAGAAGAAGATCCCGAGACAGCCGATACATGGGAATCGAAAACCTTCCACTTCGCAGCATAAGTCATGCCAGTGGAATGTCGCCGCGATGCAGAAATGCACTCCACTGTTCGTCTCGAAAAACCTCTACGTCGGAGACTGGACCTGATAAAAGACAGGCGTGAAGGGACAGGCTTGCCAGGTTGTTGTGATACTTCCTGGGATGACCCTGGGAAAGAAGATCACGACGTAGAGGTAGATGAATCGGCCGATCTGCCAACAGAGGCCGCAGCAGATTGATCCACACCCACTGTGGAGGTGCAATCAGAATGATCCTGCAACTGCAAGCACGAATCTTCGCTAATACTTGAGGAAGAATCGGTGCAGGAGGAAAGGCATAGCCGATCCAACCTGTCCAGTCCAGAGACAGAGCGTCGACTGCAAATGCCAGAGGTTCTGGACAAGGGGAGACAAAGGTCTCTACCTGATGATTCCAGTGAGTAGCGAAAAGGTCGACCTGAGGACGGCCCCACTGCTCGCAAATCGCCTGAAACACCGACCGATGTAGCATCCATTCGGTTGGAAGGACACTGTCGCGTCGGGACAGGGAGTCTGCTAGGATGTTGAGCCGCCCAGGAATGTGTCGAATGGACACCCGAGCGTTCACATCCCGCGCCAACAGAAAAAGATCCCGAGACAGCCGATACATGGGAATCGAATGTGTGCCTCCTTGATTCCGTATGTAGGCCACTACTGTCGAATTGTCTGAAAGAAGTAGGACAAAATGGTCTGACAGAAGAGGGATCCAAAGCCGAAAACTCAACAGAAGAGCAGGGAGCTCCTTCTGGTTGATATGAAAGCCCACCTGCTTGCTGTCCCACTCGCCGTGAGTAGACAGACCGAGAGGATCCAACGTCGCACCCCATCCCCGATCGCTGGCATCTGCAGTAAGGATGCGATCGGGCAAATGAAGATCCAACGGAATACCCTGTGTCAGCCAGGGAATATCGGCCCAAGGGTGGAGGTGACAAAGCAGAGACCGAGGAATAGTGAGTTCCAGGTCCAGCAGATCTAATTGGATGCCAATGATCCAACAGGAAGTGTTGGAGAGGTCGGACAAACAAGCGACCGAGCAGAATGAGATCTGTCACCGAACTGCAAAGGCCCAGCATCCGAATGAAAGTCCTGGCCGAGACCGAGGAAGACTGAAGCAGGTTCCGAGTCAAGGAGGAAAGAATCGTCGCCCGAGCATGGGGGACCGACACTACAATATTGTGAAGAGTGTCGAAATCCATCCCCAAATGACGGAATCGCTGAGAAGGAAGGAGGTCCGACTTCTCGCGATTGACTCTGAAACCCAGCGACGCTAGCAGGCAAAGAAACTGCCGGACATCTAACTCCAGAACAGCAGCATCGTGGTGCCATTGGAGGATGTCGTCCAGGTAGGCTGATGAAGTCACAGCCGACTGAATACGGTGGAAAGCAAGCACATGTGACATCAGTCGGGTGAAGGCACAAGGAGCCAGGTTCAAACCTAACGGGAGAGCTCTGAATTGATAAACTCGATCCCGAAACGAGAACCGAAGGTATTTCCGTGACGCCAGATGAATTGGTACATGGAAGTAGGCATCCTTCAGGTCGATACTGGCAGCAAAGTCGCCCTGAGGAACTGAACGTTGGACCGACTGGAAAGTCTCCATACTGAAACAAGGAGCTATAATGTACTCGTTCAGGATACTCAGATCGATGACAGGACGAAATTGGCCGTTTTTCTTCGGCACCAAGAAAAGTCTCGAGTGAAACCCCGGTGAAAGGGTGTTCCTGACCACCTCGATCGCCCCTTTGGAGAGGAGATTGTCGATCTCCTGCACCAGAAGGTCCTGACGCAGAGAATCGGAAGGGACCTGAGTTGGGAGGGGCACCCTAGATAAACTGGGGTGCCGATGGAAGGACAGTCGCAGACCGGACTGAATGACGTTGAGGACCCAAGGGTCCGACGTTATCTCTGTTCAGCGGTCGTAAAACAGCGACAGCCTTCCCCCGACTGGAGGCGAATCGAGGTGAGAACCTTCACTTGCCGCCTCTACGAGGCCCCCCGAGAGGAGAAACCACCTCGGGAAGTGACAGAGTCCTGAGACTTTCCTGCCTGAGGCTGCCAGCGAGCCTGGCCACATCGGCGCTTCTTATGTGCAGAAGGAGCAGACGGAGCCGAAGGTGTAGCCGACGTCGCCGATGAGGCAGACGCAGCAGCACGCTTGGCGGGCCTGAAATGACCACCACCTGCAGCAGCAGGTTGATCAAGCTGTCGCAGCAAAAGCTGGTCCTTCGAATGACGAAGAACTTCGCCACGAACAGCTTCCACGGAACCACGGAATAACTGAGGTCCCACCAAAGAGGCAGACCTCAGAACAGCATGTTGCTCAGTAGGAAGGGATGGAGAAGAATCCAACACCGCATCCCAGCGTGCCAGCTCCAAATTAGCCGTGTTACAGGCGTGAGCGTGTGTCAAGTTCATAAGAGCCTGTGACAAAACACGAAAAGGCGCCTGAGCATCATAAAACTCCTCTGGTGGAAAATATTCAGCCAGAGCAGCGACGACATGGTCCGCGAGAGATAACATACCCAGCATCTCTCGGGACAGGCCCACCATAGATTCAACTACCGACATCAGGAGAACTGCCAACTTAGGCTTAGTTAACCCGAGGGAAGAAGAATCCTCATCCACAGTAGTCATCCCTTGGAAGACTGGTGGAGAGACGGAATAGTAAACACGAAACCGCGATGGAGGCAGAAAGGCATCAGCTCTAGAAAAGAAGGAACCCTTGAGGGCCTTAGAACGCATTTTGGCGTCTAAGCCCTGGAAGGACTCAACAACCTGAGCCGATTGCAGAGGATGCAAAGCCCCAGAGCTAGAAGGCTCAACAGGGTTACGACGCTCCACAGTGGACCACGGCCGGACGGTCACAGATGGCTGGTCTGAAGGTTGAACTTCCGGCAATAAACCGAAGAAGAAATCCAAAGCCTGCCCCAAGACTGACGAGGGAAGCCCCATCACCTTCCAGATAATCGTCATCCTCCGTAGCAGAGGAGACGTAGCCCAACTCGGGCTGACCAACAGAAACCTCCTGGGAAGACTGAGCAGTATCCAAGGGGCCAGGCAAGACATCTCGGCGACCGACCAAAGGAGGTTGTGCCTCAGGAGGCACAGGGAGGCCAACTTGAGGGTTGCCAGAAAGCAACCGGGTGAGCGCCAAAACGGCCAGACGCAGGTCACCCTGAGAATCGGTCGCAGCAGCATCGCCCGATGGAGTGTCCTCCCAATGGACCCTTCTGGTAGAAGAACCCAAATCCTCAGAAAAGATCGACGTCGAACGTCGATCGGCAGACAGAATAGGGATACGGTGAGAAGACACCGGAGGATAGTCCCGATTGTGACGCCCAGGGCCATCACTGACCTCTGCGAAACAGAGGGTCCTGTCTGCAAATCCTCGAAAGAGACCGACGGCGCGCGTCGATCGGTAGCTGGACCTTGGACACCATGAGAAGACACCGGAGGATTGTCCCAAGAATGACAGGAACCTGTCATTGGCCTCTGCACAGCAGACGGCCCCAACTGCCCATCCTCTGAGACCGATGGCAAGCATCGATCGACACCCAGACTCGGAACACAGTGAGGAATCGCCGGAGGAAGGTTCCGAGAGTGACAGCTAACAGGGGCTGTCACTGACCGCTGTTGAACAGCAGGCCCTGGATGCCAACGTCCCAACACCATCCTGCTAGGCGGCACACTAGCAGGGGAAGGAGGAACAATAAACGATTCACTCGAGGGATGAGGAATCGCTGCCGAAGTGACCGACCGGCTCAACCGACTAGGAGCAACACCAAGCCAGATGAGACAGGGCAGACAGCAAACCCGCACAGCCCCGCCGCGAGGCTAGGGGAGGCTGAGAGCACACAGACACACCAGCAGATACAGCCTCGGTCCCCCGAGACTGTAGACCATCCCCAGAGGAGATGGAAGAGCCACCATCAGACAGAATAGGATCTGTAGTAACAACTTCTTCAGCAACTGTCGACGGCGTAGGAGGCAGATCGGAGAGGGTCACCGAGCTGACCTCGGAGAAGCTCTCTTCGAAAACAGACGCCTCAAGAGTGACATCAGAAGACAAAGAGACCACGGTCTCCACGTCAGGTATCACTGAACTAGCAACGTCAACAGTTGCAGAGGAACTTGCCACAGAAGACAGATTAGAATCCTGTGTGACAGAGTCACCACGTGCACCAGCAGAAATGTCTGCTACAGCATGGCTACCCTTACCCCGAGAACGAGGGGTTCTTGCTCTGGACAGAACCACCTTGTTAACAGAAGCCCAGAATTTAGAGGACCAAACCCCACAAATACCACATGATTGGGCCTGAGTGCAATTGTTGCAAGTGACACATGTGGAATGAGAGTCGTCGACATGCTTCACTTGCAAGCAAGAGGTACAAGGAATAGTCTTTGGCATTATATGAATGAAAAAGGAATCAAGCTTCCCGCCAACAGAAAACAGCACAAAGTTCGTGTTCACACGTCACACATGGGGGAAAAACAAGATTAAGTGTGAAGAAACAAGCAATAATGATCAAAAATAACATTAATCAAAAACTATTTTGGATAGCTTGATAAAAGGATACAATCCACTTGCACACAATTAAATGCAGAGCACATATAATAAGTTGTTCACGAAGAATAACAGCAAAGTAGCACGAGTCACAAAAATTTCCGACCATGTACAAATGGTGGAAATAAAAGGAATTGACATCACAGTTGTTGCGCATGCGCTCGGTAAACACAAGAGGTGTGCAGAGAGAGTACCTGTAATTTCGAGCGCTGGTCTCGCTCGACCCTTTTTTTGATCTTTTTCGTGCTTTTGCACTCTATTACTTTTGCAACTTGTTTGGAAAAGTTCTCTAAAAGCGTCAGTTAGTTCCGAAGTAGGGTGCACTTACGTTACAGCCAATTGTAAACAATTGTGAGTAGGTTGAAAAGAAATAGACTCTAGCCCGAGCCGTATTGACATGTGCACTTACTGTGTATAAGTAGCTCTGAATAAATCAAAGTTCATCTAATTTGCATAATTTTTGCACGAGATCAAAACCCATATTATATGAGATGTATTCCATGTTACTAAACATTCATACAAAAATTTATTCAAATCAGAACTTTCATACAGAAGTTCTGTACAAAAAACTGATTGCACTAACTAAAGTACAAAATGGCTGCTGGTGTCCAACTTGAATTTCGGACCGCACCCAAAACCACTTGTTCTTGTCCCACGGTGATAGCAAAGGAACCCAACAAGTTTCGTAAAGATAGGTTCATAAATACGGCCTTTAACCCGAGACATTGGCATTTGCAGCTATAATGCTGAAAGTAACATTAAATAGATCAAAGTTAGTCTAATTGGCATAATTTATGCACGAGAAAAAACCCTATATATGTGATGTATCCCATGGTACTAAACATTCATACAAAAAAATTATTCAAATCAGCGCTTTCAATTGGAAGTTCTGCGCAAAAAGCTGATTGCACCTAATTTTGTACAAAATGGCTGCCAGCAGCCATCTTGAATTCCAGACCGGACACAAAAGCACTTGTTCTCATCCCACGGTGATAACAAAGGTACCCAAGAAGTTTCGTAAAGATCGGTTCATAAATACGGCCTCTAGCCCAAGCCGTATTTGCATTTGCACTTACAATGCTGAAAGTAACACTAAATAAATCAAAGTTAGTCTAATTTGCATAATTTACGCACAAGAAAAAAACCTGTATTATATGTGATGTATCCCATGTTACTAAACATTCATACAAATGAAAGTGTCAATGACACTGTAGCTTAACTTGTGTGTTGTGTTTGATGAAAAGGATAATGTTCAATGTTTATGAAAGGATTATGAAATAAGACAAGAATTGTGATAATTGGGAATATGTTCATTTCTGTTCCCTGTGTGCTATGTTTATGATAAAAATAATATGAGGTGTACACTGTACTAAAGACCTGAAGGGTGGGTTAATATGACCTCACAGTTAATGTATGTGGCCCTCACAGTTAACGTATATCAACAAAAGTTACCAAGTTACGGTGAAATTATTCCAAAACGAGTCATCCTATCAAGTTACATTAAAATCCCCTCATAAATATGGCCTGTAGACTGTGCTAAAGGTTTTCGGGCTTCGGGCCCCTGTAGCCGTCAGTTTCCCAATTGCGTCCAAAGGGGACGTTCTCATCTAGACATTATATGAAGTCAATCTACCAAGTTACAATGAAATCCCTTAATAAATATGACCTGTAGACTGTGCTAAAGGTTTTTGGGCTTTGGGCTCTGGCAGCCATCATGGTTGAATGATCGCAACCAAAAGGGGACATTCTCATCTGGACACTATTTGGAGTCATCCTACCAAGCTACAATGAAATCCCTTCATAATTATGACCTGTACACTGTTCTAAAGGTTTTCGGGCTTTGGGCCCCTGAAGCCGTCACAGTTGCACAATCATGTCCAAAAGGGGACGTTCACTTCTAGACAGTATATGAAGTCAACCTACCAAGTTACAATGAAATCCCTTCATAAATATGACCTGTAGACTGTGCTAAAGGTTTTCGGGCTTCGGGCTTGGGCAGCCATCATGGCTGAATGATCGCAACCAAAGGGGACAATCTCATCTGGGCATAATGTGGAGTGATCTTGCGAAGTTGCAATGAAATCCCTTCATATATATGACCTGTAGACTGTACTCAAGGTTTTCAGGCTTCGGGCACCTGTAGCCATCACAGTTGACCAATCACGACCAAAAGGGGATGTCATCATCTATGCATTATATGGAGTCAACCTAACAGGTTACAATGAAATCCTTCTATAAATATAACCTTTTGCCTATGCTAAAGGTTTTTGGGCTCGGGCACCCATCAAGGCTGAATGATCACGGCCAAAATGGGACGTTCTCATCTTGAGTCATCCTAACAAGTTACAATGAAATCCCTTAATAAATATGACCTGTAGACAGTGCAAAAGGTTTTCGGGCTTTGGGCACCTTTAGCCGTCAAAGTTGCCCAATCATGTCCAAAAGGGGACGTTCTCATCTAGACATTATATGAAGGCAACCTACCAAGTTACAATGAAATCCCTTCATAAATATGACCTGTAGACTGTGCTTAAGGTTTTCGGGCTTTGGGCTCGGGCAGCCATCATGGTTGAATGATCGCAACCAAAGGGGACAATCTCATCTGGGCATCATCTGGAGTGATCCTACAAAGTTACAATGAAATCCCTTCATAAATATGACCTGTAGACTGTGCTCAAGGTTTTTGGGCTTCAGGCACTTGTAGCCATCACAGCTGACCAATCACGACCAAAAGGGGATGTCATCATCTAGGCATTATATGGAGTCAACCTAATAGGTTACAATGAAATCCTTCCATAAATATGATCTTTTACCTATACTAAAGGTTTTTGGGCTCGGGCACCCATCAAGGCTGAATGATCACGATCAAAATGGGACGTTCTCATCTAGACATTATTTGGAGTCATCCCACCAAGTTACAATGAAATCCCCTCATAAATATGACCTGTAGACTGTGCTAAAGGTTTTCGGGCTTCGGGCACCTTTAGCTGTCACAGTAGCCCAATCATGTCCAAAAGGGGATGTTCTCATCTAGACATTATATGAAGTTAACCTACCAAGTTACAATGAAATCCCTTCATAAATATGACCTATAGACTGTGCTAAAGGTTTTCGGGCTTCGGGCTCGGGCAGCCATCATGGTTGAATGATCGCAACCAAAGGGGACAATCTCATCTGGGCATCATCTGGAGTGATCCTGCAAAGTTACAATGAAATCCCTTCATAAATATGACCTGTAGACTGTGCTCAAGGTTTTCGGGCTTCGGGCACCTGTAGCCATCACAGTTGACCAATCACGACCAAAAGGGGATGTCATCATCTATGCATTATATGGAGACAACCTAACAGGTTACAATGAAATCCTTCTATAAATATAACCTTTTGCCTATGCTAAAGGTTTTTGGGCTTGGGCACCCATCAAGGCTGAATGATCACGGCCAAAATGGGACGTTCTCATCTAGACATTATTTGGAGTCATCCTACCAAGTTACAATGAAATCCCTTCATAAATATGGCCTGTAGACAGTGCAAAAGGTTTTCGGGCTTTGGGCACCTTTAGCCGTCAAAGTTGCCCAATCATGTCCAAAAGGGGACGTTCTCATCTTGACATTATATGAAGTCAACCTACCAAGTTACAATGAAATCCCTTCATAAATATGACCTGTAGACTGTGCTTAAGGTTTTTGGGCTTTGGGCTCGGGCAGCCATCGTGGTTGAATGATCGCAACCAAAGGGGACAATCTCATCTGGGCATCATCTGGAGTGATCCTGCGAAGTTACAATGAAATCCCTTCCTAAATATGACCTGTAGACTGTGCTCAAGTTTTTCGGGCTTCGGGCACCTGTAGCCATCACAGTTGACCAATCACGACCAAAAGGGGATGTCATCATCTATGCATTATATGGAGTCAACCTTACAGGTTACAATGAAATCCTTTTATAAATATAACCTTTTGCCTATGCTAAAGGTTTTTGGGCTCGGGCACCCATCAAGGCTGAATGATCATGGCCAAAATGGGACTTTCTCATCTAGACATTATTTGGAGTCATCCTACCAAGTTACAATGAAATCACCTCATAAATATGACCTGTAGACTGTGCTAAAGGTTTTCGGGCTTCAGGCACCTTTAGCCGTCACAGTAGCCCAATCATGTCCAAAAGGGGACGTTCTCATCTAGACATTATATGAAGTTAATCTACCAAGTTACAATGAAATCCCTTCATAAAAATGACCTGTAGACTGTGCTAAAGGTTTTCGGGCTTCGGGCTCAGGCAGCCATCATGGCTGAATGATCGCAACCATAGCAGACAATCTCATCTGGGCATCATCTGGAGTGATCCTAAGAAGTTACAATGAAATCCCTTCTTAAATATGACCAGTAGACTGTGCTCAAGGTTTTCGGGCTTTGGGCACTAGTAGCCATCACAACTGACCAATCATGACCAAAAGGGGATGTCATCATCTAGGCAGTACATGGAGTCAACCTAACAGGTTACAATGAAATCCTTCCATAAATATGACCTTTTGCCTATGCTAAAGGTTTTTGGGCTCGGGCACCCATCAAGGCTGCATGATCGCGATCAAAATGGGACGTTCTCATCCTACCAAGTTACAATGAAATCCCTTCTTAAATATGACCTCTAAATGTGCTAAAGGTTTTCGGGCTTTGGGCTCCTGTAGCCGTCACAGTTGCCCAATCACGTCCAAAAGGTGACTTTCTCATCTAGACATTGTATGAAGTCAACCCACCAAGTTACAATGAAATTCCTCAATAAATATGACCTGTAGACTGAGGTAAAGGTTTTCGGGTTTTGGGCTCGGGCAGTCATCACGGTTGGCAGATCATGCCCAAATAGGGAAATTCTCATCTAGACATCATAAGGAGTCATCCTACCAAGTTACAATGAAATCCCTCCACATTAAACATGACCTGCAGACTGTGCTAGAAGTTTTTGGGTTTCGGGCTTGGGCAGCCATCATGGTTGATAGATCATGCCCAAAAGGGGACGTTCTCATCTAGGCATTATACAGAGGCATCCTACCAAGTTACAATGAAATCCCTTCATAAATACGACCTGTAGACTGTGCTAATGGTTTTTGGGTTTTGGGCTCGGACAGCCATACCGGTTGCCCGATCGCGACCAAAAGGGGACGTTCTCATCTAGACATGACCCCTAACCTGCATATGAAATTTCGTGACGATCAGACAAGAACTGCAGGGTGTAGCCCGTGCTAAAGAAAAATGTGAACAGACGTCACAGACTCACAGACTAACAGACTCACAGACTAACAGACTTCGGCATGCGTGATGGCAATAGCTTATCTTGACTATGTCAAGTTAAGCTAAAAATTATTCAAATCAGAGCTTTTATATGGAAGTTCAGCGCAAAAATCTGATTGCACCTAATTTTGTACAAAATGGCTGCCAGCAGCCATCTTGAATTTCGAACCAGACCCAAAAACACTTGTTCTCGTCTCACGGTGATAACAAAGTACCCAAGAAATTTCGTAAAGATCGGTTCATAAATACGGCCTCTAGCCCAAGCCGTGTGTATGGCGCGACAGACAGATGGACAACGGGCCATGGCAATACCTCAAATTTGGCTTCACCAAAGTTGAGCTAAAATGTAACATTTGCACAAATGTTCTTCAGTTTAATTTCTTAAGATCAATCGGAGATATTTTGGTGTTTCCATTTTATCCCAACACAGAAATGTACACATTCAAACATAGTCAATTTTAAATTTGTTCTGTATGTATATTAGAGATTGTTTGTTGAATTTATGGGAAAGGGATATCAATCGACTAACAGCCTATTAATGCTGGCAATCAGTCTACTATGAAAACCGATTGTCATGACAGCCCTACCCAACAGAATTCCTCCTTAACTGGTAGAGTGCTAAATTATTTTTGGTCCATAAAATTTGTTTGTGCATCTTTGCCTTGTAACAATTTATGGGAAAGTACCAGTGGGCACTTTCCTATAAATTGTAACAAGGCAAATCCTAATAGATAAAATAATATCATTTCAAAGATAATATGAAGCACATCCACAGAATATGAAGCCTTTAAATTGCGGTGCCGGCACTTCAGAATAAAGCCCAAATATGGGCTTCCAGCATTACACCAGTTCCCACTGCACTCTGATGTCAATATGGCAAAGTTTTCAACAGCAAATATTTGCCATGATGCAGTCTGAAATTTAACCAAAATATACCTTGTTTGACAGAGCTCAGTGAGCTCTGTCAAACAAGATATAATTATCCCCGCATTTTAAAAAATGCGGGGATATTGTCATGATCTCCGTCCATACGTCCGTACTTCTGTATGTCTGTACTCCCGTACGTCTGGTTTTGTAATTTGAAACGCTGTAACTTTCTATAGTTGTTCAATAGGGTCTGTGCAATCCTAAAATACCACTTTTAAGTTTTACACCACCAGATTGCTTCTGTGGAGCCACTTGAAAATGCGCTAATTTTTCAATTTTCTTTCGAATAATCCCAACCTATGTAATTCAGAGTTCTATAACTGCACTAGGGTGTTGCTAAATGATCTGTAGATGTGCACAAAGGTTTCCGATTTTTCAGGTGCCACGTTGCTGTGCCACCATTGCCACTTTCGTGTTTTCTTAGACCTTTTCCAGCGAAAGGCTTCTAGGGTATGTAATTTGAAACGCTAAAACCATGCTCTAATGTTGCAGTGGGGTCTGTAGATGTGCACGAAGGGTTTCAGATTTTTCAGCTGCCATGTGGCTGCGCCACCGTTGCTACTTTCGGGGTTTTCTTAGACCGTTTCCGGCAAAAGGCTCCTAGGGTATGTAATTCGAAACGCTAAAACCATGCTCAAATGTTGCAGTGGGGTCTGTAGATGTGCACAAAGGTTTCGGATTTTTCAGCTGCCACATGGATGTGCCACTGTTGCCACTTTCGTGTTTTCTTAGACTATTTCCGGCAAAAGGCTCCTACAGTATGTAATTCGAAACGCTAAAAGCATGCTCAGATGTTGCAGTCGAGTCTGAATTTGTGCACAAAGGTTTTGGATTTTTTTGGGTGCTACGTGACTGTGCCACCGTTGCCATTTTTGTGTTTTCTTAGACTGCTTCCGGCAAAAGGCTCCTAGGGTATGTAATTCGAAATGCTAAAACCCTGCTCAAATGTTGCAGTAGGGTCTGTAGATGCGCATGAAGGTCTTGGATATTTCAGCTGCCACGTGGCTGTGCCACTATTGCCACTTTCATGTTTTCTTAGACCGTTTCCAGCAAAAGGCTCCTAAGGTATGTAATTCGAAATGCTAAAACCATGCTCAAATGTTGCAGTAGGATCTGTAGATGCGCACGAAGGTTTCGGATTTTTCAGGTGCCATGTGGCTGTGCCACTGTTGCCACTTTAATGTTTTCTTAGACCGTTTCTGATGAAAGGCTCCTAGGGTATGTAATTCGAAATGCTAAAACTCTGCTCAAATGTTGCAGTAGGGTCTGTAGATGCACACGAAGATTTCGGATTTTTCAGGTGCCACATGGCTGTGCCACATGGCTGTGCCACTGTTGCCACTTTCATGTTTTCTTGGACCGTTTCCGGCAAAAGGTTCCTAGAGTATGTAATTCGAAACGTAAAAGCATGCTCAGATGTTGCAGTAGGGTCTGTAGATGTGCACGAAAGTTTGGGATTTTTTCGGTGCCATGTGGCTGTGCCACCATTGCCACTTTCGTGTTTTCCTGAGACCATTTCCGGCAAAAGGCTCCTAGGGTATGTAATTCGAAATGCTAAAACCATGCTCAAATGTAGCTGTAGGGTCTGTAGATGTGCACAAAGGTTTTGGATTTTTCAAGTGCCACGTGGCTGTGCCACTGTTGCCACTTTCATGTTTTCTTAGACCATTTCCAGCGAAAGGCTCCTAGAGTATGTAATTCAAAATGCCACGTGGCTGTGTTACCGTTGCCACTTTCGTGTTTTCTTAGACCATTTCCAGGGAAAGGCTCCTAGGGTATGTAATTCGAAACACTAAAACCATGCTCAAATGTTGCAGTGGGGTCTGTAGATGCGCACAAAGGTTTTGGATTTTTCAGCTGCCACGTGGCTGTGCCACCATTGCCACTTTCGAGTTTTCTTAGACCCTTTCCGGTGAAAGGCTACTATGGTATGTAATTCTAAACGCTAAAACCATGCTCAAATGTTGCAGTGGGGTTTGTAGATGTGCACGAAGGTTTAGGATTTTTCAGCTGCCAAGACGCTGTGCCACCGTTGCCACTTTCGTGTTTTCTTAGACCGTTTCCAGAGAAAGGCTCCTAGGGTATGTAATTTGAAATCCTAAAACCATGCTCAAATGTTGCGGTTGGGTCTGTAGATGCACACAAAGGTTTCGGATTTTTGGGGTGCCACATGGCTGTGCTACTGTTGAGACTTTCGTGTTTTCTTAGACCGTTTCCAGCGAAAGGCTCCTAGGGTATGTAATTCGAAACGCTAAAACCATGCTCAAATGTTGCAGTGGGGTCTGCAGATGTGCACGAAGGTTTCTGATTTTTCAAGTGCCACGTGGCTGTGCCACTTTCATGTTTTCTTAGACCGTTTTCGACGAAAGGCTCCTAGAGTATGTAATTCAAAATGCTAAAAGCATGCTCAGATGTTGCAGTAGGGTCTGTAGATGCGCACGAAGGTTTTGTATTTTTTGGGTGCCACGTGGCTTTGCTACTTTTGCCACTTACGTGTTTTCTTAGACCGTTTCCAGCAAAAGGCTCCTAGGGTATGTAATTCGAAACGCTAAAACCATGCTTAAATGTTGCAATGGGGGTCTGTAGATGTGCACAAAGGTTTCAGATTTTTCAGCTGCCACGTGGCTGTGCCACCATTGCCAATTTTGTGTTTTCTTAGACTGTTTCCAGCGAAAGGCTCCGAGAGTATGTAATTTGAAATGCTAAAACCATGCTTAAATGTTGAAATGGGGTCTGTAGATGCACAGGAAGGTTTCGGATTTCGGATGTCAAGTGGCTGTGCCACCATTGCCACTTTCGTGTTTTCTTAGACCCTTTCCGGCAAAAGGCTCCTAGGGTATGTATTTCGAAACACTAAAACCATGCTCAAATGTTGCAGTTGGGTCTGTAGATGCACACGAAGGTTTCAGATTTTTCAGGTACCACGTGGCTGGGCCACCGTTGCCTCTTTTATGTTTTCTTAGACCGTTTCCGGCGAAAAGCTCCTACAGTATGTATTTCGAAATGGTAAAACCATGCTCAAATGTTGTAGTAGGGTCTGTAGATGTGCACGAAGATTTCAGATTTTTCAAGTGACAAATGACTGTGCCACCATTGGCACTTTCGTGTTTTCTTAGACCGTTTCTGGTGAAAGGCTCCTAGAGTATGTAATTTGAAATGCTAAAACCATGCTGAGATGTTGCAGTAGAGTCTGTAAATGCGCAGGAAGGTTTCAGATTTTTCAGGTGCCACCATTTTGATTTCGTGTTTTCTTAGACTGTTTCCGGCGAAAAGCTCCAAGAATATGTCATTTGAAATGCTAAAACTATGCTCAGATGTTGCAGTGGCGTCTGTAGATGTGCACGAAGGTTTCAGATTTTTTCAGGTGCCACCGTTGCAACTTTTGTGTTTTCTTAGACCATTTCCTGCGAAAGGCTCCTAGGGTACATGTATGTAATTCGAAATGCTAAAACCATGCTCAAATGTTGCAGCGGAGTCTGTAGATGCGCACTAAGTTGTGTCACCTGTGTCACTCAATATGATTTTAGTGTGTCATATAATACAATTCATCTTTGTATCAAGCATTCATACAAAGTCAAGGATGCAAATGCGAGGATACACCATAGTGTGCTTTGCACACAAGTGACACCATCTAGTTGATTAAATTCATAGTTAAACAAGTGATAAACAGAAGGACTGGAGAAAATTCTGTTGCACTACCAGAGTGCTAGGGGTTAAGAACTCTACTTGTAGAATACCTTTATCTTGATAATGTATTAACATCATTGTTGGCTACTTTTACAATGTAGAAACACTGTTAACCCTTTACCTAACATGAAAAGCAGATGATATTCGCAAAAAAAAATTCTTGAATAAATTTTTTTTCAATTTTTGTCTCAAAAACCTAGGTTATGACCCTCATTGGAACGAGCTTAATAATAAAAATTAATTGGCGATTTTTTAGAATAGAACTAACCAATTTTGACTGTTACATTGGGTAAAGGGTTAAGTCATCTGCAGCTGTATTCATGCAAATATGGTAGTTTAAAGTTGCATGGCCACAACATCACATGTACTTGTATCAAATGACACCAAAGTTTAACAACACTTTCAACAGCCATTGTCACCCCGTAAGTCACCCTGTGTAGGAGAGTTTCATGGGTGGAGGAAGCTGGAGTACCCATACAGAACCACTGAGCTGTGGAGAGCAACTGTTAAACTCCACAACGACTAACTCCACACAAGCAGGGTTAGCATTGGTTGAAGACAAGTGTACTAATCAACGTGAAGTACACCTTAGTACACTGTGCCCCCCACGTGGGTAATCGCGATTAAGTGTCTTGCCCAAGGACACAATGCAGTTACCCCTGGTGGGGACTGAACCGTGAACCTTTTGGTTTGCTGTCCAGTGCCATAACCACTGAGCCACCAAGATCCCAGGTGATTATTGAAGAGGTACATGTGCTTGGTGTATGGTACAGTGTAGTCCTATTAATTGAATAGTCATCTTGCCAGTGATTCGGATAACAGGAGTATCCAATTAACAGGAATTTGATCAATGTCTTGTATTCTAGAGATACATGTAAATAGAGCATTTATTATATACTGTCCAAAATGAGTTAAGCTCCCCCCCCCCCCCCCCCCCCCTCATAATATTGTGACGTTCTGCATTCCTCTATCGGATTGGACATACATCCTTAAAACAGGTGAATATTTGCTGGCTATTGACCACTTCAATGCCGTGTGCTTATAGAGAAATGAGACAACATCACAGTGAGAGAAATTTGGAAGGTCATAGACAGCATGCCATGTCGATTAATCCTTTACCCAATGTAACGGCCAAAACCGGCCAGCACTATTTTCAAAAATCTCCAATTAATTTTCATTATTTTTTCATTTTTTGTTTCAAAAACACAGATTATTACCCTCATTGGAACGAGCTTGTCGAGCTCGTTCCAACGAGGGGTCATAACCTATGTTTTGGGGACAAAAAATAAAAAAAATTAGTCATTTAAGAATTTTGTTTGCAAGTGTTATCCGCTTTTCATGTTAAGTAAAGAGTTAAGATGTGTCAGATATTCTTGAGGTTGTTCCACCAGGTACTGAACAAAGTGATGTTTTTTAACATTGTGATTACGTCTACGGTGCCTAATATCATATTCATTCAATAAAAAAGAAAGCTCAAGAAACCCTTGCTTCTCTAATAAGGCATATTCCCCCTACTGCAAATAGCAGGTTTTCTCTGGAGAATTTACCCATTTACTGTATACCCACTGGTATTATAGGGAGGGAGGGTGGAGGGGGGGGGGGGAGGCTTAACGTTTCTTGAACAGTATACATGATAAGACATAATAGATTAAATGCATATATGCATGTAATGCATGTACAGAGGAAAAATAGGTCTACAAACAAGAGGAATTTGGTGATTGTCAGTATAATTTCTTGGCTAATTACAAAATTTATTCAATTAACAGCAGTTTACTCTATAACCCATATGCAGTCAGTTGACAGGCTCATTAAGACCACTAGTTACTGGAAAAGAATCATTTCATGATTATTAAGTTAAAAGTGATAAAAAGACCCCTCAGAAAAAAATTTGCAAATGCTCAAACTACATAGTTTTTCCAAATCCAGGACCCATCAACCCCCATCTTGTGCCCAGACATTTTTGTCCCCTCCCGTCCCATCCCCATCCAGCCACCACCATCTGATTTCAGTACAATATTTTGAGCTGAGAGTCTGGCTATACAAATAGGATTGTTCTATTAGTCTAACCCACATTGAAACCATGGGCAGTGAGGCAGTGCTTGTTTATCTTGGTCAACAAGCTCTGTTTTACTGGTAAAACAAACAAATTCAGTGAATTCATGTCTCCCACTGGGCAGCAGTTTCAAGGGGAATTAATGCATCCAGTGGAATATAGTGGAGTTGCAAGTGGAAGTTATTTAGAAGAGACAGAACAGACAGTGCTTCAGACAGTGGTTATCAGATTTATTTTCATGGAGTATAACTGTCAAAGCAAGTGAAGTGATGAGGAGTATAACTGTGAGAATCACTAAAAATTAAGACTGTATGATAAGACATATTACATTAAACTGATGTGAAAAGTAATCCATATATGAAATTTCATTGAAATCGGTTGACTCTAAGGAAAGTTGGAGTCTGGAAACTATCGGCCAATCAAATTTCAGCAACCTAATTAAATATGTGCGGAAAATGCCCATATTCAAACTTGGACCCACAATTGATGAAAGTGATCTACTACCCAAATTTCATTGAAATCGACTGACGGTAAGGAAAGTTAGAGTCTGGAAATGAAAAACACGGAAGGTGTGCACTGTGTATTAGTAGTAGCATTGAATAAATCAAAGTTTCCATAATTTGCATAATGTTTGCACGAAACAAAACCCATATTATATGTGATGTATTGCATGTTACTAAACATTCATACAAAAATTTATTCAAATCCGAACTTTCATATAGAAGTTCTGTACAAAAAACTGATTACACCCACTTTCGGAACAAAATGGCCGCTGGCAGCCATCTTAAATTGTGGACCAAATCCCAAAACACATATTCTGGTCTCACAATGATAACAAAGATACCCAAGAAGTTTCGTGAAGATCGGTTCATAAATACGGCTTTTAGTCAGAGGTGCATTGACGCACGGGGCAGACGGACAGATTTTCGGTACAAAATTTCCCACATTCGAAGTTAACCTAGGTATTGATAAAAGTAATCCATATATGAAATTTCATCGAAATCAGTTGATCTTAAGGAAAGTTAGAGTCTGGAAACTGTCAATCAAATTTCAGCAACCCTAATTAAATATGTGTGGAAAATGCCCATATTCGAATTTGGATCCACAACTGATGAAAGTGATCTACTACCCAAATTTCATCGAAATCCGGTCACTATAAGGAAAGTTAGAGTCTGGAAATGAAAAACACAGAAGGACAGAAGGACACCCTGAATTTAATATCTCCCTTTTTTTCAAAAAGCAGGAGACAATAAGATCCAGTCACCAATGCTTTGGGTGGAAGTCCTCTAAAATGGGCAACATGGGGGTAAAAAATTGACTAAACTTGATTTTATCTCCATGTTGCAGTCATGATTAGCCAGTGTGCAGACATATGTGACCTTAAACACCAATAAATAAATAGTATTCTGAAAAAATATACTGAAATCACATTCCTCTTCAGAATTAATTTAACCCTTTGAACCCGAAAGGGTGCTTTTCCAGCCAGGAACGTGATACGCCATAACTGCATTATATAGGATGGTTGTTCAGTATATTTGTGGGATAGACCAATCAATATTTTTAAATTGCAGCCTCTGGTCTGCACACTGAAAATATTGATTAGTCTACCCCAAATAATGAATATAGACTTGCTGACATTGAACTGGCATGAAATATACCACAAGCCAGCAAAGGGTTAAATCTGTACTCAGTATGCAGTGTCAGATTTAGGTCAGCAGACACGGCACACACATCACCCATCCCCAAAAATTTCCTTTGAGGGAATACATGGGTGTATAATTAAATATTTTGCCGATGACTTTTCTCTTGTCTCTATTTTTAAAAAACTGCATAATCACATTATATTGACATTTATATTTCTACAGACTTCCAATTCCCATACACCCCGATACCAGTTATCTTATGTGTAAGGAAATGACAAATAATGCAACAGAGAGCCCCTTATAATTATTTAATTTTTTATTGGGGGTTAACAACACTTTGAGTTTGAACAGCCAGGATCACCTCATGTCAGAACCTCTTATTATAAGTTACAGAATGTTTAGTTGGGAGGGGGGGTCCTTCCACAGAATTTTTTTTTAAATTAGTGCTAGGAGAAGCATTCTCCTGCATTTTCTTGACAATATCTACTGTTATTTCCTCACAATTTGGTTAATTTATTAACTGTATTTCTGTGTGTATGGTGCATTTTTTCTCCAAAGATAATAAGGACCATCACGATGCAGGAAAGACTGGTGTAAGACAAACAAACTGGAACAAGTGCATTTTATTTTTATATGAATGGAATCTGGTCAGTAATGCAACTACATGCTCTTGCCACCTCCACCAGCATTGGAGGCCTGTACCAAAACCTTTCCCACAACTTTCAGCTCAGATGTATTGATAGGGCAACCTACACCTTTTTAAAACACCAAAAATTCCAGGCAGATGAGGGATTCCCAAGAGAAGAAATAAAGACTAATTCAAGGAAAATGAGCGGAAACGAATCTCAGATGCAATGTCACATTTCTCTTTTCTTTTAAGAGAGATTCCACATTGTTATGGGGAATTTATTTATTGGGGTTTTAACAACACTTTCGACAGGGTCACCTTATGTCAGACAGTTTTACGGTGGAGGAAGCCAGAGTACCCAGAGAGAACCAATAAGTGATGGCAAGCAACTGTCAGAAGTTCCAGTGTACTAACTGCACACAAGCAGGGTTAGCATTGGTTGAAGACAGGTGCACCATCAATGTGCAGTATGCCTTAGTAAACAATACCACCATTCCCCCACAAGGGCAAGTGGGATTTAGTGTCTTGCCCAAGGACACAATGCAGTTGCCACAGGTGGGATTCAAACCGAGGACCTGCAGCCTGCACCCTACCTACTGAGCTATAGTACTCCTTTATGAAAAAGAAAGCTGACAAAGAATTTGACTAGAAAAAAATCCTTGGGGCAAAAATATGACAAAATTTGTCCAAAAGCCATGATATCTAGCCTAAATGACACAAGCCACCAAAAAAATACTTATCAATGCATGGCATGGTACCTAAGCTTGGCCATGGGTAGCAATCTAATATGCTTGTCCACCATATTTTTAGGGCTGAAACGGTTGGCTCATTTTTTTCGTAACCTACTAACCGAGAGCTATAACCAGATAATATCTGGTTATCTGTGGCAGTTATTTCACCGAATATGGGATCAAAACTATAAGGATTGGAAAGCAGTATTCTCAAACTATATCATAGTGTGTACACAAATGAACGCTGTCGAGTACTCGACAATGTTCGTTTGTATACACACTACGGAATAGTTTCTGCAATTACTCATTACTCATGGAAACTGCCGAGCATTAACGAAGCCTTGAATGCCAAAGTCAATTATTTCTCAATATACACAACGCAGCTACGATATGTAATCCTTTACAAAGGAGAAGCGGCAGATTTACTATGTTTTAAACATACAATGACGATCACAATCGATATTTCAGATAACCGGTTGACGGTTTTTCTAATCGGTTAGGTAGCCAACTGGTTTCAAACCGATTATCCGGTTAAACATTTTTTTATGCATTTACTGTTTATGGTCATATAGTTCTGTACAATGGCTAATTGTGACTGCAACATGGATATAATATCAAGTCTAATCAATCGTTCATGTCCCATTTTAGAGGACTTCCGTCCCAGGTATTGGTTACCAGGTCCTATTTTATCAGTAAAACATAGCTTGTTTACCGCCGTAAACAAGCACTGTATCCCCCCCCTGCCCTCTCCCCCCCCCCCCCCCCATTCCCACAGGGATGCCACTGCATTATTGCCAGGCTGCAACTGCTAGTACAACCTTACTGAAAAGATGTAATAATTAGATATTATGACGATAATACTATTGCACTATTGATAAGCTGTTGTCTTCTCACCACAAAAAACAACAAGAATGTTTCCTTCTGTTATGTTATATTATGACAAGTTTGTTCTGAAGAAGAAAGTGTACCTTCATGCTTCAAGGCCTTATCAACACTATTTATTTATCAGTGGCTAAGGCTATATCATGGCAAGTAAACGGTAGAAAATAAAACAAATTGTTGACAATTATGAAGTAAAATTATTGAATATGAATAGGAAGTAAATAAAATAGAAATGCCAACCTGATAAACACTGCTTGGCATCCTGTTGTACAAGTGTTTCTCACTACCGTGTTATTGTCGTAGATGTCATATAATGACGAAAGTAAGGTTTTATCAAGGCATTAGTTGCCCCACTAGCTTTCCACTTTAGTAAAGGTTGCAGTGTATGCTCTCTATATTATTCATGCTCACAACATTATTCACACTGACAAAGACAAACTTCCAACACAAATTCTCCAGTAAATATTTGAATACAGAATGAAATAGATCTATGCAAACACAGCACAAGTTCAAAAATTGATGATCAACTGGTAGAGTCAGGCAGACTGCTAAATTATTTTTCAAAGACAATTTGTGACATGAGTATTTTTTTCCAAGCTACTGTGCAACCAGCGAGGGGAGCCAAGTTTAATAATATTTTTGTCATTATTAATTCTGTGGTAATTTATTGCCTGCTGGCATTCTCCAATTAATTGTAACAAAACAATTCTACAATTCTATATAAATTTTATTTTTCCACCTCTTCAAACACAACTAGCTAATGAATAGAGTGTGAAGCCACTATTCAATAGAGACATAATAGTAGGTGAAGCACCTAACCCTTTACCTAACATGAAAAGCAGACGACACTTGCACAAAAAATTCTTGAAGCACTAATTATTTTGATTTTTTGTCTCAATAACAACGAGCTCATTCCAAAGAGGGGTCATAACCTATGTTTTTGAGACAAAAAATGAAAAAATAATGTAATTAACTCGCGAACTTTTAGAATAGCGCTGGCCAGTTTTGGTCATTACATTGGGTAAAGGGTTAATCAGTTAAATGTCAAAATGATTTTTCTTTATTTCTTGCAGCTAATATTTATCAAAGGTTGAAAACTGAAAACAATCACTACATGTGAATTTAGAATATTTAAATCAAAACCAGTTTAACCTTTTTCTCAACATGTTATCTAAATCTCCATGGTACATTATACAAATACTATCATTCAAATTTTAATGTTTCTTTTTTGGCTTCAAAAATGTAGCTTAGGAGCTCATTTATTTAGTTACTTATTGATGTTTAAGGTCACATATTTCTACACAGTGGCTAATCATGACCATGACAGTTTTACAGGTGAAGGAAGCCAGAGTACCCAGAGAGAACCACCGAGCAACTGTCAGCTCCCCAACATACTAGCTCCACACTAGCAGGGTCAGCATTGGTTGAAGTCAAGAGCATCATCAACGTATGCCTTAGTACACAATGCCACCGTGCCCACGACTGCCGACCGATCTGGAAAAACACTTGTTTTTAGATTATTGCGATGCAGCAGCAATGTTATGCTTTTTTTACAACACTGCAGTATGCAATGTTTTTTGAGAAGAGGGACGTCTCTTAAAACAATCGGCTTAAGGACAACTGAAATCAGGAAACATGTGGGTTATGTTTGGGATCAATGGGATGAAGTATGGTCGAAGGTTTAAGACATGTCACATGGGATATGATTGGTTGAAAATCTGAGAGTAATCTTGAGTTGTGATTATAGACTATTCACATGCAATGTGTATGCAAGAAATTTGACATATTGGTACCTTTTTAGCCGACGCCAAGCAATATGATTATCATTCAAGGAATCTATAGACAGAAGCTGAGAAAAGAGTAACTGACTACTAAGCTTATGCGACTTGGTCATTTATATTAAAAATTTAGATTTGACATTGTCGTATTAAACGAAATATCTATGGCATAACCAACCCAATTAGTCACCTGATTGGTGGGGAATATGAATTTAAACTATTGATCGAGTTTGGGTTTCAAAAGCTTTTGTCAATTTCCCAGTACACTTCTTCTGCTAAAGCCTTAAAAGCCTTAAACTTGGCAGCAATTTCAGCAAAGTGTGTTCAAAACACCCATTGAAAGGAACTGATTCCCAACTATTTTGGAAGTCTTCTTTTTCATTTCAAACAGTTTGAGGGGATCTTTATTAATATAATATATACATAAATGAGTCCCCAATTCATCAACATTTAAGCAATTGTTCAACTCCAAAAATACTCTTGAGCAATGTGGGTTGGTTTAAAAAAAAAAAATTTCCCCCAACAAAAAAATTTATCTACCTGAATTTTTCTGGCCAACAAACTGGGAAAACAAGAATGTTTTTTTTTTTTTTGCCTCAACTCTTTGAACCCAAGTAGCTGCTTTCTGGCATAGGAGCATGATACATCATACTTTCATTAAGTACGTTGAAAATATTGATTGGTCTACCCCTAAATAATGAATATGGACTCTCTCAATAGCTGCTACATGTATTCAATTGATATGGAAGATACCACCAGAGTTCAAAGGGTTAATGCTAATATGAGTTTCCAACATTCCAACATTAATACATTGATGTCCAGATGTGTAACAATGTTAGGGTTAAATCATTCATTTACAATGTGTGAACTAGTTCAAACTTCTTGGGAATTAAATCTGAAGAATTTTGTTTGTTTTTAGAACTTTGTTTATTTGGGTCTGACACCACTTTCCATATCTATGGGTTTATCATGACCTCAAAGTATGAAGTACAAATAGGTACATGTAAATACTTATTTACAATGCCCACTTTAGAAGACTCTCACCCCAAGGTACAATGGAGCCCACTTAATTGGATTTCCCTTAACTGAGTAACCCTGTTAACTGAATATAATTTCCCAACACAAAACCATTTACCATACCTCCAGTACAAATTTGACATGTTAATTGAATATAGGTTATAGAGTAAACTCCTGTTAACTGAATAAAAAAAATCTTAAAATCTGTCGAGAAATTACCCTGACTTGCCCCAGTTTTCTTTTTATAGACCTATTTAGCCTCAGTACATCCAATACAAGCATTTAATCTATTATATCTTCTTTGACAGAGCTCAGGAAAGTAACACAATCCCTGTTAATTGAGTACTTCTGTTAAATGAATAATTTCCAATGGAAAAGTGGCCATTCAATTAACACGGTTTCACTGTATTGGTTAACCCAATGCAGACGATATCAAAATTTATTATTTTAAATATTTTTTTAATTTTTTCAAAAAATTTCAACAAAACCATTATCATGTGACCCCTCTTTGGAACGAGCTCTACGAGCTCGTTCCATAGAGGAGTCACATGATATGGTTTTATTGAAATTGTTCAAAAAATAATATTTTTTCAGCTTCAGAATTTGCATATTACCCGGGCGGGTGTGGATGATTCATTGGGTAAAGGGTTAATGAGTCTATTCAGTGAAGGCAGAATTTGTCTATTATAGTAAACAAAGTACTGGCTCACATCCAAAGATTATCACAGGCAACAAAACTATTGCAAAGTGACTTCATACATGTATTGAACTGTTGCACCAAAATATAATCTCCCAGAAGGTAGTTGTATCTCTCAACTTTGTCAATGCAAATTAGCATAAAATAGTATTTAACTCCTTATATGCTGCTAATGGATACTGGTGCCCCAGACAGGATTTCCCTTGCACTGAAATAAGTAATATTTGGCACATTTAATAAAAATTTTCCTCCTGTAAAGTAAATGGATTTTTTCACTAATGATTTCTTCTGTAAAATTTAGACAAATTTTTCATCAAATTTACTCACATGGCTGCTTCACAGCGGCCATGACTTGATGAAAAATATCTTCAAAATACTAAGCGAGTTAACAGTTAACCTTTACCAAGATCTAATACGACTTGCAGGCCACATTTACTTTGTACACTGAAAAACTGAAAATTTCATTTTTGCTACAAAAAACACAGCTCGATAGACAGATGAAGAGTTCACTGTACAAGAAAATACTGTAAAAAAAGGTTAAAACCATTGCAATGATTGGTGTCTGTATATTATATTAATTATATTATATTGTATTATACAGTGGAGCCCACTTAATTGGATATCTCTTAACTGATTAACCCTGTTAACTGAATACATTTTCCTAATGCAAAACCATTTACCATACTTCCAGTACTAATTTGACCTGTTAATTAGTTTAAACAATATTTATTCATTCAGTAAATAACTACATAATTATGCATGCTTTACAATTAGATAAGAAAATATACACATGGTAAGATGTTATAGAACATGACTGTAGCATGACCAGATATTTACAAAGTTGGGGATCTGGTGTAAGCCTTTGGCTTATTGGTACCATTTCCCCAAACAAACAGTGATTCAAATTGTAAAAGCAGAATGGTGGTCGAGTTATTACAATGTCTAACGTTTAAACTGAAAATGAATAATATACATATACTATGTATAAAATCTGCAGTACATAGGAAAGATGGAGAAAGGAGATTGAGGGATTCCAGCTTGGTGACATCATAGTAGGTTCAGTGAGAACCTGCTAATTCTTGAGTGGAGTTTGTGTTTGTTGGTTGATGCTACCGCCTAATCTTCACCCCAGTCTACAGTCTTCACGGTGAGAAGCCTATCGAGGACTACTGATCTAGTCATGAGTGGTTGATCCTGAGCTCTGAAGATTACGCTAGTTGAATCTTGCAGACAGAAGGATAAAGTTATGTACTACTTCAAATATTTCACAATTCTCCTTTTCGCTCAAATGTTCCGAGCCATAAAGGAGGGTTGTTATATCAACATTGGTTCTTATTCTGCCAATTGTGTTTCTACGTTGATTTGTAAACGCGTCACACACGAGAAGATAATGTTCAGGGGTCTCGAGATCTCCACATTGACAAAGTGGTGTATGGACTAGGTGATTGTTATATAAATGGAAGTTTAGGTTACTACACTGGAGTCGTAATCTACAATGATAAATTTGGGCTTTACGAGATTTTGCTGTAAGAAAGAATCGTGGTGGTCTTAGATTGCCCTGATTAAGAAAATTCTTAAAATGGGTTAAGGAAGGATTTTCGCGTATTGATAATGGAATATTATTCCACTGGTCAGTAACATTGGGGACAAACGACCTGTTAATTGAATATAGGTTATATAGGAAACTCCTGTTAATTGAATAAAATCTTGTAACCTGCTGAGAAATTACCCTGACTCTTCCCAATTTTCCTTTATTTATAGACCTATTTGGCCTCAGTACATCTAATACAGGTATTTAATCTATTATATCTTGTTTGAAGAGCTCATGGACCTCTGTCAAACAGGATATAAGAGCATAAATGCTAAGTTTATCTCTAGAAGACAGGAAAGTGACACAATCCCTGTTAATTGAATACTCCTGTTAATTTAATAAGTTTCATTGGCAAAGTGGCTATTCAGTTAACAGGGTTCCACTTATTATATTATATAAAGTTTTTTCCCTTAAGAACGGCTTCCATTTTTGATTAATAGGAATTCCAATGGAGTGCCATACCAAAATACGCCACATCACCAGGATGTATTCATAAGGTTTTGTAAATTAAGCCTGCTCTACTTCTATTTATATAATAATCAGGGGTATTCTTTCAGAAAACCATTGCTTTTGGCGATGTATCCAATAACTGTGATCAAACAGAACAATACTGAATATAAAATAATGTGATGATGTTGTGGAAGAAATCATGAATAACCTCACAGTTCAAAACTTAAAAATTGCATAATCGGTCACTGGTCAATAAGTTAAAACGAACAGTTGTAGCGGTAACAGTGTTTGTAGGGATGTAGCTACAACTGTTATACAGCTGTAGCTACATCACTACAAACACTGTTACCGCTACAAGTCAGTTACATTTCTACTCAGAACTGTCACAAACTTATGGCCAAAGTATATTCGAAAATAATCGAAACAAGAGGCCCCACAGGGCCTGAAGCGCTCATCTTGAACAGAACACAATTTAAACTGAGTCCAAGAATGAGTCTACATTAAGCAAGCTATCTCCATAGGCTACACTGTCAATCCTTGAGTCCCTCAGGAGTGACAAAAATAATCTGGGCATCATGCCTTTTCTTCAGTTGATCATAAAGTAAAATGTAGAGCTCCCCTATGAAGCCCCTTGATACAACCTATGTGGATTAATCTTAGTACCTCTAGAGGGTACTGAATACAAATTTTTTAATTCTTCAGCAAAATGGCCAATTCCCGCTCCCACTGAGAGCCCAAATATTAACCCAGGCTCTTGATTTGAACACAGTTAAATCTGACTTCCCTAGAGATGTTGTGTACCGAATATGAAAACATTCCGACTGTTGGATCTGAAGAAGAGAAATTGCAAAGAAATTTCTTCGAATTGCATTAAGTTCAAATTTGGGCTACCATAGCAAGCCCAAATATTAACCTATGGATCCGATTTGAACAAACTTGAATCTGACCCCTCTAGAGATGTTGTATACCAAATGTGAAAGCATTCTGACAAGTGAATCTGAAGAAGATTTTTGAAGAAATTCCCTCATATTGTACTAAGTTAAATTTCATGTTCCCATATGGAGCCCAAATATTAACCTAGGCATTCGAATTTAACAACCTGGAATCTGACTCCCCTAGAGATGTTGTATACCAAATATAAAAGCATTCCGACTGGTGGATCTGAAGAAGAAGATTTTTAAAGAAATTTCCTCATATTGCACTAAGTAAAAATTTGGGCTACCTTAGTGAGCCCAAATATATACCTAGGGATCTGATTTGAACAAACTTGAATCTGAGCCCCATAGAGATGTTGCATACCAAATATCAAAGCATTCTAACTGGTGGATCTGAAGAAGATTTTTTTAAATTACCCTCCATATTGAACAAAGATAAAATTTGGGCTTCCGTAGGAAGCCCAAATATTAACCTAGGGACTTGGTTTGAACAATCTAGAATTTGACACTCATAACAATGATGTATACCAAATATTAAAAGATTCTGACTGGTGGTTCTGAAGAAGAATTTTAAAGAATATTCCCCATATTACCCTATGTTAAAACTTCGGGCTCCTGTAGAGAGCCCAAATATGAACCAATGAGCTTTATTTCAACAAACTTTTATCTGACCACCCTATGAATGCTGTATACCAAATATCAAAAGATTCTTTTGATTGGTTCTGGAGAAAGATTTTTTTAAATTTTTGCAAATATGCTGACTCAGCATTTTTTCGATGCCCATTACAGAACACCCTAACATAACCGATAGCAATTTTTTTTCACCATTCAATTCTACTGGTCATAAGGATACTTCATACCAAATAAAAGCTCTCTGTTCCGTGGGGTTTGGGAAATATGGGCATTTGAAAATATTTCTATTTTTAGCTCCCAGGGTTCCCATGGGGATGCAGGAATTTTTTTTTTTTGCATGGGTCAAGTACTTAGGACCCAATACTATCACAAACCAAATTTGGTTCATACCAGACCATCGGTTCAGAAAATAGAAATTTTGGGCAGGGCCAAAAATATTACCCCTCCTATTACAAAGCCAAATATTACTTCATGAACTTTGTTTGAACGAACTTGATTCTACACCTCATATGGAAGCTCCATAGCAAATATCAAGTCATTGTACATACTGTACAAATAGTGAGCTTTATTTCAACAAACTTTTATCTGACCACCCTATGAATGCTGTATACCAAATATCAAAAGATTCTGATGATTGGTTCTGGAGAAAGATTTTTTTAAATTTTTGCAAATATGCTGACTCAGCATTTTTTCGATGCCCATTACAGAACACCCTAACATAACCGATAGCAATTTTTTTTCACCATTCAATTCTACTGGTCATAAGGATACTTCATACCAAATAAAAGCTCTCTGTTCCGTGGGGTTTGGGAAATATGGGCATTTGAAAATATTTCTATTTTTAGCTCCCAGGGTTCCCATGGGGATGCGGGAATTTTTTTTTTTGCATGGGTCAAGTACTTAGGACCCAATACTACCACAAACCAAATTTGGTTCATACCGGACCATCGGTTCAGAAAATAGAAATTTTGGGTGGGGCCAAAAATATTACCCCTCCTATTACAAAGCCAAATATTACTTCATGAACTTTGTTCGAACAAACTTGATTCTACACCTCATATGGAAGCTCCATAGCAAATATCAAGTCATTGTACATACTGGTTCTTGAGAAGAAGATTTGAAAAATATTTTGGAGCATTTTCCCCCACTCCCTCCCTATGGGGCTGGGCATGTTGAGTTGAACAAATATGAAATGCCCCTTTGGGACCATCACTCACACAAACTTTCATTTGAATTGGCCCAGTGGCTTTGGAGGAGAAGACCAAAACATGGTGTTGACGGACGACGGACGACAGGCGGAGAGTGATGTGATTAGCTCAGCTTGACTTTGTCAAGATGAGCTAAAAATTCTAATTTCCGATTCTGAATTGAATATTGACTTTCAAATCGAATTTCGAATATTCGCAGGAGCCTAGTTACAATACTATCATACCTGTAAATCAGTAATGGGTGGATTATTATTTTAATATAGTAGGATGTTCAAAAGGGCAAAGTTGAATGATACAGTACAAATGAATGGTGGAATGATGTTGAGCATCAACCAATCATCAGCTGCTCAAGTGTTTGCATCTGTCTGAAGTATAGCTGCTCTGAAGGCCAATTACTGGCCAACAGAGCAGCTGTACTTCAGGCAGATACAAACACCTATGCTGATGATTGGTTGATATTCATCATCATTTTAAACTGTTGATCATCTTAAGATGTGGCATAGGTATAAAATCAGTAAATGGCAATAATTCATGTCTCTGTGACAAATAGTGATTATGGATTACATACTCTTTTTCAGCATGCTAGTCCATGCCAAGATTAGACTATAATTGCAACTAATTTCTACTTAAATTGCTGCAACACAGCCTCATTATTATTCCTAAGGATTCAACTTTATTCATCAGGGTATTGTCCAAAGGAGCAAGAGCATGGCTATGATACAACAGTTTACCGTATTTACTCTATGTATTGGGACAGCTAAAAATAATTATTTTCACAGGTGTTCCAATTCTTAGAAAATGGGGAAAGAACAGAGCCTGGTCTTGATTTGATGCAGAATAAAGCTGTGTGTGATTCGTTTTCCATCACTGTATACGAAAATCGCCGTTCAATTTTTTTTTAAATTTTCATTTTTGGCTTCCAAAACATAGCTTATGATCCCTCATTGGAACGAGGGCAATGCGCACGTTTCAATGAGGGATCGTAAGCTATGTTTTGGAAGCAAAAAATGAAAATTTTTAGGTACTGAAGAATTTTTTTTATGAGTGTCATCTGCTACTAGCGACGGGCCAACTGGAAACAAATCTCCTGAATGTCCCAAACTTTGGAGCATAAAAAAAATATAGTTTTCTGGAAAAAATGTGTGTCCCAAATCATAGAGTAAGTATGGTATATATCAGAATAGTTGCAATACAAAACATATTTAGGTTACCTAATGGGTTACCTGAATCAAGTACAGGTGAACGATAAAAGGGTTATGCAAATTGCAGCAATGTTTTGAAAACAGTACAGAATTTGAAAGTGAAACTTCGTGTGATAACTCTACTCCCAGGTGATTTAGTTACAATCCACTCTCCATGTACCGTATATATCTTACACAACTCAGTAAACTCTATTCACCAAACACAGAAAACCTACCTACATGTAAAGTATCTCTGACTGATCTCTGAATGCAAAAACATCTCATATGTGATCACTAATTAGATATAAACTACAATCACTATCAAAACAAACTTACCAAGGTGTGAATTTTAGTTTTTCGATGTTTTGAGAACACACCAATTTGATAGCGAAAATAATAAAAAAGCTCCTTTACTGTGACTATATTTCAACAAGAAAATGTTGTCACTAATGTCAATATTAGTTTCAAATCTCACAAATGTGGAGACCGAATAGACTCCAGTGCATAACACAGAACCAAAACAGGACAAGAACTAACGAAAACGGATCAACACAAGACAAAAACAGACCAATACGGGATTGAAACAGACCAACAAGGGACTGGAACACAACAAAAACACAATTCTAAACTGAATCAATTTGCAGTTTCTTTCTTATTTTAAAAAGAACCACTGATATGCATCTTCCTACAAAGAAACAGTGGTGTTTTCAGCAATCTGGATGGTGGGAGGGGGGGTTCACAATATTTACATTTTTGTTTATTTTTTCATGTTTTATTCTGTGCTACATGTATGTACATAATTTGTTAAACAGTAAGTTGAAATAGCCTCCTGGAATTACTTTGTGGTTTGTTATTTATAGGTCAATTCCATTGCTGCTGGTCCTATAAGCCCTTTTATGTTAACCCTTTACCTAACATGAAAAGCAGATGACACTTGCAAACAAAATTAATGAATAAGTAATTTCTTTTATTTTTCTGCTTCTAGAACATAGCTTATGACCCCTCAATGAGGGGTCATAATCTAGATTTTCTGAGGCAAAAAATGAAAAAGTAATGAAAATTCAATGGCAATTTTTGTAATAAGCGCTGGCCGATTTTGTGCTACATTGGGTAAAGGGTTAAACCCAGGGTCTGTGATATGTGTCAGGAGGGGAACATAAGGGGACATTTGCACCAAAACATAGACTTTGACCCCAACCATTTGCCTTCATCCATCCAACTCAGACACACTCACTCTAAGCCCCCTCCACCACACACATCCATCCCCATCCCACACCCAGCAGATGAACATATCCTGTAATGATTTATAAGCTGGGAAACTAATAATATACCAATATCATGATTTTAGAGGGCGTTACGGTTTATTATTACCACTTTGCAGGGCGTTTCCTACTGCATTAATGTCGATTTAACGGGCAATCATATCCTCTATTGCTCGGTAGTCACGTGATAGGAGGGCCGCTAATGGAAAACAAAATTCATTATCGGCCCTCTTGTCACGTGACGTCTTTTAGAATTGAAAATTTAGAAATGAGGCGAGAACTCGCAAGGAAAAGTTGATGCTTTCGCCATGTTACGGTCTTGTTGATCGACAGCAACAGAAACAAATGACACGTGGCCATGTTGTCAGTTGTAGCCATTTTCCATGGCAACTGATTCGTCATCTTTATTGCGTGCATTACCTCCCTCGCTGGAAGTGGAAGGCGGAATTTTTTTAAACTCTCTCATCGTCTCGATGTAATCAGTTTCTACAATGTAAAAACGTTCTTTGAGTTACGTGGTCCCAAATAAAATGTTTCTGTTTTATTAAATTTTGTGTCTTTTGATTGCTGGGATATCATTTTGGAAATGTGTAAAATTACAAATTACGTAGTGGTAATAATAGTAATAACATGATTGTTGTCGGGCATAATGGTTCATGAGCGGCCCTGCATCGATGTTGAACAGCTCTTGGGCTTATTAACGGCCCGAGACGAAGTCTCGGGCCTTTAATAAACCCTCGGGCTGTTCAGCATCGATTCAGGGTCGCTCACGAACCATAATGCCCTCCAAAATCATGTTATTGTTTAATTAACAGCCCGACATTAATGAGAAACGCCCAGAGGGTCCATTAACAGCCCGAGACGAAGTAACGGAATAAGAATTAGTCAAAAATGAAAGCCGCTTAGAAGGAAGTAATCTTCCAAACATGACGGCAAATTGACGAAAGTTATATATACTACATATAACTAATTATACTGTGTGATGAATAAATGCGTAATGTAGTAAATACATAAAAATAAATACATTATTTTCAGTGGTGTTTTGAGGGGGGGGGGGGGGGCGAAGATGGGTGGGGTATTTGCTTGTTGTCCTCCCGTCTACCAACCATGAAAAATATTGTAAAGTTATTTTGTTCAATTTTTCAGGATGGCATTACAGACTCAACAACAAGGCTGCCACCGTTGGACTTGGTATTTACAAACTCATTCCTCTGCTCCGATGCGAAGCAGAGACCGTGGAAACATGTGTTGGATCGGATGACCTTCAACGTGCCCAGAGAACACGCTACATAAAAGCTGAGGAGCAATTAAGAAAAGCTTGGGACAAATACACCGAGTCAGACATTTCAACAACTCAGTTCTTGAAATTATGTAGCAACATTTACGGTGAAGTTTCTGGTGACCGGGACAGGGAAAGTCAGATGAACTAAAATCTATTTATGTTTTTGCATTGTAACTGTTCAACGCAACATTTCACTGTTCAGAAATCATGTCTTGTTTAAACTGTTTCAATGTTATGTTATTATTTAAAGATCATTATTGTATTACAGCAAATGCATTTTCTATCAAATTTATATAAAAAATAAACTATATTATCATTTCAACTGCTAGTACTGTTTTTTTTTTTCTTTATTTCTTTATCAAACCCACCCTATACCCCCTGGGAAAAATGTGGGGCAAAACGACCCACTCTCAAAATTGGGGCGAAACGACCCGGGGCGATACAACCCGGGGCCCTAATTTCGTCGTAATAAAACTAGCGTTATAATTCCTACGTTTTCACTACTTTTTGTGTATCAACACAATGGCATTGATTAGGATGATCGTCGGTTCTGATATGCCTTCAGTGAAAAAGTAGATTTTGTGAATTCTCCAGCAGCTGTTTCTCCCTGTTTATGTTTACATCAGTCTGCAGGGGTCCTACTAAACACCGAGGAATACCGAGGGATATAGAAGTATACCGAGGTGAAGGAAAATAAGTGAGGAAGCGTGCTTTAAGTAAGCCTAAGCATATAATTTAGTCATTTGAAGCAATATGTGTGATTTAACCGTTGATTTATTCGAATAGCACCCAAACCGTCCCCAAGCCGAACCGCCCCCACCTAAGCAACCCAAACCGTCCCCACCTATCTTACCCAAACCGTCCTCAATCCCCGAAACCCAAACCGTCCCCACGTCATTTATTATTATTATTATTATTTATTTTTTTTTGTACAGATTTATTTTGTGCAAAACCGCTTACCCAAAAGAGAATTATCAAATCCAACAAATTATAATAATGAATAAAATTATATCCGATTGTGAATTACATTACATTACATGTAAATACAGTAACTTCGCCATGTATTCTTTGGGTACGGGTCCAGTCGCCACGGGGCCAACTCGCCACCGGTGGCGAGTTGGCCCGATATCTGATGGCGGCTTGGCCCACTTTGACGACCACTATTATATGTTTAGTACTCACGTTATTTTTTTTTATAAATAATCCGAAAAAACATTTAAAGAATGAAGAATCCGTTAAAAATCCTCAAATACGATTTCGAATAGCTTTACACAAAAACTCTAGATACGTCTCATCACTACCTGATCACAGACAAAAATGATATTATTCTATGTTGATAGGTTGCAGTAACAGTAGCAGATCTTGAGAAAATGGATGCATTACTCTGTAGTAGGCCTAGATATGTCCCAGTCAACAGGCATGCTTTAATTCCAGCTTTCATTGTGTTATTTTTATTATTTGTTTTGACTGATGAACAGAGATACACCTGGAAATCAATTAATCAACCCCTGAAATGTTTCATGACAGTAAAGTTGCTGTTACTGATTATCATCTAGTGACATGATGTTTCTGGTTGATAACACATCCAGTCGGCCACGCGAAGTATGCTTCCCACGAATGTCAAAAAACACTATCATCCACATGTAATATCAGGTATAAAACAAGAAAATTTGCCACTTCTTTTATCAATAAATGTTGATATGGCAAGGAGCAGACTGTCACAGGCACTAAGATGGCAAATCGTTGGCATGTCATTCAAAGCTATTGGAAGGCGACTTGGCTATAGTCATTTTATCATCAGCAGACTTGTCCGAAAACATCAACAAACACTAAGGATGTTAAGGACGGACCAAGGTCTGGGCAACCACAAAAGAGGCTCTTTTCGGGAACATCGGAGTCTGGCACGCCCCGTTAGGCGTAAACCCTTTGTTTCAAGTGGGGTTTTGAAACACCTTTGGCTCCCCAATAGATATTGGTGCAATAGAACAGAACTGTCCGAAACCGTCTCAAAGCTCTGGGTATGAGGTCCAGAAAGGTCATCAAACATCAAAGACGACGTTTGAAGTGGTGTATGACACGGCAACATTGGAATCTCAGGACGTGGAGGAGACTCCATTGGTCAGACGAGTGTAGGTTCCTGCTTCACGTCACAGATGGTCTCAGGAGAGTGTGGGGGCATAGTGCTAAACACTGCTTACGTGCCCAGGGACACCATACTTATTGTTCCTTATGGTGGGGGATCAGTAATAATCTAGGGATGCTTCTCCCATGATTGTAAACTTGATATGATGACTTACGTGAGAATCTCAATGGTCATCAATGTGGCGTCTGGGCTGGACACCCCGCTCCTTTCTCTGCAGTCTTGCTGTAACCGTATTCCAGATGTAGTTACGTCGTCTACGATTACGTTTTTTTTTTGTGAACTCCAAGCGCGCTCGTGAAGTCGCATTTCAGTGAGTCGATGTTTTGATACGCAAGCGAATGGCCACGATTAATATTAAGAGAGAGAGAGAGAGAGAGAGAGAGAGAGAGAGAGCGAGAGAGACTGTTCAACTTAAAAGGTATCTGTCCATATTGCATTTACATACGGAAAGCCACGGATGGGGTGGGGGGGGGGGGGGCTGAATATTCGCCACGAGAGGGCTCGGGGCTTTATGTAATTATTATTAGTTGATTTGCCTTGTTTTATAAATAAATAATCGTACCGTTGCCTTGCTTCGAGTTGTCCTTTAAGAACAGGAACCATGCATGTATCTTAGCGACTTCCACAGCTTGTTCTATGGGAAATCTAGCATTAGTGTTCATAGGAGGGGGGACGTTACAATCAGTGTATTCGGGACATTCTCAATCTGGTTATCGTGCCTCAATTTGACAACCACCCGTTGGCTACTCGTCCTGTATTAATGGACGACAGTGCAAGGCCACGTTGTTCCCATGGTGTGGGAGCATTCCTTCGGAACAGCGCAATTGCAACACTAACCTTAGCCTGTACCGAGCCCCGATTTGATTCAATTTGAATCCCTTAGAACACATCAGGGACTTTGTTGGACGTCGCGTGCAAGCAAGGAATCCGCCTGTACAGAATTTGGCCGATTTGGAAGCTGCATTGCATGAGGAGTGACAGCAGTTGCATCTGGACCGTATCAGAAGACTCACTGGTAGCATTAGGAGGAGGGTCCAGGCTGTCACCCGGACACGTGGTGGATACACTCGCTACTGACGTCAGACACCTCTATTGTATTTAGGAGATCACAAGTTACATTTTTTGTCAGTAATTACCGTCATTGTTTCATGATGGCCCGTTCCAGCACCATCATTGTGCAGCGAGTGTTGTTAGGGTGATACGTGTTTCCTTCGTCCATTTTGTGTATTGGAGGCCGCCATCTTGGTTTCTATGGTAGCACGTGGTTGCTATGTTACCCAAAGGCTTCTTATAGGATGATGGGGGGGGGGGGGGGGGTATGTTCGGAGGGTGTGTTCGATTGAATAGGAGTAATTTCCAGATTCGTAGAATTACCACAAACAACCCGACAATCCCTGCACATCACCGAAACTGACTTTATTTACTGCGGATTTCCCAGAGTCCTTTTTAGGACCGCCATGCCGTAGATTTTAATAGTAGCACGTAGTGCTATAGCACTGAGGGGGCCTCTGGGGGTAAGTTCGATTGTATTAGAGTAGTTTGTTCTGGTTCGGATTCCCCCTCTCCAAGAATCCCTTTTTTAGAATATACCATGACGTTTCTTTCCCAATAAACGGGACGATCTTTTGCATAAGAGTCATTACCCAGAATACTCTGCTTCTACCTGGAACTATATTTTTATAAATTTCTACGCTCTATTTTTAGTAATATCCTTAACTGACCCCTTAATTGTTAGGGTCTATATTTAGCAATTTCTTTAAATGACCACCTAACTACGTGATTTTAAATAATGAATTTAATGAGTATCAATATGTTTCTACACTAACCAATCAGAGCGAAGTTAATCCACCAATCAGATTAGTATATTCCCATTGTGTTTCTTTCCCACAGACTTCTATACTGATTTTCTAACTTTCCCAACTTTAACCTATAATCCTATAGGAAACAAACACAAACCCCCACCGAGAATGAAAATATCGGTGAAAAAACGTTGCGAAGTCGTGACGTTTTCAAAAACGTCCGTCACGTAGAGATAAATTCCAGAGAATAGTAACGTCACGTCATTCTGTTTCGATCCTTCGAACTGAACACATTGCTAGAGAGTTTTCTATGGCAATTTTGCCTTCGCAAAAATTTTATGAAGATGGAGTCTGATGCTGCTACTGCCGTTAACAGGACTGATGTTTATGCCTGTGAAGGGTGTGGGAAGACCTTTACTGCAAGAACGAATCGAGATCACCAGAAATACCCATGGAGAGAAGAAGACCCATGAGTGCACCAATTGTAACAAGACCTTTACTAGGAAAGAGAAGCTGGACCAACATCTGAAGAAATGTTTGGAGACCTATACATGCGGCCAGGGGTTTAACCAACTACTCCATTTTAACCGACACCAGAGCGTCGCCCATCGACCAGTTCATGTACCAACTAAAAGGAAGACCGACGAACCGAAGAGAGGACCAACCAAACAACCACGACGACACCCGTTATGATGTTGACCCGATTGATTTTGACTAGAATATGATGTACGAAGAAGAGACCAATGAGATGTTGTTGATGTATGAAGATAACTGAAGTTCTATTAGAACTCACCATATGATGAATAGAAGAGTCCAGGACCAGTATAACTACCGGATCAAGGATGTGAACCTGAAGATAATGAATTGATGACTACCGTATTTCTACCACAACACCAACTATTTAAAATTAATCTTAGTTTTGGTTTTATCCTGAGGCACAATGAAACGAATGAACTGAAGTATTACCACCCATCACAAAACAACGCTCGGGTACTTGATGTTCCATAACTCGTATGCTGCCAAGAAGACTTTGAAAAATTCCTAGATGATGTCATGGAAGATATCATGGAATGGGCCAAGTTAAAACGACCAAACACTAAGTGGCTAGTGGAGAAAATTAGTAATGTCACCTTTTATGTGAATAAGCTGAAAGACCACCCAATTGGAATGGTAGAAGATCTTCCAGATTACATTCTCCAGCACAAAGCAGTAAATGCTTTGGAGAAAGATAAAACCGTTCTTTTACCTATGATGACAACCTGTGTATCTTCTGATGTTTAGCTTTTCGAGTGGTTCAGCAGCATACAGCCTCAAATATACAACAGATGCCATGTACAATAAATATACAAAGAAGCCAAAGAATGAATTCAGTGGAGTAACCTTAGCCGCATTACCCGACTTAGGGAAATGTTTATGTTTTGAAGTAAATATTCAAGTATATGAACTTGTCAAGAATGATGATGACCAAACTGTTGCCAAACTAGTCCAGAGATCTCATAGAAATTTTGAGAATACCATGTATGTGAACGTTTACAACAACCATTTTAGCTACATCATCGATATGGTCCAATACAAATGCAAATGCATCAAATTATAGAAGACCTCTTGGTCAATAAATCGCCACGAGAAGACACGTACAGATGAAGTGATTTACCCTTATGTTGGCGGTGTATACCATCCATTCCAGTCCGTATTTGATCTGTTAGAAGATGAAGGTATAGAAGGGCCTGAAGAGAAGAAGTTTTATCCATACCATGCTACCTTTGATTTTAAAAGTTACTTTAACAAATCCAGTCTACCTGCCGACAGTGATAAACTGATGTGGGAAGCAGAACACCGACCATTGAGTGTGAGCGTAATATTCTAGAATACCAAGAACCGAAGTGTTTTATTACTAACGGAAATTCTCAAGAACTTGTTGAAGAAATGATGACATACTTCACAGATGTCTTTTATCATTGCCACCAACAGATGCAGACCTATCATGCGTGTACTTTACTTAAACTCAGACGGAAAATTGATGAAACGCTGGAAGCGGAAGCCAGAGCTACTGGGGAAGATACATCCAAGATGCACCCTTTACAGAAGTTGGAGAAGAAATTTCAAGACGATCTGTAAGAGATGCCCGTCATCGGATTCAACTCTGGAAAATACAACATGAATGTAGTCAAACGTGAACGGATGGCATTCCCGAAGAGACAGAATCCACTCAAGTTTGCAGTCAAGAAATCTAATAACTACATGTGCATCTGGACAGAATCTATCAAGTTTGTTGATATTTGCAACTACCTCGCTCCAGGATTCAGCTTTGACAATTTTTTGTAAGCATTTGGCTGTTCCATGACAAAGGGATTTTTACCATATGAATGGTCGACAGCTTGGACAAATTGGATCAAGATGATCTACCAGACCATGAAGCCTTCTACAGTTGTCTCAAGAAAAAAAATATATCCAATGAAGAATACCAGTACTGCCTGCATGTATGGAACGACCTGGAGATCACAACGTTCCGTGATTTTCTGATCTGGTACAATAACCAAGATGTTCCGTGATTTTCTGATCTGGTACAATAACCAAGATGTAAAACCATGAATTGAAGCAGATGACAAGCCGTTTGCTTTCTATCAAGAACGCCACATCGACATGTTTAAAGATGGTATCAGTGTTCCGGGCCTGACGTTGGGATACTTGTCCCAGACCATGAATGATGACACCTACTTCACGTTATTTAACCAGAAAAACAAAGACCTGCATCATTTAGTGGAAGATATTATCGTTGCTGGACCTTCAATTATCTTCAACCAGTACCACGAGAAAGATGTTACCCGAATCAGAAAAAACAAAATATGACGAAGAAGCAAAAACATGTGGAAGTGTTATACGCTTTGATGCGAAGGCATTATATCTATGGTGCCTAATACAAGAGATGCAAACGGGTTGGATTATTAGACTACGCAACGAAAACCAGTTTAAACCAGAACAACCTATGAAGTATGGTAAAATGTCTGAACAATGGTTAGAGTTTCTATCGATGAGAGATGACATCTACATCAGACATCAGTTTAACGGAGCTGAAAAAATGATTGGTCGAAGACAGTTGCCTGTTGATGGTTGGTGCAAAGAGACACAGACTGTATACGAATCCCATGACTGCTTCTGGCACGGACATACCTGCATGAACGATAAGGATGGGCTTCCTATCCTCCATAATGAAGTCAGAGATAAACCCATGAAAGAACTGCTACAAGACCAATGCAAAGTACATCTCTGATTTGGGCTGTAGACTCGTTGAAATCTGGCAGTGTGCGTAGAGAGAGATGAAGAAGACCGATGCCACACTCAAAGCCTTCCCGGAAGAAGACTTTTCAGACAAAATAGATGGTGCTATGATGGAAAGAGAAGTACTGAAGAACGTCCGGTGAACTGCTTGGTTTGGTTGAATGTGATATACATGTACAAGATCACCTTAAAGAGCACTTTGAAGAGATGACACCTGTCTTCAAGAATAAAGATGTATCCATAGATGATATTGGTGAACACATGAAGTCCTTTGCTGAGAAGAATGGAATGATGAAGAAACCCCATAGAAGTTTGATCGGAAGCTATGTAGCAGAAGAAATGTTGTTTGCAACCCCTTTGCTGTAGTGGTACCTCCAGCATGGTATTGAAGTTGATCACGTCTACCAGGTTATCCAATATAAACCAAGAAGATGATATGAGAAATTTGGATTCGAAGCTAAAAGACAAGGAGATGTTGGCCCTGACAAGTCGATCAATGCCGAGACCATGAAGCTGTTGGGAAATTCTGGATATGGCAAAACCGTTACCAACAAAGAGATGCATCGACATGTGTGCTATTGCAATGATGAAGTCACCAAAACTGTAAATAACATGTCCTCCCGAGCCTTAAATCCATTAGATGAAACTTTATTTGAAGTCGAACTCAACAAGAAGAGCATCAAGTTGGATCTGCCTCTTCACATCGGATTCTTTGTTTACCAGTATGCGAAACTCCGGATGCTTCAGTTCTTTTATAATGTCATCGATACTTTTATCAACTGCCAAGATTTCGAACATGCTGAAATGGACACAGATTTTGCATATCTATGTACCTCGTCACCATCCATAGATGAATTAGTAAAACCGGAGAAGAGAGTAGAGTTTTACAAAGAAAATCACAAGTGGTTTCCATCTGGGTGTTGTGATTTCCACAGAGATGATTATGTGAAAACGAAATTAGAAGGCAAAGAATGGCTGTCACCCTCATGTTGCCAAGAAAGAAAGCATTTTGACAGGAGAACTCCAGGCTTGTTCAAGGTAGAATGGCAAGGAACCGACATTGTTGGACTGTGAAGTAAGACATATTATTGTTTCGGTGCCACCAGTACATTCTGTTGTAAAGGAATCAGCAAACGTCACAATGATTTGATGAAAGAGAAATATGTGCAAGTTTTGAAGACTCAACAAAGTAGATACATCATCAACCGAGGATTTGTTATGAATGGCAACACTATGTATACTTACCAGCAGAGCAGAGATGGACTATTGGATTTCTACCCAAAACGAAGAGTTTTAGAAGATGGAGTTAGCACCATACCACTAGAGATTTAAAGAAGAATGAAGAAGAAACGATTCAGTGAGTGTCATATTTTCTACAACCAGAAAAAGTTCAGCTTTTGCCTACAAAAACTCCTGTTTAGTTGACCGAAAATTCCTAAAAGCCGTAATGGATTTTAGGTGGTCTGCTCAATCATGTTACATTCACCAAAATTTTTTCTAAAGACCTAAATGGCAGTTTTTTCTCTAATTAAAAAGTCCTAAATGGCAGTCTCTAAAGTCCTATATGGCAGTCTTTTTCTCTAATTAAAAAGTCTTTATGGCAAGTCCTCATAAAGCCCTATATGGCATTCTCTAAAGTCCTTTACGGCAGTTTTTTCTCTAATTAAAAGTCCTTATGGCAAGTCCTCATAAAGTCTTATATGGCATTCGCTTAAGTCCTTTATGGCAGTCCTCATAAAGTCCTTTATGACAGTTTTTCTCTAATTAAAAATTCCTATATGGCAAGTCCTTATAAAGTCCTTTATGGCAAGTCCCCATAAAAAGTCCTATATGGCAGTCTTTTTCTCTAATTTAAAAAGTCCTTTATGGCATTCTTCATAAAGTCCTATATGGCAATTCCTCATAAAGTCCTATATGGCAATACAACGTCTTACAAGGCAATACATGGAAATGGATTGAAAGTCTGTTTCTCAGTTTTTTATTTATTCTAATACAGAGAGTTTTTATCATCATCATGTTGTAATTTCCTGGTATACTTTAGGCCAGCCCTATTGGAAGTGGAGGATACTTCTTTATTTTCATTCCAAACTTTTTAGTTTCATTCCATTTATTTTTTAAAAAATGCTGATTCGTGGTATCTTTTAGGTTACCCCTATTGGAACTGGATGATACACATTTTTGTTTTTGTTCCAAACATTTAGTTCCATTCAAACTTTTTTAGTTTCAAGTTGATTCATGGTATCTTCTTGGTTACCCCTATTGGAACCAGATGATGCACATTTTGTTTCAAACTTTTTAGTTTCATTCCATTTATTTTTTAAAAAAGTTGATACTTGGTATCTTTTAGTTTATCCCTATTGGAACCGGATGATACACATTTTGTTTTTGTAACAAACTTTTCAGTTCCATTCAAAACGTTTTAGTTTCATTTAAAAAGTTGATTTCTGGTGTCTTTTAGGCTATCCCTATTGTATAACCAAAGGAGTACATCATCATCACCCATCATCATCATCATCATCATCACTATCATTACTAAGAAATTCTATGTTGTAAATATTTTTTAAAAAATGAGAAATGAACAAAAAGGTCTGAATTGCTAAGTTGGACATGTTTTTTAATGAACAAAAACAAATTCCCCAAAAATGGTACTAGTACAAACTGTAGGGGGTGGGAATGCCCTCAAGCTATTTGACTTATCTCCATTGAACAGAGGTCTGTAGCTTGACCTGCCCCAAGTCAGTATAAAATGCAGAGGGCCATATCCTACAGTTTAAGGATCAAAATTGCAGTATGATCACCAAACTGACCAATCAGATGGAAGTTAATCAACCAATCAAATGTGTGTATTCCCACTGTGTTTCTTTTCCATTGACTTCTATACTAATTTTCTAAATTTCCCAACTTTAACCTATAATCCTATAGGAAACAAACATAAACCCCAACCAAGAATCAAAAAGTCGATCAAAATTTGCTGACATGGGGTGATGTTTTCATACACGTCCGCCAAAGGTATATAAGATTAGGCAAAGCATGGACTTGGCATCATTCACGATCAAACCATTGACCAGAGAAGATGTTCCGAATTGGCACTAAGCAGACTTCTGCAAACGTCACCCAGTACCAGGGTGAACTGAAGATTCATCTCAGAAGATACTTTGAGGGAAAAGACCAGAAACCTTATCCCACGAAGACTGGTATTGCTCTATCTTCAGAAGAATGGAATGGCTTGAAGTCCCAAATAGAAGAAATAGATGCAGCCATCAACACACAAAAAACAGCTTTAACTGAAGACACTGATCCTGCTAAACCTGTAGACACTAAACCTTCTAAACCTACTAACAAAGAAAACTTCGAAAAAACAATTCAAGAACCGCCTTTGAAGAAGAAGAAGTTCATAATGAGAATAACCCAACCACGACCATTGATCGCTGATGAAATTGATAGTGAACTCAGGCAAGTTCGCTTGCAACATGAACTTTGCTTGGCATATGCTCATTATGTCGAAGATAACATTGATGCAGTAGTGAAAGAAAAATGCTATGGATGTACAGTTGATCACCCAAGTCAGATTCAGGATAATGTATGCCTCATGATGTCTTAAGAAGAGAGGATTAAACGTGTTTTAATGAAGCACTTGAAAGAGTTAACAAGAATGACGTCCATCTTCTGTGGCACCATAATACTTCTGGAATGAATCCACCACCAGTACAGAAAGAGTATGAAGATATGCTCGAGAAACCCTTACAAATGAACAGAGATGTTGTATTATGGATTTGGTGATTGAATTCATGACTTACAAGGGACCACTCAGTTTGAAGATGTAAACAGATGTAAATAGATGTTTGTTTTTATAAAAAGGAAGAAAAAAAATATAAAATGAAGAAAAAAGAAAAAGGTGGTAATAACGCTAAAGTTATTTGATGTTTATCTTCTTGACAAATATCAAACAAACTTAACCTGTCCCCAGCCAGTAAGTCAGAGCGCCACTAATGCTATATATTTTTGGAGGGCGGTCAAATTAACCACCTTCCCAAAAGGTATAAAAGGGGAGCAGCACCCACGTTCAGTGGCCATTATGGCCACCTCCCCAAAAGGTATAAAAGGGGAGTAGTACCCACATAGAACAACAAAGATGGAGTCTCGTTGGAAGCATCCATTCACTTGTTTATTGTGCGGTCCCGTGGGTAGTGGTTAATCATCCTTTGTAAATCGGGGTATTCAAAACGTTCAAGATATCATCTCACTTGTTCCAAGTCACATCATTTGGTGTTTCAGCGAATGGCAACCATTATACAATACTTTACCTCAAGAATTAAAATCTGATAGTTTAGTCATATTGGATGATCTGATGCTCGATGCCGATGTTCGAGTGTCTAGATTAATCTGATAGTTTAGTCATATTGGATGATCTGATGCTCGATACAGATGTTCGAGTGTCTAGATTATTTACTTAAGGTAGTCATCACCGTAAGATTAGTGTGATGTACATTGTCCAAAATTTATTCGACAAAAATAAAGTCTGTAGGTCTGCAGCTCTCAATTACATGATCTTGTTTAAAAATCATAGAGATCGCTCTCAGATCTCACACTTGACAGCACAGATGTATCCTGGTCATCCCAAGTTTCTGAGAGAAGTTTTTGAAGATGCCACTTCGACTCCATATGATTACCTTTTAATTGATCACAAACAAGATACTCCTGAACACATGAGATTAAGAAGTAAAATTTTTCCAGTGGAAACCCAGGACGTGTACGTCCGAAAAGTATAAAAGGGGAGCAACAAATCTGCTTCAAGTCAAAAGTATGTCTGACCGCCTCAAGTACAACATCGCTCTTCTCAAGCTTCTTATTAAATCGAAACCCACACTCGTCAAATCCATACTAAAACATTCAGACAAAGATTTGATTACCTGTTTGTATGACTGTGCCTCGAATATACTGAAGGGGGCAGTACCTCTGTCCAAAGCTCAGAGAGCCAAACTCGTTCATCAGAAACAACTTGTGAGGGCAGTGGCAAATAAAGGTACCTTTGACAAAAGGAAGAGACAAATCTTGCAGAAAGGGGATTCTTGGGTGCATTACTACCTCCTGTACTATTGGGTCTGTTAATAGTATTTTGGGATGATGGAATATGGCTTTGGTAGAACCAAGGTTATTGGAACGTCTACAAGAGACTCCAAGACAAACGAATGAACTGGCTGTTTCATCATTAGATCGAGAAATGAGAGATATTCTCGATACCCCTTTTCTCACATCCGACGAAAAGATGACTCAATATAATCAAATTTTACAAAGGTACTTGACATTTCAACAACAGGTAATGGATCCTCGACCCATTAAAGTCGAACTTCATAAAGATAATAAAGACAAAGACATTCTCGATTCTGTACTTATGACTGTGAAGAGAAAGACAAAGTTGTTGTTGAAAGAAGTGACCCAAATATATCGTGGAATGAGAAGGGCGAACAAGTCTACAAAGATTAAACAGTGGTAGGGTCGAATGTAACAGATCTTCTAAATGATTTACTTATAAGACGAAAATCTTTCCAACCAAAGGAATGCGAAGTGGTGGCCGAAGCCCTGTGGGATAGTAACATACCCCAAGAATTGATTGGTCATAAAGAACATTGTGATTTTATGAAACAAGCACCGTCAGAGACAAAGTCGGAAGCAAAACAACGAAAGAAAACAGAAACGCCAAAGTGGACTGAAGAAGGGTTTAAATAGAGTTGACACTTGAACAAGGCAGTCATAGAAGCATTGTACTATGATTCTGAAGAGCCTGGAAGTTTTGGTGGTATAGATTCTCTTCGTGGAGTGTCTAAGAACAAAACTAAACAAGTTGTGTAATGGTTAGAGACTCAAGACATATACACCCTCCACAAACCTGTTCATCGTACATTTCCTAGAAGGAAAGTGATAGTTTGTGGTATCGATGCACAATGGCAAGCTGACTTGGTAGATGTAGAAAATATCAGTAAATATAATAATGACATAAAATTTTGTTAACATGTATAGATGTGTTGAGTAAATATGCTTGGGTCATACCCTTCAAAAACAATCTTGGTGATTCCATTGTTAAAGCTTTTACTAAAATTTTCAAACAAGGTCATAAACCTTTAAAATTACAAACTGATCAAGGCAAAGAATTTCTAAACAGAAAATTTCAGAATTTTCTCAAGCAACACAGAGTAGAATTTTTCACTACACAAAATGTGGAAGCAAAATGTTGCATAGTAGATAGATTCCATAGAACTTTGAAAACCAAGATGTGGAAATATTTTACCAAGAATTTTACACTAATTTTTCCACTTCAAAACTTGGTAAAATTTTATAATCATTCTCATCATCGTAGTATCGGTATGGCCCCAATTGCTGTGAACTTTGAAAATCAAGAAGAGGCTTGGCAAAAACTTTATGGCAAACCCATAATACACAAGACCCCAAATTTCAAAGTGGGAGACAGAAAATCAGTAAAGTCAAGAAGACTTTTGAGAAAGGTTATTAGCCCCATTGGACCGAAGAGATATTCATAGTGGTAGCCATCAAGAAAGGTCATCCAGTCACATACATCTTACAAGATGATAATGGAGAGGTGCTGAAGGGGTCGTTCTACCATGAAGAGCTTCAGCGAGTTGCACACAAAACTATTTACAAAATCGAACACGTACTCAAGAAACGTGGTAAAGGTAAAAACAAAGAACTGTTCGTAAAGTGGTTGGGATACCCCACTTCATTCAATTGTGGGTCAAGCAGAGTCTGCTCACCTATAAAAGGAAGTGAACCTCTAAGGTTTCTTCAAAATGGAAGAAGGATCGAACGGATCTTGGCCTCTGCTTGGAAAAATAATTCCAAGGAGCGAGATGACTTACTTTCCACAAATAATCATTTTGTACATCATCATCATTACCAGTGTTGTTAATCTCACTCTCGAGAACACAGACAGCAAATTGTGGACTGCTCTCTTGAGTAGTAGCATAAGATATTTGTTGCCTGATCCAACCATTAAGAAAAAGTAATGTTTCTACCAAGTAACAGGTCTATGAAAGTGTTTCCCGAAAACACGTTGACTACGTACACCACTCAGTTATCACAACCAGTGATTCTCACTGGGGAATGGGAAGTAGGTCTGGCAGAGATTCAGTATCCAAATGCTTGGTTCAATATTCGTGGAGAAGAAGCTTTCGTCACAGTGTTCTGGTCTTCGAAAAAGAATTATCGACTTACTCTGAAAGAAGGTCGTTATTCCAATCCTGCTGATGTGATACAGGCTATCAATGGTGCTAAAGAATTACTCTTGCCTCGTCACGATAAAGTAGATTTTGAATTGGATGAAGTGACTGGTAAAGTTCGTATCACGGTACGAGATGGAGTCGTGGTCACACTGAGCCCTACTTTTCAAAATATTTTGGGATTTAATGAGTGTGTTTTTAAATCAGGAACTTACAATTCTTCCACAGTTTCTGATGTCAACCAAGGATTTTATTCGCTCTACATATACTGTGACTTGGTTCGTGACCAAGTCGTGGGAGATACAAGAATACCACTTCTTTGTATCGTACCCGAACATGGAAAATATGGGAACATCATCTCCCAAACTTTTGAGAATGTGTATTATGTAACAGTGGAACGAAACAAGTTCAGTACTGTTCGGGTGTATATAAGGGACGACGTAGGAGCCATAGTATCATTCGAGTTCGGGAAAGTGACAGTGACACTTCATTTCAGAAATCGTAGACCTCTTCATTTCACATAAACATGACTGACTGTTGTAAGTCCAAATTATACGAAGAATATTACACAAAACAAGCTGGGAACGGTCTACCAGCTTTTTCTGGAGATCAAATACAGAGAGGTTATGGTTTGGGAGGTATATTCGGGGACTGAAGAACGTCGTGTTACCCTTATTGAAAACTACAGCAGGACCGTGGGAAAACAGCTCGTGAGAAAAGGAGCGGCCTTTGCCGAAGATGTCATTGAAGGGAAAAATGTAAAAAAGGCAGCAATCAAAAGAGTCAAAGAGGCTGATATGAGTGCTTGGAATGAAGTGGTTGGTGGGTCGAAACCACCCCACAGGAAAGGTATAAAAAGGGCCGCACCATGCAAAAATGGCAAATTGACAAAAAAAAGGAGAACTGTACAGACGCAAGACATCATCGATGCATGATGTCTTTCATCAATGAAAAATCTTGTGTGTGTGTCAACAGCAAACTCGACTTGTTTTCCATACCACCAACACAGACTAGTGTGGAACATGGGCAATGGGTAGAACACAGGCCTTTGGCGACTATAGGAAACAGTGGCCCAATAGAATTCCACATTGCAGGATTAGGAGATGATTATTTGAATTTGGCACTGACTTACTTGTATGTTAAAGCAACGGTTGTAGATTTCAATGGGGCATCAATTGCACCCGATGCCAATGTGGGCCCAGTCATTTTATGGATGCATTCGTTATTTAATCAAATTGATATCAGCTTGAATGAAAAACTGGTATCTCCTTCCAACAACACTTATCACTACAGAGCTTTCATAGAAACTTTGTTGAGTTATGGACCAGCTGCCAAGAAGTCACGACTGATTAATGCATTATGATACAAGGATACAGCTCGACACATGGAAGATTTGACAGAAGATAACAAGGGATTCATTCTTCGAAAGAAATTTATAGAGAAAAGTAAAATAGTGGACATGACTGGAAGATTGCATTTGGACATGTTTTTCCAGACTCATTACTTGCTGAATGGAGTTCATGTTCATGTTAAAATGAACAGAGCCAAAGATGCTTTCGAATTGGTGGTCGATGCCGATACACACAAGATCAAAATTGTAGATGTATCCATGTTTGTACACAAAGAGAGACTTCAGTCATTCGTGAAAATGGCTCGTGAGAAAGCACTAACAAAAGCAATGGCAAAATATCTCAGCGACCGCGTGGAAACCAAGGTTTTTTCAGTGCCAAACGGAAATCTGAGCATTACACACAAACTTTATTTTTAGGCCAACTACCTAAATGCATCGTGATGTGATGTGTAGACAACGATGCTTTTAATGGAAACTTTTCACAGAATCCATATAATTTCAGGACCTACAAAATCAGTTACTTGGCTTTGTACCTGGATGGGCAGCACATTCCAGCCGCCAAACCATTACAAGCTCGATTCGAACAATAAGAAGTGGCGAGATGTTATGCGACCCTGTTCCAAGGGACTGGACAAATGTACGAGAATGAAGGAAACCACATCAGCCGAGAAGAGTACATAAATGGATATACCCTATTCGTATTTGACCTGACTACAGGCGTATCACATGGGCAACATTTCGATCTGGTGAAGAGAGGAACCTTGAGACTAGAAGTCCATTTCGAAAACCTATTACCAACCACAATCATCTTACTGGTGTATGCAGAATTCCAGAAGACCATAGAAGTGGAGAAGAATAGACAAGTAATCTTCGATTACTCAACATGAACACGTTGCCGTTAGAGAATGCACTTCGATCAGATAGTTGTTTGAAGAGAATATGTTTGGGTGTATTTGCAAGAAACAAATTACCAAGAAGATTACCAGATCACAGACCAGTGGCTTTGATAGTCAACACGGATCCAGACCACAGAAAAGGAGAACATTAGGTGGCTCTCTTAGTGAGTCACCACAACGCAGAGTATTTTGATTCCTATGAATTACCACCACAGCACAGACCATTCGAGAATTTCCTGAAGAAGAATTCCAGCTATTGAAATATAATACAAAACGCCTTTAAGGACCTTTACCAGTGTGTGGACAATACTGCTGTTTTACTTAAAACATCGCTGTCGCGGTACATCGATGGAAACCATATCCATCATGTTTACGACTGATCTTATGGGTAATGATGTGTTGGTTAATGACATCATAGAAGAAACCCGTCACTAGATGTCGCTGTATTGAAGGAAAACTATAAAAAAGTGTGCACTTGGTGTTCAGCTCATTTGTGTTTCGACAGCCAAAGAAGAAGGATGTCTACAAATGTGACCGTCTTCAAACTCAGCAACGATTTACAGATTCAGCTGTTCAAGAGCGACGTTGGGTTCCAGTTTACCACAAGAGATTGGGAACAAGTGACCAAAGCAGTGGTTATTGCAAAGAAGAGGAGCCTAGAAACAGGAGAACCCAAAACCAAAGAGAGAAGAAAACTAAAGAAGAATGAAGAGAAAAAGGACTGAAGAATGTTCACTATTCCATGTTTGATCAGGATGGCACTGAATGATTATCAATCACGAAACCAAGAAACAAGAAATCCAAGAGACTTTATAGAAAGCATGGGCGTTTCATTCGAAACATATTTTCGTGATGTTCCACCACCAGTCCTGGAGCAGTTATTACGTGGAGAAGAGAAAATAAGAAAGATACCAGAACAAAGACCACCAAAAAACATCACGTATATTTTGGAGGAAAATTGTCGCAAGACATTTCAATTCATGTTACCAAGTGAAAGTGTGAAAATCCAGAATGAACTGACAAAAGCTGCATGCTTTTACCTGTGGGCAGGAGACAGAACTAAATGTTTTCAATGTGGTATTATTCTTCGTTTCTGGGAAAAAGAAGCTGATGTTATAGACGAACACAGAAAATATTCTCCACACTGTTATTACATTCATTATTTACCACCTGAATTCTTAGACAATGGAAAAGTTCGAGAAGAAGAAATGGTCATCAAAGAAGAAATGGACACATCAGTTCAAGAAGAAGATTCACTGAGGACAAAATGTAGTGTGTGTTTATTAGCTGAAGCCAATGTCACTCCGCGAACATGTAACCAATTTTGCCTGTGCAAAGACTGTTGTAAACCACTGAGAAGATGTCCAATCTGCAGAAAGACTGTTTATGAATATCTGACAATCTACATACCATAGAAAATTCCATAAAAAAAGTTGTATTTTTTGTTGATGTTGAATAAAAAGAAATTAACATGTAAAAATTGTGTTGTTATCAATGAGTCCAGTAGTACAGTACCAGAGGTATCCTCAAATTATAACTTATAAACGTATCCTCATAAGGTATCTTCAAATGATATATTACCATGTCATAGGTACCCTCAAATACCGAAATGAGGCTAAGAGGGATGGTAAATTAGACCTCATGCGACAAAAAAGGGATTCTCTTAGCTAAAAATATGGGTAGATCCCCACATGAGTATATTGTGGGACTTTAGGTTAGCTTCATGGCCTTCGTGTACACATATGGGCCCTACTTTTATAATTTAAATAATGGTTAGAAACTACTCTTATGCAAAGGAACATGTCTTTTATTAGAGAAAAACCTCATGGTATAGTCTAAAAAGGGATTCTGGAGGAATCCGAACCAGAAGAACTACTCTAATTCAATCGAACTTACCTCAGGGGCCTCCTCAGTACCATAGCACTACGGGCTTCTATTAAAATCTACGGTATGGCAGTCCTACAAGGGATTTTGGGGGGCGGGGGGGGGAATCCGTAGTAAATAAAGTCAATTTCGGTGATTTGGAGGGATTGTCGGGTTGTTTTTTGGTAATTCTACGAATCTGGTAATTACTCCTATTCACTCGAACTCACCCTCCGAACATACCCCCTATCCTATAAGAAGGCTTCGGGTAACATAGCAACCGCATGCTACCATAGAAACCAAGATGGCGGCCTCCATTATACAAAATGGACGACGGAAACACGTATCACCCTAACAACCCACACTGCGCATGCGCACTAACACCATGTATCACTATGGGGATGGCGTTACAAGATGGCCGCTCACTCGGGTTACTATGACAACACAACATGGCGCCACTGGGTCACGTGACCATGACGTCACATGAGATTCCCCGATGAGATCCCTCAACCTATGGCTCAAAACCACATTACAAACTACTTCCGTGGTAGTACAAATATTCTCCAAATATGGACAGAAACTTGGAGGTTGAGTTCACTCTTTCCATACACACTAGCAACCATCAATGCATGTAATCTTTGTCCTTTCATAATTCGTTCTTGTACAGGAGGAGTCCCGGTTGTTAGGAGTCTTGTGCAGCGCTACATGTTTCACAGCACTGCCAGATGGAATCCTCTTGTCCTTAAAGTTGACAGAGACTGGGACATGAGACTCTTCTTTCTTTCTAGTTTGAAATACAATAGCACTATTAGCAGTACTTTTCTTTGGATTTATCTTATACATCTCTTTGTGTGTGCAGTCTTCAACCTCCTCCATAATCATTGACTGTAATTCTGTAGCTTTGTGACTTAAGAGAGATACACCATCTGTACCTGTAATGTGAGGTATATTATGTGGCCTACCTCACTTCCTGTAAACGTCTTCTCCATTTTATCTAACAATCATATACATTTTGGCTTGAAAACCACGAGAAACGGTACGTATCACACAATATGTTCCGATTCCGTGTCATATAGACGACTCATTCTAATTCCGTATCATACAGACGACTCGTTTCCGGGAACGCAACGGGTTGTCATAACAAGCGCATGAATACATTCTATGGGCGTTTCAGTGATCGACTCTGCTGATCGCTTACAAAACAAAACAAAATTCCTTACAATTAGCGACAGAACTATTAATAGCCAATTACCCCCCCCCCCCCCCCACACACACACACACACACACACACACTCACAATAAATAGAAAATGCACAATTAAATATTGCACACTTGTAAATTCAAGCGTATCATCATAGGAAGTGACATTGAGAGTGAATAATTTTACAACGCACGCAACTTTGAAAATTTGCGGTAAAATCACAGGACACGCCCATTATCAAGATAATCTGTATGTATAAGTAGTCAGTTGTTGAACCTCTTATAATGTTGTGCCGAAAGTACTCCACTTTGTTACACTTTGTTTTATGTCAATGACGAACTGATGATAGCTGCCCATTCCATTTGACCTGTGACTTTATACCAGCATAATGATTCCATTTCATCAGCCATTCATCACCACATGTGCCGTGCAGGGACAGTTTCGGCACGAAACTCGACTTGCGATATAACGCCCGTGCCGAGGTGATTGTGAGAGGAACTGTCCCGGCACCGTCTCCAAGTATTGTCAGTGGTGGTTATCAAGAATTCTTCTGCAAGAGTTTCAAACTTATTGGACAAATGGGGCGGGGGGGGGGTTAAGGTACCCATCGGAAAAAAGGCTTGGAAAACTACCCCACCCTCCACACAAATAAATAAAACAGGATGCTTAAATATCGGCTGCAGACATAATTATCGCGAACTGGATTAAAATATTCACGTAGCCATCTCATCTAATATAATCAACGGTGGATGTATCAGAGCAAAATTAGTTTTAAAAAGTATTTGAGTTTGGAGGTATACCGACAACATGAAATACGGTGAATCCCAGTTAATTAACGAATTCTGCATATCAGTGACCCCAGTATATATACGGTCGATTGTTCATTTATTTATTTATTAAGGCTTAACAACACATTAACAGCCAAGGTCATATCGTGTCGGTGACAGTTTTACGGATGGAGGAAGCCGGAGTACCCGGAGAGAACCACCGAGCAACGATGAGCAGCTGCCAGCTCCTCAACATCGCAACTCCGCACTGCAGAACAGGCAGGATTAGATTGGTTGAAGACATGCGCACCATCGGCGTGCAGTACGCCTTAGTACAGGATGTCATCCCTCCGTGTGGACAATCGGGGTTAAGTAGCTTGTCCAAGGACACAACGCGAGAGTCCGAATCGATCGCTCAGACGGTCACCCATCCAAGGACTAATCCGTCTCGGCGTTGCTTAATTTCGGTGTTTGGACGAGAACCCCGATTTTTCATTCTTTTCTAAGTCAACTGAATCAACCTGAGAAATCAGTACCGCATGATATGAAGCAGTAATGACCATAGATCCAGGGGGTGAGGCGAAAAAAATTGTATGAACATAAGTGGAAGTGGTTTAGTGGTCAAGTGCCAAAAAAAATATGCGAAAACAGTTAATGTATTTTTTTTCCTTTTTCACTGTTATGGCATCTTTTGTGTCCCAAACTGTAACAAAATGTCACCAACTGATCATAAAAGCCCATTTAGAAGCATTTTTAACAAAACTAACCCCTTTAATATAAAAGAAATATTGGAGAATTTCATCCAAAACTGACTTATGGATGGGGGTGGGTGCCCAATATTGAGCGGAAAAAATTACCCGGCAATTTTCCCCAAAAGTCAACAAATATCCATTCACAACATAATTCATTCATATCCAGTTTTTTTAATGGAACATTCTTTAAAATAAAGCATAGTATATATAATACTGATTTTTGAGTGATAATAGCAGGGTGGGACTGATTTTTCAAAATGAAAAAATTGAAAATATTAATTTTTATTTCAACAAAAACAAAAAAGTCTGATTTAACAAAAAACAAAAATTCATTTTGATCCCTATCCTGGTATGCTGATGCGATAACAAAAACAAAAATACAAGGTTTGCGCTTCTTGAGCCAGAAAAATAACAAGTTTCCATTTACTCAACCAATATTTGCAACATATACACGGTGACAGTTCAAGCAGTAGTAAATTAATTATGGGTACAACGGGCACAGTGCTCACATATGCCTGCATATGCCATGATTTACAGAAATTAGACTGTTCGAAGTGTATATCACTGCATATCAGAGATAAAATTAGGAAAAGCTTTTTTAAATTTGGTTTAAAAATCAAAGGTTTCTGGGAAAAAGAATATTAGAGTTTCATTTGCAAGGTAAACACCGAAAAACAAGATTTGTAAGAATATTAAGCTACACATTTAGTTTGTCTCAATTGTCTGATCTGGTTTGATTGGGGTTTTACATCGCTTTCAACAACTATGGCTATATGATGACTATATCACAACGTTGTTAGTTCCCAAGATGGAGGTAGAATTATTCAAACAGATACACTGGATGGCCTAAGGAACCTCTGGAGGATCTAACGAGCTCATCCGCACAGAGACCTCAATATAAGGATAAAACAAATTTATTAGAATTTGCTACATCAATATAGTATTAAAATGTCTGCATGAACAGCCAGGCCATCAATGCTATGCATTAACAACCTGGCTACCAAATGTGGACCTATTATACCGGGGTCCACATGGGCTTCAAGCTATACAGTAATGTGCACTGATGTGAATCTGATAAGTCGTGAAAAATACATTTGATAGAGTAAATGGACACATGTTTGGGCATTTAAAAATATGCATTGAATCAGTGTGCATTACACATTTCGAGTTAGTGTTCGGTTGCTAATATATATACAATATATTTTTGAACATAAAATGTATGAGAAGGGGGTGGGTCCCCAAAATGTCATGGAAAAATAAGCAGGAAAGAGTGAGTGGGTAAAAAAATCTGAAAAATAAAAATGTCACCTATGTTCACGCACCCCCCCCCCCCCTCCCCTACCCCCGATATATCTATATCAAATTATACATCTGATATCTATTATTACTCCAACATGCACACGCGCTAAATAATAAATATTTGGTGGAACTTGTATTTCATATGCAATCTCCATTATATCATCTCCATGTCTCAGATGCACAAGGCAAATGGTTTTGTAGGAAGAAAGGGTATCATGTGCTTACTTCAAACCTATCTCCACAGCAGGCCTGAAAATAAGCAGTCTGACATTTGCAGAATGAGGTCTCCAGAGGGTGAATTTGATGATGCTGTCCCATACAGTTGGCCAATTTATCCTTTGGGAACCTCTTTCTGTTTAGTTTTGAGATCCTGATTGAGGTTCACAGAGGGTAAATTTAGTAATGCTACCCTGCTGTGCAGGGTAGCATCACTAAATTCACCCTCTGGGGACCTCATTTTGCAGATGACAGTCTGCTTATTTTCTGGCTTGCTCCACGGGGACCTGTTTTGTTGTAATTTTACAACTTAGACTGAACTAACTTTGTACATCTTCCTACAAACTCTTACGATGCATTTGTTTTTTCGACAAACCTACCTACAGACCCATGCAATAAACCATCGATCGCGCCAAATTCCCACCCTATACACGTGCATGTATATGGGTAATTTCACGAAAATGTACGAAATGGACTTCTGGAAATGTTAGAAAATCAGTACCCGATACGGTCTCTGGCCCTTATCTTTTTGAAATTTCTATTTTTTTTTTTTTTTTTTTTTTTGAATGACAACAGTATACAACAGCGCTCGTGTGGCGAGCATTTGGTTATGTAACTGGTCCTAAAGGAGACACCCCCATACAAGTCCGTTGCTAACAGATTTTTTTTTTTTGGGGGGGGGGGGGGTGCTAGACTTCGGTCATATCGTCCAACTATTTGGAACAAACATGATTGCTTTTATCAAAGACTTATACCCTACGAATATTCTTATACAATTCAGGAGGAGAAGGGCAGTAGAAACTTTGCACACGACATGTCCCATTTTTCGGTTTAGCCCTTTTTTACACCCACCCACCCACCACCTTGTGCAATTTTTCTACTACCATTATCAGACATCCACACCCAATTTCCCATTGAAATTACGAATCACTTTGACAAACATCATTATAGGTACGGAAAGAAGTATAGATCGCTGGTTAGTTTGATTCCACCAGTGATTTCAGGTACTTGTTATAACTTTTTACTTCCCAGAAAGGTTAGTTTCCTTTCCTGTTTGCAAAATGAGGCTTCAGAAATCTTAAAAAAAAACTCATCCAGAACAGCTCAGTGTCTATGAAAGTATGAATGGTGGCCTGAGATATGCCCAACCCCATTTCCCTGATTTGACGTAAATAAAATATGTTTCAATTATTACCCTGATTAGTACCATAGGAGGGGCGCGCGGTGGCTCAGTTTGTAGAGGTGCTGGCTGCAAGCCGAGAGGTCCTCGGTTCGAATCCCACCTGCGGCAATCGCGTTGTGTCCTTGGGCAAGACACTTCACCCCCATTGCCCACGTGGGGGCACGGTGGCGTTGTGTACTAAGGCGTTCTGCGCGTCGATGATGCACTTGCCTTCAACCAATGCTAACCCTGCTTGTGTGGAGTTAGTATGTTGGGGCGCTGACAGTTGCTCGCCGTTGCTCGGTGGTTCTCTCCGGGTACTCCGGCTTCCTCCACCCGTAAAACAGTCGCGGTCATGATTGTCGCAGGATTACAGGGGGTTAAGTGATGGAGGAAAATTTATGTTCTTATCAGTGTTCAGTCTACAGCCAGTGACTGTCGTCTGAACCCCAGTTCGAAAGTAAACCTTGCCACCTTATCAATGCCCTATCCGCTTGGGACTCTTAGGATTCCTGAAGGTGCCTGTGGCTTACAACGTCAAAGGGTGATCAACGATAATTCACTGAAAAGATTATTTATTTACATGTACGAAGAAATATAATATCAAACAAATTACTCACAAAATTATCCATAAGAAAACACTAATTACGCGGATAAAAGTTTATTCTTTAGGGCTCTCGAAGTCTCCCACAGCTAGCTGTGTCCGCTGGATCAACCTCACTTCATCTTCATCTTCTCATGTTGTGATAAATGCAAAGTGTCTATTCACTTCTCGTTGCTTCCTCCTCGCAGGGTTAACTGCACCGTCAGTCGGGCTTAACAAATATAATGTTCTGCTTGTGTGACTCTATCAGCGTTCTCACAGTTCAAACGGAATTCAATCGGCGTCTACACAGTTCACGTTCACTTTGCGCCTTGCCTGGATCTCACGGGGTTAAGTTATTCTTCGCCTGCAGATATTTACTTAACAAAGCTTACATAAAAATATTCTGCAAAGTTTTCTCAACATCACCAATTTCGCACATCCTAAAACTATCTTACCTCGCGAGCTATTCCAGCGCTTACTCAAGCTCTTAATACGGTCTCTAGACCTCAACGTTACAGCTTTTACTTCTTTGGCTACTATGCCACTACGGTTCGCAACCGTTAACAAACTATTATCGGTCCCTTACAACCCTCACTGGGTTACGACAATACGCGGACTTTCAATCTCGGTGCTTATGACCCTCGACGGCCAAGGCTAAATTCGGACCTTCTCTGAGTGCCCTCAGGCCAACTGCCTCTCAGAATTCTGCTTTCTAAAACAGGTAATGCCGTTTACCTAAATGCATGTAGCTCCCTGAGCTCGTACTTCCTGTTCTTGATCCTATTCTCATATATGGCCACTGACTTGGCCCGCGACTGCTCCTATTCTAAATATGAGCTCTGTGGCTCCCCCTACATCACAACGTGCCTTTACTTTCGCACCGATGCGGCTCCTCCTCTAACTTATAGCATGGGACCTCCCCATCTACTCGCAACGACCCACTGCCTTACACACCTTCCGACTGGAATTGGCTGGAATGAAATTTTCCAGAAATCCCCCGATTTTTATTCAGATAGCCAGAACATTTATTCTCAGTTAATCGCTCCTCTTGAACTTGGCCGCTTAGATCTATCTTAATTTAACACTCGCTTTAAAGTTCGTATCTTTTGACATTTCGGAGACAGGATAGATGCGTAATATGGGTGTGTGTCCAGAACATATGTGATGCACTGTATTCTACCATTAGATTTTAACTGGCTTTAATTACCCAGATAATTATTACAGAAGAGAATATTGTCTCTCTTACTATTGATCTGTTATCAGAAGCCCATATGCTGTTGAACACGTGCGCCGTAATGGACATTAAATTTCATACTTAATTTTGCAGCGTCTGAATTATTGCCGATCTTTTTTCGGGGTCCGCCACATACCTATCTTTAAGTTTTATGTTTAACCCATTCAGAAAGATAATAGAAAATATTTACACTTTTAAACAAGAAAATCGCCACTTTAAGCTATCACCTTGACAATGATTAGCCATTGTGCAGAAATATGTGACCCTAAACACAGATAAATAAATAAGTACCATAGGAGTAAGCTAAAAATGACAACAAAAAAATAAGTCCATTCTGATCCATGTATTTTATTTTTTACTTGATCTGGCAGGAGTCTGCATGATTGATTCCATAAGTGACTCCAAGTACTAACCTTGTTAGTACAGTTTATTTATTTCTTGATTATTTTTTGCCTAATTCTCAATTAAAAAATCAGTTGAAAATGATATTTGTCAATTTTCCAAAATCTTAAGTAGCCAATAACACAATCATGTGCAAAAGTCTTAATACACAATAATAGCAAGAAACCTATTCTGCATATCATATTTTGACAAGGTCATGAAACAATATTTGACATTTGAAAGCGTGTTGGATCTGTCAACCAAGTTGAGGGCAGTTGTCACAATCAATTCACTATCACTCCTTCTCTGGCATAATCCCAAAGCAATGACAACGAGTAAACAATAGAAAAAATTCTCAAACATCCTTTTAACATTTGAGTGAAAAAGTGAAGCCCCTGAAGTGAATACAATATTAATTGATACTTATGGAGCCCGGTAGGTGACAGGTTTCAATCTTATTTTATTTCTTTTTAACGAAATAATATTTCGTTTTAACGAAATAATATTTCGCAATAACGAAATATTATTTCGTTTTAACGAAATAATATTTCGAAATAACGAAATAATTATTTCGTTTTAACGAAATAATATTTCGAAATAACGAAATAATTATTTCGTTTTAACGAAATAATTATTTCGTTTTAACGAAATAAGTATCTGTAGCGGCAAGCAGGGCCAAATTACAACGCCTCGCTACTTTTTGATTGCAAATTCCACCTAGTCAGCTTAGGAACACGGTTACGTATTCTCGCAAAATATGAATTTGACTTATTAAAATTAATGACTTCACTTTATTGTGGAATAAATTCAATCGTATTCACTTGAAGCACTCTCCGGTCAATTAACGTTACGATCTCTCCGTTTTTCGCGATATGTGTATTACCAGAGTTTTTTTGGTACTGTTCCGTATATCATAGCGTGGTTTATCGGTACAGAAATAAAATGAAGCGGCGGAAAGCCCAAGGGCCTCTCCCGCAGGCCCGAAGCCAGCCGTATTTAAAAATCCAACATAGTGGAGGGAGTGGACGTAAGGACTTTTGTGTGTGCCGAAGGCATACTCGAGGTGTCCAACACCGATGTGCGAGAGTGTATGGTGGGGTGTCCCCCTGCTGTTGGTGGGGGGTGGGGGGTGGGGGCTCCCTTGAGAAACTGTTTTTATTCAGAGTCTCTGAGAACAATTCTAGAGCCTCCGGGTGCCTCAGTTGTGACTTATCCAGTTGCTGATTTTAATCAATAACTTTAACAATTTATTGTTTGACATTTCAAACTCTGAAGCTGGTTTGCTTTCGATTCATACAAATTCAACAATTATTTTCCGACAGAAATGTTTATAGGAGGTGCCCCCCTCTCTCTCTCTCTCTCTCTCTCTCTCTCTCTCTCTCTCTCTCTCTCTCTCTCTCCCCGCACTCCCATGCTCTCTCGGGATTTTTTTTTTTAACTGTTAGGCCTGTGTATTCAAAGTGATCAGACCCGTTATCATCCCGATAAGACTGTAGTCCAAACCAGCACCCAAAGTCCGTAATATATTTTTTGTGGCACGTCCTGTGATCGTACCGCGCCAAAAAAATATATTACGGACTCTGGTTCCAAGTTTGGTCTTATAGGGCGTTACCCTTATTTAAAGAAAATAGATTGAATATTTGTCACTATACAGGTATGTCAGTGAAGTTTGCCCCCCCCCCCCACCCCCACCCCCAAAAATATAAAAAACTGCATGAAAAAATTGATTTTCCCCGACTTCGCAGCCCCCCCCCCAAACCGAGTCACCATGGCCTGTACGCCCATCCATCTTATAATGTCGTTCTCTGCTTCCCATTACTACCTTTGTCGGCCATTTATAGTCTATCGGTATCGGGCCTGCAATTAGAAGTTTTTTTTAGGAGGGAGGAGGGGAGGGGCGAGAAGCTATGTAAGGGGCGGGGGGGGGGGGTCATCGCACTTGGACTTTCCACCGCCTCATTTTCTTTCTGTACCGATAAAACACGCTATGATATAAGGAACAACACTAAAAAACTCTTGTAATACACATATCGCGAAAAACGGAGATATCGTAACGTTAATTGATTGGAGAGTGCTTCAAGTGAACACCACTAAATTTATTCCACAATAAAGTTAAGTCATTAATTTTAATAAATCAAATTCATATTTTGATAGAATACGCAGGGGCGTACGAGCCAGGTGGGCAGGAGGGGGGGGGGGCAGTTGCCCTCTGGATTCGGGCAAACCAGCTTTAAAAATCCGGGTAAGGAACGACAGAGAGAAAGAGCGAGAGAGAGAGAGAGAGGGATGGGTGCGGCCCTGCTGGATTTCGTACTATAATCAAAAGGTCCCCCCTCCCCCCTATATCACAAAAGCTCCGTACGCATATGAGAATACGTAACTTAGCTAAGTAAGCAGAATTTGCAATCGAAAAGTAGCGAGGCGGTGTTATCTGACCCTGCTTTCCTCTACAGATACTTATTTCGTTATTTCGAAATATTATTTCGTTATTTCGAAATATTATTTCGTTAAAACGAAATAATATTTCGTACGAAATAACTATTTCGTTAAAACGAAATAATTATTTTGTTAAAACGAAATAATATTTCGTTATTTCGAAATATTATTTCGTTAAAAGGAAATATTATTTCATTATTTCGAAATATTATTTGGTTAAAACGAAATAAAATAAGAGTGAAACCTGTCACCTACCGCGCTCCATAGATATCGCACTTTTTACATAAATTCATGTTGTATCTGGTGCATTATAAAGCATTTTTTTTAAAATATTGTCCGGCATATTTTTCTGCGCTGAGAACCAGACAACCACCCCACCACCAAGATGTATTATTTGTGACATTTGCAGATTTCACCTCATATTAACACTGATAAAGGCTCCTTATGTTGCACTTAACCTATCAGTTGATTTGCAGCATTATCGCAGCGGTTTGGAACATAAATAATGATATATTCTGATATATTGCAGAAAAAAATGAAAACTTGTATAATTTGAGAACGCACGTTTTTAGCGCACCCATGAGACCCACACACCCACACATAACGTCTCTCAAATTTTTGGTGCCCATCCCTCCTCCCACCTCCCTGTACAATTGATAAAATACTTAGATGGAATTTAATTGAGTTTTATGGCAGTGTTGTCAAATGCCCACCTGCAAGGCAGAGGTGCCCGAATATCTAGGTGCTTTCAACAGGACATGGTCATAAAAATCATCTCTCTCTCTCTCTCTCTCTCTCTCTCTCTCTCTCTCTCTCTCTCTCTCTAAATGTGGAATTCTACCGATATATTAAGTAGGACATTTATGTGGACGCACAGTGGTGCTGTGTACTAAGGCATACTGCACGTCGATGGTGCACTTATCTTCAACCAATGCTAACCCAATTGGGTGAAGTAACTGCGTTCGGGGGTCTGACAGTTACTCGCCGTTGCCCGGTGGTTCTCTCCGGGTACTCCGGCTTCTTCTACCCGTAAAACTGTCCGACACGAGGTGACCCCCGGCTGTCGAAAGTGTCATTATACCACAAAAAATTAATTAAATAAATAAATATATAAGTCGAGCATTTATTGCACTTTATAATCCGAAAATATTTTGTCGATCAAGCAAGAGATTTTGCCCAAATGAGTACTCCAATGCGTGTGTATATTTTCGGCCGGCAAGCAAAGCCGTCTGCCCAACGTGGTATTTCATAATTCCTTGCCCATCATATGCTCGACCAAACCCATGAACGGGAGATTTTATTTATTTGTTTATTTATTTATTTTTTCCATTTTTTATTTTTACTTTATTTTTGGTGTGTGTGTGGGGGGGGGGGGGGGGGGGGGGGGTCACTCCACCGCCGCCCAGACGTTACGCCCCTGGTTAGAACGGCATTATGGACAGAGCTTTCTTGAATGCGGAAACGGAACTTAGGTGCACTGGCTGGCGGAAGGCCCTTCCATAACGCGATTATCGCTGAACCATTAGAATGCATACCTGATTTATTTATTTATTTATTTATTTATTTATTTATTTATTTATTTAATGGAATTTAAACAGTGTTACGGGTGGAAGAAGACGAAGAACCCGGGGAGAACTACCGAGCAGCGGCGAACAACTGTCAGACTTCCCAACGTACTAACTACACCCAAGCAGGGTTAGCATTGGTTGAAGACAGGTTCACCATGGATGTGCAGTATGCCATAGTACACAACGCCACTGTGCTCCCGCGTGGGAAATTGGTATTAAGTACCTTGCTCAAGGACAAAACGCGGTTACCCTCAGCGGGGATCGAACCTGAGACCTTTCGGTTCGAAATGCAATTCCGTAACCACTGAGCCACCGATCTTCCTATGCGTATGATGCGAACCTCTACAAATGCGAGAGTCGCAGAATCATACTACCAACGGAACGACTCGGGCCTTTAACAGTAGTTCCCCAGAGCTTGGACCTCAGCCTCTTTACCGGGACCTTATAATAGACATATATGTATAAATTATATCTTTACCGCAGTGTGAAAATTATGAAGACAGCCACAGCAATCCATTACAAGTTGACACCAGGCAAGTCAGAGCAACACAATGTAGTTAAAATATGGCAAATAACTGGATATTTACAAATGATTCTCCTTGTTTTCAAGGCTATGAACTGCTCGGATGAAGTTTGTTTATCTTTTTACGAGACGAAATTGCCAATCTTACAACACGTGACGTACACGCAAGCCCAGCGATAATAATGTTAACCATTTAAGTGTTTCGAGAAGTTTTAGAATAACTCCGAAGCTTCATTTTAGTTTCCTGCGCAGCCCACTAGATATTCGCCTGGAGATTAGTCTCCTTCGCAGCCCACTAGATATTCACTCACAGGTGAACACCTAATGGGCTGCGCAGTAGACTTGCCTTATTTTTGGTAAATTTCGAAAATTCATATTGAGTAATCCTGGACGGGGTCCGAGCCACAACTAGACCCCGGACAGCCGTAAACAGTCGCACAGCTTTCGAGCACTGGTCAGTCATTTATTTCATTAAGGTAGCTGTGTCAGATTTCCAGTCTCAAAAAGATGCCACGTTCCCATGTCTCTCTACCGCCCCAACGCTCAATAAAATCGATTTGTCATCACAATATTAGCAGGAAGGTTGCTAATTCCAGCCTCCAACCCCGTATTTTATCTACTAGCAACATCAACACCTGATGTAATAAGAGCCACGCGAAGCGTACAACCTTGGTCCATGCTGGTCTAACACCATACAAAAGAACATTGGGCTAACGATGTTTGATTTATGACAAAATGTCTGCAAGGACAAGAAAACTCAATGTATTTCCAAGGCCATAAGAGGCAGTTATAACTCTGCTAAAACTGAGCGGCTGAGACCCACACTACAGCACGTGGAGAGTGTATTATCACTAAATCACCCACAGAGTGGAGATTCCATCCGAACAATAATTGCAAATTTGTTGCAAAGCATAACCATCACAAGCAAAGTTCCAGCGACGGTTGTTTTATGGTAAAACGCCTCATACGTACTGTATACACAATCCAACAAAATGTTTAGCACAGAACCACTGAGAACCCTCCAATCAGACCACAGAGAATCTGCAGAACCACTTTTTGTTGTGTACCATACCCACTGACATCTAAATGGTGCATATTTTAAAACGATTCACGGTGCCCAACTTCAATTGTTTTCATTTCCAATATATTTCGCTTCCAATCTGTCACCTCAGATTCCTAAAATTATGCCTACAAATTGGTTAAAAATCTACCTGATTGTCCATAAGATAGAAATTCTACCAGACCCCTCTAGGTTTGTGCAGCCTATTTTCCTGCTCAAAACACAAGTTACGTCTCCCCCAGATGAACTGAGCCTCAGTCGATAACCCTGCTTCTTTATAAATGCAAAGGGATTTAACCCTTTACCTAACATGAAAAGCAGACGACACTTGCAAAAAAAATTCTTGAATAACTAAATTTTTTCATTTTTTGTCTCAAAAACATAGGTTATGACCCCTCGTTGGAACGAGCTCGACAAGCTCGTTCCAACGAGGGGTCATAACCTATGTTTTTGAGACAAAAAATGAAAATATTTTGAAAATTAATTGGCGATTTTTGAGAATAGCGCTGGCCGGTTTTGGCCGTTACGTTGGGTAAAGGGATTTAAAAATACCCCCTCCATCATACTCGGGTGACTAGAAATCTGCAAGGCGACCGTATCTGCTGGGTGAAAAACGCGATTTCAACATAGAAACTTACGAACATAAACAGAGAATCCTCTGATTGCTCATAGAATCCGAGAACCGATTGGGCAGCGTGATTAAGAAGCAAGTAATTGTTGAAAAATACTTATGACATCTGTAGAACATAAAGCCAAGGTTCCTATTGTTACTTGAAAAAAAAGAGAAGAACGGAGAGCTCTCTTGATTAAAAGTTACAAAAGGAAACATTGATTTTTTAGGCAAGTTAATTGGAAGCCAATAGTTCACAGTTAATTCGTTATTAAGCATATATATAAGTACTATGACACCTATTAACAGTTTTTATGCTTCCCGGTTAAAATAGAAAACCTCATATCCTAGACTTTTATATTAATGGAACGGACAGTGTCTGTATTATATGTCACGATGCGCACACCGTTCATATAATTAGCAGAGAAAAGGGTTACACAACAGCATTATTTATTTATTGGTGTTTAAGGTCACATATTTCTGCACGATGGCTAATCATGATCTCAACAAGTTTTACGGATGGAGGAAGCCCCAGTACCCGGACAGAACCACAGCGCAACGGCGAACATCTGTCAGCTCCCCAACTCCACACAAGCAGGGTTAGCATTGGTTGAAGACAGGAGCAGTGCGCATCAGTACACAGAGCTCCATTTTTTTTTTTTTAACATAAGGCGAGGATGGGTGGGTAGGTCAGCGGCTCTGAAAACACATTTTTCCATGCTTTGAAATGTTTTCTCCATGAACTCATATCTTTCAAATTAGTGTTGTAAATTGATCAGGAAAGCATGTGTAGTCTTTTTGCCACCACACTATCTCCTCTGGGTTAACAGGCGGATGATTAGTAGAACAGGATAAGGGCTAGCAGTTTGGGTATGTGGACAGGCGTTCACTGTTCCCCGTCATAGCATAAGTGGTTCTCGATTTTGAAAAAGGCAGGGTAATTTAAACGAATTATCATTTATGTAATCTAACATAAATGTTATCTAACCAGATCTGACAATGAAAGGGCTTCTCTCACCGTGAATAGTGGACATGATACAGTGGCATAACACCATTTCCCAAGGCAACTGACTAAATTCACAGACTCTCATTATGTAATTAAGGATTTACAGTCATGTACACGTATGAGCAAAATGTGGGGTTGTTATTGATCGTTAAAGTCTTAGGCTTAGTGGGTAGCCTTCAAACCAGTTCCCCTCAATTTGTGATATACTGCCAGAAAAGGTTGAATCACCAAGCAACAGGAAATGTTCCATAAATTTAAAAGAAAATTACAGTCCGGTTTCTCTGACCAGCAGTATCAGTATGTAAAGTATTCGAACATATTGTTTTCAAACGTATCTCTGGTTTTCTAAGGGAACACAGGTTATTGGCGCCCCAACAGTCAGTTTTCATCCCAGAAAACAGTACGATCTGTCAGTTAAATTCCATCGATTACGATATCAGATGTGCCCTCGATCAGAATGAGGAAATAAGGCTTATCTTCTGTGATCTAAATAAGGCTTTTGACGGTGCATGGCACGAAGGCTTGATTTGCAAGTTAAATGCAATGGGTATCAAGGGTACTCTGTTGACCTAGTTTAGAGACTATCCTATAAACGGAGGTCAGATATTTATTTATTTATTTATTTATTTATTTATTTATTTATTTATTTATTTATTTATTTATTTATTTATTTATTTATTGGTGTTTAAGGTAACATACGTATGCACAATGGCTGATCATGACCGTGACAGTTTTACGGGTGGAGGAAGCCGGAGTACCCGGAGAGAACCACCGGGCAACGACGATCAGCTGCCAGCTCCCCAACATCGTAACTCCGCAAGACAGCACAGACAGGGTTAGGTTGGTTGAAGACATGCGCACCATCGACGTGCAGTACGCCTTAGTACACGGCGTCATCGTGCCCCCATATGGACAATCGGGGTTAAGTGCCTTGCACAAGGATACAACGCGGGAGTCCGAATCAATCGCTCAGTCGGTCACCCATCAGAGGACTAACCGGGCTCGACATTGTTTAACTTCGATGATCTGACGAGAACCGGTTACCGCATCGCCACCCCAACCCCCCCCCCCCTCCCCCGGGGGGGGGGGGGCAGATGGTGGTGATATATGGTCAAAACCCAGAGAGTAAACCTGTAACTGCAGGTGTTCCACAAGGGTCCGTATTGGGCCCACTTCTTTTTAATATATACATAAGCGACATCGTGACTATTTATTTATATATTTATTGGTGTATAATGTATTTATTGGTGTATAAGGTCATATACTTATGCACCATGGCTAATCATGACCGTGTAAATTTTACGAGTGGAGGAAGCCGGAGTACCCGGAGAGAACCACCGAGCAATGACGAGCAGCTGCCAGATCCCCAACATCGTAACTCCGCACTGAAGCACAGACAGGGTTAGATTGGTTGAAGACATACGTACCATCGACGTTCAGTACGCCATAGTACACGACGTCATCGTGCCCCCATGTGGACAATCGGGGTTAAGTGCTTTGGCCAAGGACACAACGCGGGAGTCCGAATTGATCGCTCAGACGGTCACCCAGCCAATGATTAACCGGGCTCGACGTTGCTTAACTTCGGTGATCTGACGAGAACCGGTTACCGCAACGCCATCGCGCCCCTGACATCGTGACTGAAATACAGTCAAATGTATGACTTTATTCGGATGATATCTATTTGTCTCTAGTTGTAGAAAATGCTACCCTTGCTGCCATTATGCTTAACTCTGAATTCGGCCTCATTCGTAGATGGGCTGAAACTTGGCAAGTACATTTTAGTCAAGACAAAACGGTAACGCTTACCATCTCTCGTAATCACATTCCCAGACCCCAAACCCTCTCTATACTTGAAAACTAAGATAATAAAAGTTGAAAGTCACAAGCACCTTGGACTGACATTTCAGTGTAATAGAAGCTGGGATGCTCACATAAATAGTATCATAAATAAAGTAAACCCCTGCTTAATTGCTTCCGTGCACTCTAGTACCGATTGCCAGCCCGATTTTAGAAACCATCTACAAGTATTACGTATTACCTAATTTTGACTATGCAAATGTCAATGGGGACAACTTTTTGGCAGAACAATCCACAGAGTGAGAAAATCTGCAATTAGGCGCGTTAAGGACGATGTGTGGTGCCTGGCGGGGTACACGCCACAGCTGTTGGAAGAGTTAAACTGGATTTATCACACTGGTAGAAAGGAGACGACGACATAAACTTATAACCTTCATGTAAAATGAAAAACGGAGTTGGTCCACAATATTTAGCGATCTGGTACCACGACAAATTTCTCGGGTTTCAGCTTTTACACCACGAAAAATTCTGAATTGCTATCTGAACCATTTTGCGGAACTGAGACCTTATCAGACTCTTTCCTGCCATCCTCCATGAGGCCGTGGAATGGATTGCATGACTCTCTTCGTGACAACGGCAATGTCAATATTTTCAAAAGTGTTTTGAGAGAAGATTCTCCAACTGTTCCAGAGTATTACGGGTATGATAGCCGGGGGAGTCAGATAATACACCAACAGTTGCCTTTGCGTTGCAACAATCTCAATGCACAAAAGTATAATAGATTTGTGAGTCAGATAATCCGGCTTGTCCTTGTGGGTTTGGGTACGAAGATCTGACGCACTATATGTTTGCATGTATGGTGTTTTGTTCTCAGAGAAAACTAACTTTACTCTAAATAACTTGTTATAGATAATCATTTGTTATCCGCTTCTGTGAACAAAACGATATTCTTAGCAGTTCAGTACATTACCAACACCAGCAGATTTTCGTTAAATACTTGCTTAAAGTCCCACAAAAGTTTAATATGGGGGACCAGATGATATTTCCTCGTGGAGGGAGGGAGGGTGTACTTGACTAACATATCACACTGACATGCTGGCCTTTGTTTGGTGTGTCGCGATAGACTGTTACCCTCAGGGGGAAGTTTAGCGTCCGGAACGACGTCGAGGGCGTTAATTTTTTCGCTCCAATGGCAATTATCTACCATGCCATGCCAGGAAAAGGTCAATATGTCTTTTATCACACTAAAGTTCCTATTAGTATAAAGATTCGCGTACAGGTAATATTACAAACCAACTCGAATCTCGAATCAAAGAACATTTGAAGTAACGACAATTTGAAAGATCGAAAAACACAGCACACGCTCCGAAGGTTGCCAAACGAGGGAAACAACTTCTGCCATTGCGACGGGTGAGGCTTTTTCTGCGTTCGCCTACCTTTCGCGTTTGCGTATGATAATGCAATAATTTAATGCCCTTTACGATTCATTAATACACTCGTTGACAAGGATGGGTGGAGCCAGAGAGTGTAAGCATGTGAATTGTCCAGATACTATTTGTCAAATTAGATATCTAAACTACTGTATGAAGTATAATAATAGACTATTCCTACTTCAAAACAAACCAATCTCAAACTTGGATCTTATATATCGTTTATTCTATTGACCCTTTTTACATAGTGCCATCGTACATCCGGGACTCAATTTGCCCCCCCCCCCCGGCTTTATTTATCAACATTGCACACATGTGTACTGAATGCTGATCGGCATTGAAAGCTTCATTTTTCGTCTCTGTTTTTTTTTTCAATTAAAATTCGACAATTAACTAATCTGCGGTTGTTGAGAGCAATGGTTGGGTGTTAGAAATTTGTGTATTTTGCGATGTTATTTCCATACTTATCATTTTCGTGTTACAATCCTTCATGTTCGTTCCGACGTTCATCACAACTCTCAACTACAATGTACCTTCGGCTTCTTTAAAGCTAAAATGTTTCGTTCGAAGAACAGCACGTCCCCTGAGTTCCAATGTGTTCTATGTGCCTACTGGCACATAGAGCACATTGGCACTCAGAGGACGAGCAGGCCAGAACACGATCGAATTTTGTTTCAAAAGAACGACAGCAATGACAAAAATATTTATGAAGTGGAAAGAAACGATTTCAATGCAGCGTTCAGTACATTACAGAAGACGTGGGTGCCATTTTTAGTAACAAATCTGAATGGCTGGTTTTGAGGGGCATATCGAGTCCCGGATGTAAGAAGGCGCTATGATAAAACTGTCTATTGTCAAATTTTATAAACGTGCCTGTGTCATAAGTTGTATAATTTCCTTTGTTCACCTGCACCAGACTGATGTATACTATCTGTAAGACAGAGGCGTTGATATAGGACTTGCCTGTTCGCCGAAGCATATTTTATTTAAGTGAAATTATTATTATTATTATTATTATTATTATTATTATTATTATTATTATTATTATTATTATTATTATTATTATTGTTTATAAAAAAAAAAATCACCATTTCTTTCTCACTTTCTCATCTGACCTGCTGAGATGAAACAACGTTCCACCTTTGTGGAACTATTGATAGTATATGAAACACCTTTTAAGACTGGGAAGCCAGAATGACTATGTTTGAGACCCAGGACGATTCTTTGGCTGCGTGTGGGACACAAAAACAGACAAATCGGAAACCCAGCCCTCATAAACTCTGGCTGTTTTACCCTACCCGATATGAGTAGTGCTTCATTTGACTTTGGTCATGCAGTAAAAGAAACCATGTTGCAGCAAAAATACCTGCTGAAGTTGCCAAAGCTATTTATGTGCTATTTACTCTAATTTTCGGGGTCGGTACCGAACTTAAAATAGCAAACATTTTTTTCCTTCAAAACGGGTTGGGTGGGTGCCGAAGTGTCGTGAAAAAATCTTTTTGCGGCTTGTGTCCGAAAAATTTTATCCTCAACCGCCCCCCCCCCCCCCCCCCCCCCCTTTATATATGAAATTCCAATACAATAAATCATCTCTTGAGTTCCAATGTGATCTATGTGCCTACTAGCACTTAGAACACATTGGAACTCAGGGGACGAAATGTTCAACTCACCGAGAGGCTAAGGATATTAAGGGGAGTTAACTTTCCCATAAATCTCTCCCATGCAGCTGGTCAAAATCACACCAAATGACTTTCAAAGACCACTGTAACTGGCACAAAACGATTATTATAGGCCTTGCAGACATACGGCCCGCATGGACTAGATATATCCCTACAGGAAACCCCTAGGCGGAGGCGGCCGGGTGAAATAATAAATATAACAATATCGATTTTCCTTTTATCAACAATGCATATACAAGGAGTATTATTTATTACTTTCCAAAGTGTTTGTTTTTCAACCCTTTATCTATCATGAAAAACAGACTACACTTGCAAAAAAATTCTTGAATACTATTATTTTCATTTTTTTGTCTCAAAAGCATAGGTTATGACCCCTCACTGGAACAAGCTCGACGTCATAACCTATGTTTTAGAGACAAAAAATGAAAAAATAATGAAAATTAATTGCCGATTTTTGAGAATAGCGCTGGCCAGTTTTGGCCTTTACGTTAGGTAAAGGGTTAAATAATATAATTATCGTTAATGGTGAAAAGTAATAAACACGGTAATTGCTTGACTGGGCTGGTTACGAGAAATAATTCATGAGAGGCGAGGGACTATATTGTGCACAATACTCTCTATATATTTTCCAAACAAATGAAATTTTCATATTTTCTCTTGCAAATAATCATAGCTTATGTACACCCCTTTCCATTGGTGCTGGATTGTCTCACCAACTCTCTCAACACCACATACATGCATCCGTGCGAAAAGGACGCGAAAACCCATGAGCGGGGATGCTGGAAGCTCGGGCAGCTGCTCTCCCTGCCTTCGAGTCACAGGGGCTAGAGGGGGGTTAGACAATGCCTTTACCAGGTTCGTCACTCACTTTTTTTTAAATAATTTATGCTCAAAGTAAAGATAAAAAATCCCAAATCCGTTCTGGGAGTTTCGAAATTCAATGGTGAAATTGAGTGGAGGTGCCTCCCTCCCGACGAGAGGGGACAACTCCTCCCAAACTCCTCCTTCGAGACACGAATGCTTCGGCATATCATGACGGGGCTGCTTGTGAGAGTAAATGCACTTTTCCCGGGGTCTGCACTGAAGTGCTTCCGCATCCCCCGCCCGTGAGTAGAGAGTACAATAAACACCCAAATAAACAGGAGGATCTGCTAGTAATTTAATCCTACAGCCCTAAAATTCTGCAGAATTAAAATACAATTTAATTTTCTTACAAATCCAAGATAGATTCGTACATAATTTGTTCTTCATACAGAAGTACATACCACTCAGACCGTTCGTGTTAAAGGGTTAAGGAGCCAAAACATACTTGGAAGCGAACTATTACAAAAGGATTCGAATAACTTTTTCTGTCTTTGTGTATTTGCATTAAGCAAACGGGTTTTTTCGTCAAAGTGCCAGTGAGAACAACGGAGAGTGGCTCATGCTTGTTTAGGTTAAACATATTTTTAATTGTCAAACAAATAAGTTGACCATTGGGATTGGAGGACAAGTGCTTTCCACTTAGTATACCCTCCGCTCCCTTAACATGATACAAAAAATCAATATAATGGCGAAACAAACAAATGAGAGAAATGTAAAAAATATATATATATATATATACTAGAAAATCTAACTTCGCAATAAAAAGAGTGAGAGAGAGAAAAAAAGTGATTGATTGATTGATGTCCTTTGCTTGTTTGCAGGGGTAAGAAGTTCTGCTCTAATGGTATAGTACATGTAAGGCAAGGTAACTCTGGGAAGTGAAACCTCCAAAGTGGCCAATTAAACTACACATGATTGGTTAAACTTGGCGTTATCCTTGTGTTACTTGTTAGTCTGTGTGAAACACACAGACTATTTCTCGGCCACCTATGTTTTTCAGATTCCTGGGGCATTAGTGGTGTCCATAGGGATGTTTTGAAAGTGGGTCACGCCCATATCTCAGGCGTGGTATGACGTATGGACATGTGACCAATACCAATGAGTCAACACTCAATGGAGATTCAAAATATGGGTCAAGGTCACGGAGGTCATCTATGGGTCATTAAGTGCATTTTTTATAATTGCAGGAAATCACATTTTTTGACCCCATAAAGCATTCCTGATGTCCATACATGCATTTTGATGTAAAAAGTGGGTGTGGCCGAAATTTTTGAAAGTGGGTCACGCTCATCGAGGTCATGGAGGTCACCCAGGGGTCAATGAGTGCATTTTCATAATTACTGGAAATCACATTGTTTGACCTCCAAATGCTTTCCAAAAATTCAGACATGCATTTTTTCATGAAAAAAGTGGGCGTGGCCAAAAAATTTGAAAGTGGGCCACGCTCATATCTCAAGCATGGTGTGATGCATGGACCTGGGGCCAACACCAAATGAGTCGACACTTGGTGGAGGTTCAAAAATATGGGTCAAGGTCACGGAGGTCACCTGCGGTCATTGAGTGCATTTTTTTAGAATTGCTGGAAATCACATTTTTTGACTCTCTAAAGCATTCCTGAAGTCCATACATCCATTTTTTACGTAAAAAGTTGGTGTGGCCAAAATTTTTGAAAGTGGGTCATGCTCTTATCTCAAGCATGGTATGATGTATAGATCTGGAACCAATACCAAGCGAGTCGACACTCGATGGAGGTTCAAAATTTGGGCCAATGTCGCCCAGAAGTCACTGAGAGCTATTTTCAGAATTGCTGGAAATCATATTTTTGAACCTCCTAGTGCATTCCCTTGATCGGCCCCTTTGAATGCTGTACAGATATATACCTTATCTGGTTTCTTGGAAAAAAATTATCTGATTCCTGAATGAATATCTTTAAATACTGTCATCGAAAATCTATTTCTGATTTCTTTAAAACTATTTTATCCCCAAAATGAGCCTCCAAAGTATTCCCACTACATTCAAAGAGGGGCGTGGTGGTTAAGTAGTCAGAGGTGCAAGCTGAGAGGTTCTCAGTTCGAATCCTAGCTGCGGCAACTGCCTTGTGTCTTTGGGCAAAAACACTTCACCCCCATTGCCCACGTGAGGGCATGGTGACGTTGTGTACTAAGGCATACTGCACGTCGATGATGCACTTCCACTAACCATGCTAGTGTGGAGATAGTATGTTGGGGAGCCTGACAGTTGCTTGTTGCTGCTTGGTGGTACTCTGGCTTCCTCCATCCGTAAAAACTGTCCGACACGAGGCGAGTGTGGCTGTTGAAAAGTGTCGTTAAACCCCAATAAATTAATAACATTCATAGAAGGCATGCCTTGATGGTGTAGTTGCAATATTTTTGTCTTCTATGCACTGTTTGTCAACACGATAACCCAAATACCATCAATTCTATCTCAATGCATTTGGTATACTGATAGACTGCCTGCCATTGGTACTCGGTCATCTATGATTTGGAGGCATGTGTGGGCCTTGGGGCTCTAGAGGTTAAATATATGTTTACAACATTTACTGGGAAATGAGTTTGCTGAAGCAGTAACCATTATCTAAAACAGAATATAATCTCTCTCAAACAAAGGACAGAGAGAAAGCTTAGATAGAATTCTTTGTTATATTGAACAGCATTGTATATGTATTTTGTTTCATGTTACAAACGTCATTCTCATTCATTGAAGAGAGAACCCTTCACTTTTCAAAGCATTTTTTAAAAACTATTTATTCTCAATCCAAACTCAGGATTGAACAGTTTTGGGATGGAGTGGTGTGTGGCTTTCTCGAAACACCAATCACAATTACAAAGTAATAAAATGGAATATTTGAATGGTCAGATTTTAACCCTCTTTGTACTTCGATGTGAGTAAAAAATACCTTTAATATAACTCATGGATATAGAATGTTTTTCGCTTTCTTTTCTGTAACATTTAGTTCTATGTGGAATGGGACACCTTTTCATTGAGCCTTCCAAAGTAAGGGACTCTTAACCCTTTAGCCAACATAACGGCGAAAACCGGTCAGCGTTATACACAGAAATGTCTATTCAGTTTTAATTACTTTTTCATTTTTGCTTGAAAAACATAGCTTATGACCCTTCATTGGAATGAGCTCATTTTTTAAAGGATTATTTATTTATTGGTGTTTAATGTCACATATTTCAGCACAGTGGCTAGTCATGACCACGACAGTTTTACGGGTGGAGGAAGCCGGGGTACCCAGGGAGAACCACCGGGCAACAGAGAGCAACCATCAGATCCCCCACATCCCCACATACTAACTCCACACAAGCAGGATTAGCATTGGTTGAAGACAGGTGCACCATCGATGTGCAGTACGCTCGGCCCACGTGGGCAACGGGGTGAAGTGTCTTGCCCAAGGACAGAGTGAGGACCTCTCGACTTGCAGCCTGCACCTCTGCCAACGGAGCCACTGCGCCCACATTTAAAGAATTAAAATGGAGTATTTAAAGGGAGTAATTTAACCTTCTGAATATCTTGATATGGGGGCACGGTGGCGCTGTGTACTAAAGCGTACTGCACATCGATGGTGCACCCCTCTTCAAAAAAATTATTGAGAATAATGAAAACCCTTTCCATTCTCACAATGTTGTTCTGAACACACATGGACATAGATGGGACCTCAAAATTTTGGCAATGCCAATGAGTTTTCAGATAGGCTCTTGGGGGGGGGGGGGGTCTTTAAGGCCTTTCAACGTCTAAATTCCGACATTACTGAACCTTTTTACTCGCAATATATTTTTCACAGGTATCAGATCCGGAGTTGGTGGAGCCAATATTTATAAAGTAGTTTTTGCTCATACTTCAGGCAGGCTTGGTATGACCTATAGAAATGGTACCTACACCGAATGAGTTGAAACTTGCCGGAGATGGTTCAAAATGTGGTCCACCTTTATGCGGTCAACAGAGGACATTGAGGGAATATTTTTCTGACCTTTTTAGAATCGCATTTTATACCAATTAATGCAATTCTGAAGATTATACATGTATCTCATCATTCAGATAAATGGCAGAGCCAGAAATGACCCTATAAATGGTGTGCACAAATATGCCTTTTCTGGTTTCTTAGAAAAATTGTTCTGATTCCTTTATGAATATTTTCTCCATGAAAGAATAAACAAAGCAGTTCGGGAGTTAGCTGCGACTGTCACATACAATAACATGATCTGTTTATTTAATCTCATTGTACAGAATTAATTCCGAAACCAAGTTAATATAAAAACAAACAACTTGATTTTGAAGAATTCCAGTGGGTATATGTAATTTAAAACTACACTGAATAATTGTTATTGAAACCTATCACAATACTGTCAGGATGCCAGTAAAAGATGCAATACTGACATAGTTGACAGTACTGTTAACTGTGTTAGTGCAAAAACTGTTTAAAATTAATTTATTAGAGAAGTTCTAGTCTTTCTCTGTGGTTGGCTCAGTCTCACTGAGAGGGCCGAAAACCTTGGCGCCAAAGTGCCATTAAGAGAATGTCCATGACTGGTGCTGTTTCATCCCTCCCGTGTATAAGCAGGTACTGTCAGCTAAGAAACTCCAATTTGCAGCTCTGCTGAGCTGACTACAATCACTACTCTCAAAGTACTGCCAGTGCGGATGGCAAACTCCCACTGAACTCTCTTGAAGAGCTAATCTCTCCTAAGGAGCTCATGTATGCTAGATTTTGTGGTTAGTTTTAATTAGCCCTGTTAGGCTAACCGGGCCAAAGAGATTATACCCTGTTTTTATTATAATAAATTACTAATTTTGGTCTACTTTCCTGAGAGCCATAGCTCTCTTGTAGAGCTATAGCCCCTTTAAATCGTGTCTTGCTGCGTATGAAAATATGTCTGTAATCTGGAATGTAGAATATAGAATAATAGTTTGATTTTTACGTGAAATGCATAAGTAGTATGTCATGTACCTTTCAGGGGTTAGTTGGGGGACCTCGGTGGAGGACCTCGGAAGTGACGTCATGTCACGTGACCCAGTGGCGCCATGTTGTGTTGTCATGGTAACCCGCGTGGGCGGCCAGGTTGTGACGTCATCCCCATAGTGATACGTGGTGTGAGTGCGCATGCGCAGCTCGTGTTAGGGTGATACGTGTTTCCGACGTCCATTTTGTATACTGGAGGCCGCCATCCTGGTTTCTATGGTAGCACGTGATTGCTATGTTACCCAATTTTTCTGCAATAGGACGGGGTATGTTTTGACGGTATGTTCCTTTGTAGAAGAGTAAATCTAATTACCACAAACAACCCGACAATCCTTCCAAATCACCAAAATCTATCCCAACTTTTACTATTTCGAATTCTTTCAGAATTCTCTGCTTCTATCTATATATGCAATAGTTTTCGTATATCTGACCATGTTCCTTTGTTCTGGAGTATACTCCAGTAGCGTAGAAGTGCCTGTCAACTGAAACAGTTTACCTTATTATTGCTATATTTAGCAATTTCTGGTCTATTTTTGTTAGTTCTGACCCTATTCAAAGTACTCTCGTTGTTTCATTTATGTAGAACATTTATAACCAATCAGATTGCTTGATTTCCCATAATCTGTATGCAGGGTTATCTCCCTTGTGTATAACAAAAGCAGTCCCAAAGCCAATAAGCTATCGAGCAGTTACTGATAAGTTATTGCTCGAACGACTCGAAGCTCATCGAGCAAATGAGCCTTAGAGCAATTGCTCGATCGAGTAACTCGGCATATTGCTCGAACGATTCGAATCCCATCAAGCAAATGACCCAACGAGCAATTGCTCGATCGAGTGACTCCTCGAACGACTCATTTCAGAAAAAAAGGGATTCCATAGCCACAGGCGTTTTCGAAAAAGAGATTCCACAAATGGGATTCCAAAAAGGGATTCCAAAAGTGGGATTCCGTCTTATGTCGAGTGACTCGCAACTATTGCTCGAATGACTCGAATCCCGTCGAGCAAATGAGCCAACGAGCAATTGCTCGATCGAGTGACTCCTCGAACGACTCGACGACTCATTTCAGAAAAAAGGGATTCCATAGCCACAGGCGTTTTCGAAAAAGAGATTCCACAAATGGGATTCCAAAAAGGGATTCCAAAAGTGGGATTCCGTCTTATGTCGAGTGACTCGCAACTATTGCTCGAATGACTCGAATCCCGTCGAGCAAATGAGCCAACGAGCAATTGCTCGATCGAGTGACTCCTCGAACGACTCGACGACTCATTTCAGAAAAAAGGGATTCCATAGCCACAGGCGTTTTCGAAAAAGGGATTCCACAAATGGGATTCCCTAAGTGGGATTCTGTCTTATGTCGAGTGACTCGCAACTATTGCTCGAACGACTCGAATCCCATCGAGCAAATGAGCCAACGAGCAATTGCTTGTTCGAGTGACTCCTCGAATGACTCTTCGACTCATTTCAGTATTTGAGGATACATATGACATGGCCACATATCAGTTGAGGATACCTTTTGAGGATACTAAATTGAGGATACCTATGGCCTGGTATTGTTAGAGGATACCTGTTGTAGAAACCTTACATCTGTGTACTTCTGTTGGGCAGTTGATAACAAAAACCGTAATATATAATATTTCTTATATTTTTTAAAAAATGACTCACGTGGGTGGCCCTCTGACTTACTGGCTGGGGACAGGTTAAGTTTGTTTGATATTTGTCAAGAAGATAAACATCAAATAACCTAAGCGCCATTACCACCTTTTTTTCTTTTTTCTTCATTTTATACTTTTTTTCTTCTTTTTTTCTTGTTATAAAAGACAAACATATATTAACAACATCTATTTACATCTTCGTTTAGATTTTAGAACATATCTTTATAGTGTTTCTGTCATTCTCATTTTGATTTTATTCTTCTTCAAAGGTGATTCTTGAATTGGTTTTTTGAAGTCTTTGGTGTAACTTGATCCTGGTGTTGTGTCTCCAAGATTAACAGGTTTAGCAGGTTTAGTATCTTTGGTCATAGATTCAGTTAACACTGTTTGTTGGGTTTTGATTGCTGCATCTACTTCTTTTATTTGGCTCTTCAAGGCATCCCATTCTTCTAAAGATAATGCAATCCCAGTCTTGATTGGATAAAGCTTTTTGTCTTTTCCTTCAAAGTATCTTCTAAGATGTATCTTCAGTTCACCCTGGTACGGGGTGACCTTAGCATAAGTCTGCTTTGTGCAAAGTCGAAACATTTTCTTTGGTCTATGGTTCGAACGTGAATGAGGTCAAATCCCTGCTTTGCCTAATCTTATATATCTTTGACGGACGTGATTGAAAACGTCACGACGTCACAACGTTTTTTCATTCTTGGTTGGGGTTTGGATTTGTTTCCTATAGGATTATAGGTTAAATTTGGAAAATTTAGAAAATTAGTATAGAAAGTAATGGAAAAGAAACACAATGAGAATATACTAATCTGATTGGTGGATTAACTTCGATCTGATTGGTCAGTTTGGCGATCAAACTGCAGACTTGATCCTTAAATTGTTGGGAGTCATTTTTTAAAAAATATAAGAAATATTATATATTACGGTTTTTGTTATCAACTGCCCAACAGAAGTACACATATGTAAGGTTTCTACAACAGGTATCCTCTAACAATACCAGGCCATAGGTATCCTCAATTTAGTATCCTCAAAAGGTATCCTCAACTGATACGTGGCCATGTCATAGGTATCCTCAAATACTAAAATGAGTCGAAGAGTCGTTCGAGGAGTCAGTCGAACGAGCAATTGCTCGTTGGCTCATTTGCTCGATGGGATTCGAGTCGTTCGAGCAATAATTGCGAGTCACTCGACATAAGATGGAATCCCACTTATGGAATCCCTTTTTGGAATCCCATTTGTGGAATCCCTTTTTCGAAAAAGCCTGTGGCTATGGAATCCCTTTTTTCTGAAATGAGTCGTCGAGTCATTCGAGGAGTCACTCGATTGAGCAATTGCTCGTTGGCTCATTTGCTCGACAGGATTCGAGTCATTCGAGCAATAGTTGCGAGTCACTCGACATAAGACGGAATCCCACTTTTGGTATCCCTTTTTGGAATCCCATTTGTGGAATCCCTTTTTCGAAAACGCCTGTGGCTATGGAATCCCTTTTTTCTGAAATGAGTCGTCGAGTCGTTCGAGGAAACACTTGATCGAGCAATTACTCGTTGGCTCATTTGCTCGATGGGATTTGAGTCGTTCGAGCAATATGCTGAGTCACTCGATCGAGCAATTGCTCTAAGGCTCATTTGCTCGATGAGCTTCGAGTCGTTCGAGCAATGACTTATCAGTAACTGCTCGATAGCTTATTGGCTTTGGGACTGCTTTCGTTGCAAACAAGGGAGATAACCCCTGCATACAGATTATGGGAAATCAAGCAATCTGATTGGTTATAAATGTTCTAGATAAATGAAACAACAAGAGTACTTAGAATAGGGACAGAACTAACAAGAATAGACCAGAAATTGCTAAATATAGCAATAATAAGGTAAACTGTTCCAGTTGACAGGCTCTTCTACGCTACTGGAGTATACTCCAGAACAAAGGAACATGGTCAGATATACGAAAACTATTGCATATATAGATAGAAGCAGAGAATTCTGAAAGAATTCGAAATAGTAAAAGTTGGGATAGATTTTGGTGATTTGGAAGGATTGTCGGGTTGTTTGTGGTAATTAGATTTACTCTTCTACAAAGGAACATACCGTCAAAACATACCCCGTCCTATTGCAGAAAAAATGGGTAACATAGCAATCACGTGCTACCATAGAAACCAAGATGGCGGCCTCCAGTATACAAAATGGACGACGGAAACACGTATCACCCTAACAACACGAGCGGCGCATGCGCACTCACACCACGTATCACTATGGGGATGACGTCACAACATGGCCGCCCACGCGGGTTACCATGACAACACAACATGGCGCCACTGGGTCACATGACATGACGTCACTTCCGAGGTCCCCCACCGAGGTCCCTCAACTAACCCCTGAAAGGTACATGACATACTACTTGCATAATATGAATAACATGTTTTAGACCAATTAAATCAAATAATTAGTGAACTTTTAAGTAGTCTTTGTTGGTCTGTTAGTTGAAAATATCTTTTAACCCTTGGTGGCCAAGTCCAACTTCATTGAGCTCTGTCAAACAGGGTGTATTTGGTTAAATATCAAACTGCATTATGGGAAATATTTGCTGCTGAAAACATTGCCATTTTGACATCAATGTGCACCGGATTACTTTAACGGTTAGACAGAAATTGCGAATCGGTCCTGATTAACCCCTGCTGGTCATTGCCAACCACTTAGGAACTATTACGCTCTGTTACATTATTTATTCTCAATCAGAACTCAAGATCGACGGGTTTCAAGAAGCAATGTTGGTGAATGGCTTTCTCGAAACACCTATCACAATTATAATTTAATAAAATGGAATATTTAAATGGTCTCTTTTTAACCCTCTTAATATTTCAATGTGATTACAAATGCTTTCATTTAACTGATGAAGGCAGAACGTTTTGTTCGTTTTCTGTCGTATTGCCCCTCTGTTCACAACCACCATTCTAGAGATCTAACCATCTTCTTATTTCCCGCGCAGCTTCTTTAGAGCCCTAGATGCATTTTAAGACCTTTTAACCCTTTACCAAACGTAATGGCCAAAACCAGCCAGCGCTATTCACAAAAATAGCCAATTAATTTTCATTATTTTTTCATGTTTTGTCTCAAAAGCATAGGTTATGACCCCTCTTTGGAACGAGATCTTCCAATGAGGGGTCATAACTTGTTTTTGAGACAAAAAAATGAGTTATTCAAGAATTTGTTTGCAAGTGTCGTTTGCATTTTAGGTAAAGGGTTAAATGGATCAGTCAGGCACGTGATGCCAATGAGGTTACGACGCTGGACTTCAAAGAGAGAGGTTCATGGTACTAACGTCGCCATGTGTATTTGTGTTGTGTCCTTGGCAAGGCGCGTAATCCCGATTGCCCACGAAGGGGCACGGTGACGCTGTGTACTTTTTTGAATGGCTTGCTTTTAACCCTCTCAATAAGGCATATTTAACCCTTTACCCAATGTAACGGCGAAAACCGGCCACCCTTATTCACAGAAATTCCCATTCAATTTTTATTATTTTTTTCATTTTTGCTTGAAAAACATAGCTTATGTTCCTTCATTGGAATGAGCTTGTTTTTAATGGGTTAAAATGGAGTATTTAAATTTCTCTTGATGCAATACGAGAGTACAGATATCTTTTAACCCTTAGTGGCCAAGTCAAAGTTCAAATCTGAGTATTGTCCTTTAATTTTACCCATAGACATCACTTGAGAATCGGGTCTGATTAACACCTTGATCATTGCCAACCACTTTGAAACTCCTGTGATCTGTTACATTATTTATTCTCAATCATAATTCAAGATCGACGGGTTTCAAGAAGCAACGGCGAGTGGCTTTCTCGAAACACCTTTCACATTTATAATAAAATAGAATATTTAAATGGCCTCTTTTTAACTCTCTTAATACTTCAATGCAAGTCCAAATACTTTCATTTAACTCACGACAGTAGAACGCTTGTACGTTTTCTTCTCACTGACCCTCTGTTCACAACAGCCATTCTTTAGACCTGACAATCTTATTTCCTGTACGCCTTGTTTAGGACGCTAGAGGCATTTAAGGCCTTTTAAATGGATCAGACAGGCACGTGATGGTTATGAGGTTACGGCATTGGACTTTAAACTGAAAGGTTCACGGTTCCCTCGCCACCAGATATACCTGCGTTGAGTCCTTGGCAAGGCACATAATCACGATTGCCCGCGAGGAGGCACGGTGATGATGTGTACTTTTTAAATGGCTTGCTTTTAACCCTCTCAATAAAACATTCATGACTATTTACCCAACGTAATGGCGATAATCGGACAGGGTTTTTCACAGACATTCCCATTCAATTTTCATTTTTGCTTGAAAAACATAGCTGATGACCCCTCAATGGAACGATGTCATTTTTAAATGGTTCAAATGGAGTATTTAAAGGGAGTATTTTAATCCTTTTCACATCTTAATATGGATCGCAAAAATTTTATTTAATGCAGTTCAGAGAAATGTTAACCCTTTCCATTCTCACAATGTTGCTCTAAACACATATGGGCATCGATGGGACCTCGGCATTTTGCAAATGCCAATAAGCCTTCAGATAGGCTCTTGGGGGCCTTTAAGGCCTTTTGATGTCTATATTCCAACATTACTGAATTCTTTCACTTACAATATATTTCCCAGAGGTACTATGTACCTTAACATATTTTTAGCAAATATGAATATTTGCTCTCATATTCAAATATGGCAGATCCGGAGTTGGCGGTGCCAATATTTTTAAAGTGGTTTATGCTCATACTTCCGGCATGGTATGACCTATGGACATCGAACCTACATCGAATGAGTTGAACTTGCTGGAGGTTCAAAATATGGTCCACCTCAATGTGGTCAACAGAAGTCATTAAGTGCGAATCTTTCAGAACTGTTAGGAATTGCATTTTATAAAAACTACAATGCAAATCTGAAGAATATACATGTATGTCTTCATTCAAATAAGTGGTAGAGCCAGTAATGTCAATTTCTGATTCCTTGATCGAACCCTATAAATGCTATGCACATATATACCCTTTCTGATTTCTTAAAATCCATTTCTGATTTGTTTAGAAATATTTTACTCCCGAAAATGAGCCACCATAAATTCTCTTTCTATATAGTTTTTTCCTGATACTTTAACCCTTTTCACACAGACTTGAATTTACTGGTGGCAGTAAATTCTGTTTCTCTAATTTAAGCTTAATATCACGGATATGTTTACCAAAGGCCTAAAATAATACGTGGGTATGTTCGAGTGATTAGGAGTAAATTCAATTACCACAAACAATCCGACAATCCTTCCAAATCACCGAAATGCACCCAAAACTACCGAAACGGACTTAGCAAACCCCCTTTTGGGTTCATAATAGTAGCACGTGGTTGCTATGAGCCCGAAAGGCCTACAAGGCGGGGGTGTATTCGGAGAGTATGTTTGAGTAAATAGCAGTATATCTAATTACCACAAGCAACCCAACAATCCCTGCAAACCACCAAAATGCACCCCAAACTACCGAAGCGTACTTGTATTCCCCACTAGGGTTTATAATAATAGAACGTAGTGCTATATGATCGAAATGTCTCCGGGAGGTATGCTCTATTACAATGGAGTACTGGTTAAGATTTTCCTAGAATCACATTTTTATGCCTATTACAGATACTACTCTAACAGTGTATCTACCCCAAACTATGTCCGGTTCCCTCATTCGAGTCTTACAATCAACATTACTTGGTTTCCGATAATCTGTACCTATCCATACAGTTATCTCCCTTGTGTACCACGAAGGTCTCCATGATTCTCAAATTCTTAAGTCAATCGAGCAAGGGCATGTATTGCTCGAACGACTCGAATCCCATCGAGCAAATTAGCTATAGAGAAATTGCTCGTTCGAGTGACTCGCACATACTGCTGCTCTTCGGCACATTTCGGTATTTGAGGATACCTATGGTCTGGTATTGTATTATTTGAGGATGCCTTTCGAGGATACCTTTTATAGGATACTTTTCTGGGGATACTATTACCTGTTTGCATAGCCTTCTAGGCCACCCCAAGACATACCTATCCCAAATTCCCCATATAAGCTATCGAGCAGTTACTGAAAAGTTATTGCTCGAACGACTCGAATCTCATCGAGCAAATAATTAATTATAATTATACTGCAGCTCAAGTTTACCAAGAGTGGACTAAACTAAACCGAAAGTTCCAGTACAGTAGAACCCTGTTAACTGAATAGCCACTTTACCATTGAAAAGTATTCAATTAACAGGGATTGTGTCACTTTCCTGTATTCTAGAGATAAACTTAGCTTTATTCTATCTTGTTTGACAGAGCTCCATGAGCTCTGTCAAACAAGATATAATAGATTAAATGCCTGTAATAGGTGTACTGATGCCAAATATACTACTCAAAGTTTGCTAAGCACCAAATGTTTGACACATCATTGTGAAATTTGCTTGTGACATATTTGCGATATTTTTGGTGGATATGATTGAGGAATGTATTGAGATGGTCCCCAGTGTTTACATTAGCTCTCTTGACAGGCAGACGTTTCGTGACAGTCATGGAAAGCATGTACCCCTTGATTTTCATGTTTTCGTGCACTGTCTACATGTACATGGCATGTGTAGGGAATTCAGTCTTCATTTCAACACAAACCCTTGTGATTTAATGAGCGAATATGGCAAATGCAAATGTAAGAAGACATTTGTCTGAAGTAGAAATGTGGCAGGCTGTAGGGATGGTGGAGCAAGGGGCTACCCATCGTCAGGTTGGTGAAGCCCTTGGTGTGCACCATGCGTTGATCGCCAGAGCCTAGGCAAGATTTCAGCAGTATGGCACACCAGTAAGACGGCATGGTGGTGGCAGAGACAGGGCAACATCTGCAGCTGAAGACCGGTTTTTGATCATCCAGGCCCGTAGGAATCGCTTTTCCACAGCAACCCAGCTTCGCAGTGACCTTCAGAATGCATATGTGATAAATCATTCGACGCAGACTATCCGGGCAAGGTTGCGCGAAGGTGGCCTCCGATCGAGAAGACCATGTATTCTCATTCCGCTGTCCCAGAACCACCGCCAGGCACGATATGAATGGGCCCTGGACCGAGTTGGATGGACCAGAGAAGATTGGCGACTAGTCCTTTTTACAGATGAGTCAAGGTACTGCCTAGACCACTCAGATAGGCGTTCTATGGTATGGAGAAGTCCAGGAGGGCAATTCCATGCAGCCAACATTGCTACACACGACCGCTATGGTGGAGGTCAATAATGGTCTGGGGCGGCATCAGCTAGGATGTACGTACAGAGCTCTGTGTTCTTGACCGTGGTACATTGACTGCACATGATTCACATCTAGGCATTTCCTCAAAGCCACGTATGAAATTTGAAACTGATCAAGTGAGGGATGCGGCCAGTGACGTGAGCTAATGGGATTGTTGACAATTAATATATGCCAAATCCAAGATGGCTATCACCAACCATGTTTTTCAACGAAATTCAGAAAAATTCATAGCTCCCATCTAGACATTACACCAAAGCTACATATAAAATTTTAAAAAGATCGGGTGAATGCCTATATGGTGTGCTAATGTAATTGTTGACTATTTAAATTCCAAATCCAAGATGGCTTTTGGCGACGATGTTTTTCAACTAAATCAGAAAAAAATTGATAGCTCCCATCTAGACATTACCTCAAAGCTATGTATGATATTTGAAACTGATCTGATGAGAGATGCGGGCGTAGGTTGGGCTAAATGAATTGCGGATGAACAGGGGTGGGGGTGGGGGGGCTGCGGGGGTGGACGGGCGACGGATGATCACAAGTGTTCAGAATGAGAATTATACTAGGTCAAAAAAGAAAGTATAATAAACTTTGAGGAGCAATTTGTTTAGTATTATCGACATTAATCGCAAACAAATTATTGTAAGTTCATATTTCGAGTCTAGGTGTATGAATTGCATAATTTCATGTTCTTAATGTTGCCAGCGTCACGTCAGGGCGTCGCAATTCAGACATGGGGTGAAATGAAAAGTTCACACATGCAGTCAATAGCGTGTATGTCCACCGTTTGCCTCTTGGATGGCAAGTCATCGACGGCGCATGGACCCGACCTTTCTTTTTCGACTCGGTATATAATCAAGTATGATTCAACGGCGAATTTCGTCGACCCGTTGACATTCAACAAGGTCAACCAAACAGGGCAGTTTTTAAAAGATTTGTACAAGTATTTTTGAATTCAGCAATGCTATCATCCCTATCCTTTGAAGTAGAGCAAGGTAAAATTGACTTTCATCGTCCTCAGAATACTTCATGAGCATGGCATTTTGCGCTTGCAAAATTTTTGAGGTGATGCGAATGACTGTGGGAAACTCCCTCTCCTATATTGTTGCCATCAATTCAACAAGAGGCCTGCATCGCCAAGAATGCTAATCTCCCCGCTTCCCCAATTGGGGGGGGGGGGGTGTAGGTGGGTTTTTTCGCACATAAAATCACTCTAAATTCGGCCAAACTCATTTTGGAGCCCCAATGTTTTTGCTGGTCTGAGAGGATGGGGGAGGGGGGTCATAGGGCCCAATCCCCCCCCCCCCCCCCATGTGATCACTCTAAATCCTTCAAGATTCATCTTGGAGCAAAAAAAATGCGTAATTAACACGGGGGTAAAAGATTTGAAAACCGTTAACTATTGATCAAGTTATGCCATAAATAACATTAATAGGATATTTTTATAACAAAGGACCATAACTCCCAGAATGTTTTTTTTTGGGGGGGGGGGGGGGATTTTTTTTCAGATTCGGTTTCCGTTTGGTTCCAGGAAAAAATCTTGGTTTCCGATCATTTTGTTATGTGTTAACCCTTTATCTAACATGAAAAGCAGATGACACTTGCAAACAAAATTCTTAAATAATTAATTTTTTCATTTTGTTTCTCAAAAACATAGGTTATGACCCCTCATTGGAACGAGCTGGAAGAGCTCGTTCCAAAGAGGAGTCATAACCTATGTTTTTGAGACAAAAAAATGCCGATAGGATCATCGATCCAATGTCGAGTTGTGACAGCACAAAAGTGGGTTTAATCATTATCAACTTATCGTCCGGAAACCAATTGTTTACAATTTACTATGTGAAGGATCACTGCAACCTTGACCTTTGACCTAGTGATTCCAAAATATATAGGGCTCTTTCTTGCACTAATGCCAACCTACCTATGGAGTTTCATGAACGTGGGTGGAACCATTGTCAAATTATCATCTGGAAACCAATTGTTTACGATTTATCATGTTCAAGGTCACTGTGACTTTGACCTTTGACCTAGCGAGTCCAAAATAAATAGGGGTCTTCCACTGACCTAGGCCAACCTACCTATAAGTTTCATGAATGTGGGTCAAACCATTATCAAGTTCTCATCCGGAAACAAATTGTTCACGATTTGCTATGTTGAAGGTCACTGTGACCTTGTCCTTTCACCTAGAGAATCCAAGATAAATAAGGTTCTTCCTCTCATTGATGCCAACATACCTTTGAAGTTTCATGAACATGGATCGAACCATTATCAAGTAATCATCTGGAAATCAATTGTTTTGATTTACTACGTTCAGGGTCACTGTGACCTGGACCTTTGACCTAGTGAGTCCAAAATAAATAGTGTCCCCCCCCCCCCCCCCCCCCCCCCCCATTAAGGCCTGCCTACATATCAAGTTTCATGAATGTGAGTTGAACCGTAGTCAACTTATCATCCGGAAACCAATTGTTTATGATTTCCTCTGTTCAAGGTCACTGTGACCTTGACCTTTGACCTAGCGAGTTCAAAATGAATAGAGTTCTTCCGCTCATTGATGCCAACCTACTTATGAAATTTCATGAACGTGGGTAGAACCATTATCAAGTTATCATCCAGAAACCAATTGTTTACGCCCGCCCGCCATTCATCAAACTACAAGTCGAGTTTGACTTCGTCACAACTCGACTAAAAACTGAAAATGAAAATTAATTGGCGATTTTTGAGAATAGCGTTGGCCGGTTTTGGACGTTACGTTCACAGGCACTCGACGTATTATCGGAGTATATCAATTTTAATAAAATATATATTATATTATCAATACTAAAAAAAAGTAAAGGTATGACACTTCCCAGATCGAAATTTTCAACAATCTCTCAAATAGCGAATACCTCATCGATCTCGCTCAAATAAACGACAAAATGCCGTGTAATTCGCGGAGCCACTCAGATTTCGAGCCCAAGATTGACGAAATTTGACCTTTATTCGCATTTATTTCACTTTTTATCGACTGAAACGACGGAGACGTCTATCCACGACCATTCAATTCCGGTACACAAGCAAATTGGAGCAATGAATGCAACGCCGCGCGTTCATTGGTCGTCTACTTATAGCCACAACTGCGGGAAATTCAAAAGTCTGTTGTTTCACTCAACACAACACAAGACGACACAACAACATGACTTCAATCAAAATATTTTATTCGATCTTAAAATGTCAAAAGACTCAAAACCCATAATAATGATGTCATGGTAACATAACATATGCTATTATTTAAAATTAACATTACTAGTCATGCTTTTGATATTTAAATTTTGGGTGTTGTGGGGATGAGAGGGTAGGGGAGGGCATGGTCGCGTGTCATCCACATGCAAACTACAAAAAATCATCAATCAAATTCAATAGACAGAATCAGAAATTCACTTAGTTTCTATTGACATAGTTACTATCACCATAAATAAATGTAGTTTACATGGAAAGTGAAAATTTGGAGGGAGTGGGGGGAGGGGGCGAGGAGTGTTCTCCTTCATCCTTCCCAACCCATACACAGGCACTGATATTTCTAAAACTCTTGGAGAGAGATTATCAGAAACCAGAACAAAGTGGGCAGATCATAATGCCGGATAATCACAACAGAATTTTAGTAACATTTTTCCTTTGTTGATTATTGTATTATTTGACATAATTCTCTTGCAATGAGATCTAGGACTGGAATTATCAACACAGGATAATGGGATCAAAAGTTACTTGTAGTTATCCTACAACTTATTTCAGCTGATACTGTATGTGCATGTTAGAGTGATGGATCTAGTTGGCGGGGGGGGGGGGGGGGGGGCATCTTTTTCCAAAGGTATGTTATCTCGGGACATAATTATGGCCTGTGGTTATCTGTGCCAAATAGCAATTGATGGTGGACACTTTACCCTTGCCCAAGAATTAAGCAAACTGCATTCTTTGACATATTGGAAAATAAATTTCCCTGGGGAGGCCCTAAGATCCTCATGAAAGTGGGCCCAGAGAGAGGAAATTAGGGTACCAAGGCTTATTATATGACGGGCCACCTTTCCAAAGTGCCTGGATATTGGTGATGCTGAAATCACAAGCAATGATGGGGGGGGGGGGGGGGGGGGGGGGGTATTCAGGTGACAATGGCCTTTTTAACTTCACAAGTAAATCTTCAGTCTCTTTACAAATCTGACTCTAAGTTCATGTATTGTTTTTATAAATGCCTCTGAAAATAAAGTAAAAACCAAGAGAAAAACTTAGATAGATAAATTTTGTCTAGACTGATATAATGAAACTTGATTAAATTTAATTTTTTATCCCCTGCACATGATAAAATTATTTAATTGGTCCAGTGCTGTGTTTTTCAATTTCAAATGATGTTTTGAGACAAGACAATTTTTTTTCTCTGAAAAAGTTCACTCGAACAATTATGTTGTTTTTTTCTGTAAATATTTATTATTTCAAATAGTTTCTTTTCATTTATTGGAGAGTGTCCATTGGCACTGTCCAATAATGGAAAATAAAATATTTCATTCGAATACACTTTCTATTTTTTCCGAAAAATAGCGACACCTTACAGGGATTCCAAAGCCACTATAGTGTCTTTCAGCACTTTTCAGTAAGGCCATGATATAGTGGCTTCCAGCACTCAGCCAGTTGACTGATTGAGTGCAAGAAGCCACTATCAGGGCTCTACAGAAAAGTACTGAAGGCCTCCTTTGTGGCTTTATAATGTTTGCACTAATTTGTTTCTGTCTCAGCAGAAGAAAAATTTATTAATATGAAAATATTTTGTTACAATTTATTGGAGAGCACTGACAGTCACTTTCTAATAAATTGCAACAAAGCAATTATTTATGAGCAATATCGTGCTAAACTAAGCTTCTTTTGCTGGTAGTGTGATTGACATCTTTGAAAGGGGTGGGCAGTTGTATGGGCCATTTTACAGTGTTTAAGGAATGAGGTTTGCATGCCAAAAGTCTCCAAAACAACAACAATGTGAACAAAAAACTCAAGGCAAAAAACCCTGACATACTTTTTTCAGAAATTATAAAAGGGAAATTGGAAACAGCTGGTTGCAGCATGAGATAAGCATGAGATAATTTCTACATCTCACATCATTTCTTGGGAAGCTCTTTCCGAGAGTTGCCCCAAAAATGATGTGAAGGTTGGAATTAATTATTATCACTAAAGAGAGAAAAACCCAGGAGATATTTTCACCCTACAATTTACTTCTAACACAAATAAATAAATTGATCTTTTGTCAATTTGTCATGGGGATTTTTTGGTTTATAGAATTTTTGGTGCTGTGAGACATTTTTCCGTTCCACCCCCCCCCCCCCCCCTCCCCTTTTTCAAGTGGACTTTTGACAGAAATGTAAAGTTTATAGAGTGCTGCCAGTACCATTTTCAAGAGAGAGAGGGATAACTCTTTCCACACTTTAACCGAATAAATGAAGAATTCCATTATTTGCTTTCAAATCAGTGCTTATGACCAATATTGGAAAGAACTTGATGAGCTCCTTCTAAAGAGGGACAATAAGAACTGTTTTATGAAACAAAAACTGAAAATATATTAAAGTTTGAATGATGAATAGCACATGTTGCATTTTTAAGTCAATTTTATTATTTCATGTTTTTCTGACTGTATTCTACAAGCTCCATTGATTGGGAGGGGCCCAAGAAACAAACACATTTTGGTAAAAACTGTTCAAACTTTTGAAGAAATCTGAAATATAGGTCGACACCAGTAATTATAATGCTTATGTAATCTATTCACACCAATGACAATTAATCCACATCAAAGACATTTCATTCCACACCAGACTCAAAGGACTCCACTCTACATGTATAACAACTTACAAAACTAGTTGCAAATGCAAACATGTGGAATTCCTTGTATGAAATATCTTTCTGATATGGTTCCTCTTCATTAATACCACCGTTCCCTGACAGTAGTCTCAGAAAGCTCTTACTTATTACTTACCAAGATTTAGTGTCATAATCTGGTATTTAAGTTAAAGAGAGATCATTCACAATAGCTTATAATTAATTATTTTAAGTGGTAGCCAGAAAATGTTCATGAACATACAAGTCTTGGAAAAAATGTCCATGGAATCATATAATCACAAATTATAGCAGCTGGAAAAATGAACTGAACACTTTAAACAGTGTTTTCATTCAAATTAATATGAACAACTTGTAATATTTGTGTAAAGCTTTCCAAGAAAGGATTTTAGGTATGGATAGGTTAGGACTACAGATTAAAAAGTTTCAATCCCCACGCAGCAAAACTCTCCGCTGGTATATCCCCCCCCCCCCCCTCCCGTATACAAACTATTGGATGAGTATGAAACTTTTGATTTTTCTTTTGTTATACAGCATGTAAACTGAACATTTTGAAACAGAAAAACCGGAAATAAGATGCTGAATTAAAAATTTTGATCTCATTTTTTCCTTATTACAAATATTATTTGAACCATGACAAGAGCTTCCCAGGAAAGGCTGTCAAGGATTGGAATTATAAACAAGGGAAAAATGTAATGGAAATTTTCTTGTGGTTAATAAGCTGAAAAGTTGCTTGGTCTTTTTTGAAGAGCAATAATTAGTTAGTGGGTGGAAATAATACACCTCCCCCCAATTTCCACCACACACACATATATTTATTTATTATTTATTTATTGGTGTTTAAGGTCACATATTTATGCACAATGGCTAATCGTGACCTCAACAGTTTTACGGGTGGAGGAAGCCGGAGTATCCGGAGAGAACCACCGAGCAACTGTCAGTTCCCCAACATACTAACTCCACACAAGCAGGGGGTGTCTTCCCACTAGACCATTTCCCTTTAGGCCAATTCCCAAAAGACCAATTCCCCTCAGACCAACTACATACTGTTATTGATTAAGGGTTGATTAAGGATAATTAAGAAAACATTTATTTACTGATAAGCACTTTATTTGATAAAAAAATATTTATATGCATAACAAAAAAATATTGGTTTTTCACATTTCAGTTTATAAAATACATGTATCAACAAGCCAGAAAATAAGCAGACTATCGTCTGAAAAATGAGGTTCCCAGAGGGTGAATTTGGTGATGCTACCCTGCACAGCTTGGTAGCATCACTAAATTTACCCTCTGTGAACCTCAATCTGAATTAAGGTCTCAAACATAAACAGAAAGAGGTACCCAGAGGATAAACTGATCCACTGTATGGAATAGCATCAGCAAATTCCCCATCTGGGGACCCCATTCTACAACTGACAGGCTGCTTATTTTCAGGCTTGAATATCAATAACAATGAATACATTTATAAATATTTATAAGTATATCAAATTATTGATATAGAATTATTTTAAAAGAAGAACGCATGAGTTGGTCTAAGGCGAATTAGTCTAAAGGGAATTGGTCTAGTGGGAATGAACCAAGCAGGGTTAGCATTGGTTGAAGACATGTGCACCATCGACGTGCAGGACGCCTTACTACACCTCACCGTGCCCCACATGGGCAATGGGGGTGAAGTGTCTTGCCCAAGGACACAATGTGATTTCCGCAGGTGGGATTCGAAACGAAGGCCTCTCGGCTTGCAGCCAGCACCTCTACCTACTGAGCCACCGCGCCCCCACCACACACACATACATACAAAACATTTACATCCCACATTGTGTAGGCGCATTTGACTGTTTATCAGTGACAGCGCATCTTACATTTATTGCCCAAAATTGCAAACTGAATCAAATTTTCAGTCTGCTCTCTGCCACAGGCACTCGACGTATTATCACAGTTTATCAATTTTATTAAAATTAAAATTGATTAAATCTGATAATACGTCGAGTGCCTGTGCTCTCTGCAGACCTCTTGATAGATACAGGGGAAGGGGCCCATTAGCTGAAATTTAGGTGTTTTGTTCTTTCTAAAATGTCGAGACTTAGGTTCTTTGAGAAAATCCACTCCTTCGGGGTTTAGATTATATTCAATAAACCCTTTGCAGGATGTTTCAAATTGAATTGTTCATTTTCCTTCAGATTGTCGATGCACAGTGGTCAGCTTAAACACATGAAATCTAAGTTCTTCTGCAGATATGATGAAGTCTCCTAGGTCATTAAAATTCACATTGGGTACCGGTCGCAGCTGTTAGAAATCTCCACATAAAATCATCTGAATACCTCAAAAAGCATTTCGGTGATTCCCTCTTGTCTCCTTACAAATTGTGTCTATTTGTCGAAATACTTTCAGGGAAAGCATAGATACTTCGTCAATAATAATCACATCTGTGTACAACATCCTCTCCTTTACATCATGATAATTGTCATCAAACTTGATTTTCTGTATTAAATATGCGTCAGAAAATCTGTCATCCGCCAAAACAAAAAATCTGTGAACAGTCATTGAACCGCGAGGCAAATTTGTGCTTGCCAATGCCATACCTGTTGTTCCCAGTGTATAAACGTTTTTGTTCATATGTGTCAGTCCAATGTTGATCTTATTCAGGTAAAATGTTTTTCCCATTCCAGCCTGTCCGGTTATTATAATATTGTGGCCTTTTTCAGCAGCAATTACAATTTCTGAAAGCGACATCTTCGAATGAACTTCAGTATAAAATGAGCACGTTTTCATTGTTGACTAGGAGTTATATTTAGAGTGAAAAATAATGTGTTGAATTTTAAATTGACCAATGAACGCGCGGCGTTGAATTCATAGCTTAAATTTGCTTGTGTACCGGAATTGAATGGTCGTGGATAGACGTCTCCGTCGTTTCAGTCAATAAAAGGTGAAATAAATGCGAATAAAGGTCAAATTTCGTCAATCTTGGGCTCGAAATCTGAGTGGCTCCGCGAATTACACGACATTTTGTCGTTTATTTGAGCAAGATCGATGAGGTATTCGCTATTTGAGAGATTGTTGAAAATTTCGATCTGGGAAGTGTCATACCTTTACTTTTTTTAGTATTGATAATATAATATATATTTTATTAAAATTGATAAACTCCGATAATACGTCGAGTGCCTGTGGTTACGTTGGGTAAAGAGTTAAGAACCGATAGTAAATAACACTTCAGACTTCTTAGCTTGGAAGAAATTTGCAATAGTTTGTACGACCTCACTCACCACAAAAGCCTTGTTTGTAAGTATCTCAACTGGATTCAGCCTTACTTCCCTCTGACCATTCTTAGGGGTTCTTAGGAGATCAGTTGCTAAGCAAATTCAGTCAGAAAAAACACATACATCAGGGTAATAAATGAATGAAGTTCATCTAATTTGTGTTGTGTTCTCGTTGTCACATTTTCCAGGGACCAGTCAATAGGGGAGAAAATGTGGCAGTGGGAACACGATGTATTCGACCCTTTGCCCCATAGACTAATTGACGAGATTCCATTCGGGTCACTAGTCCAGTTCCCTCGCAGTCAGATAGTTTGAAAAGTTTATGCACAAACACAGTAAAACCGTTCTACCGGTTTCTGCTGGGTGTTGCGTTTTGGCTTCCCGGTTGACTGCAAAAACTGGAACCAAACAGGACCCCCCCCCCCCCCAAACAAAAACAAAAAACAAACAGAAAAAAAACAAAAAACAAACCGACCAGCCCTGCATTCACAAGAGACATCACATTCATTGGTAGGCATATGTGACATTTATATGCCACTGTTTTACTAAAATATTTTAAAATATAGGGTGAGATGTAAGCTTTTGGGTTTTATATTAACAAATATTCTCTCATTTATAACATATTGTTCCAAAGTCATGCAGTGTAACCTACATTCTTGAATGTTTATTTCATACTCTGCCAAGTTTCAAAACAATCCATTCACAAGGGTTCGCATCGCCTATGCGGGGTCGAGTGTTCATGGCTAACGCAATGGTGGCTATAATCTAAAAGAAAGTGCCAATGACACTGTACCTTACCTTGATTGTGTGTTGTGTTTGGTGAAAAGGATAATGTTCAATGTTTATGAAAGGATTATGAAATAAGACAAGAATTGTGATAATTGGGAATATGTTAATTTCTGTTCCCTGTAAGCTATGTTTTCAATAAAAATAATTTGGGGTGTAGACTGCACTAAAGAATTGAGGGGTAGGTTAATGTGGCTCTCACAGTTAATGTATATGAACCAAAGTTACCCACTTCAAGTGAAATTATTCCACAACGAGTCATCCTATCAAGTTAAAATGAAATCCCTTCATAAATACGGCCTGTAGACTGTGCTAAAGGTTTTCGGGCTTTGTGCCTGTGTAGCCATCACTGTTCACCGATCGCAACCAAAAGGGATGTCCTCATCTAGACATTATACTGAGTCATCCAAAAATAATTGGGGTGTAGACTGCACTAAAGAATTGTGGGGTGGGTTAATGTGGCTCTCACAGTTAATGTATATCAACCAAAGTTACCCACTTATTATTCCACAACGAGTCATCCATCAAGTTAAAATGAAATCCCTTCATAAATACGGCCTGTAGACTGTGCTAAAGGTTTTCGGGCTTCGTGCCTGTGTAGCCATCACTGTTCACCGATCGCAACCAAAAAGGGATGTCCTCATCTAGACATTATACTGAGTCATCCAACCAAGTTACAATGAAATCCCTCCAAAAATACGACCTGTAGTCTGTGCTAAAGTTTTTCGGATTTTGGGCTCGGACAGCTGTTACGGTTGAATGATCTCGACCGAAAGGAGACGTTCTAATCTAGACATTATCTGGAGTCATCCTACCAAGTTACAATGGAATCCCTTCTGAAGACTGTGCTAAAGGTTTTCGGGCTTTGGGCCCCTGTAGCCATCACAGTTGACCGATCGCGACCAAAGGGGGACGTTCTTATCTAGACATGACCTCAAATCTGCATACGAACTTTCGTGACGATCGGACAAGCCCTACGGGGTGAAGCCTGTGCTAAAGGAAAATGTGAACAGACTCACAGTCTTCCGTACGCATGATGGCAACAGCTTATCTTGGCTTTGTGAAGTTAAGCTAAAACTGGACCGAGCCCATTTTCGAACACGATCAAGAAAATGTTCGTGGAAATCCATATAACGAAAATGGTTGTCTGTTCAAGTTATCACGCTATCGAGCACAAAATTTACAAAAAATGACCAAGTCAGCCCAATAATTTTGCTGTCGTATATCTGACCGAGCCCGTTTTCACACTCTATCAAAACATTGTTCCTTGGAACCCATGTGCCAAATATCAGTCAAATTGGTTGACGTTTGTTGAAGTTATCATGTTATCAAGCTCAAAATTTGTCAATTTTAACAAAGGGCAATAACTTTTGTGAAAAAGCATGGACACGCGCTATTTCGCGACATCAGGGGTTGAACGTGCATATCAAGTCACATGCCAAATCAAGATCCGTCCAGAAACAACTAAGTCATAAGCAAAAAAAAAAGGCCGCCCGTCTGCCCGGCGACCGATGCCCGCCATTCAAACAGTCGAGTTTTTTTTTGGTTTTTTTTGGAAAACTCAACGAATAAATATGCCCTGTGGGGAGTGCAAAGGGAGAAGTTGGTGCACAAATACACTAAGTTCAAAGGATGGTGCTAACGACATTTTTTAATGGAAATGAAAGAAAAGCTTCAAAGCAACCTATTGATAAATGTGCCCTATATGACGTACCAATTATTATTATTATTATTTATTGGTGTTTAAGGTCACATATTTCTGCACTATGGCTAATCATGACCACGACAGTTTTACGGGTGGAGGAAGCCGGAGTACCCGGAGAGAACCACCGAGCAACGCTGAGCAACTGTCAGCTCCCCAACATATTAACCTCACACAAGCAGGGTTAGCATTGGTTGAAGACAGGTGCACCATCGACGTGCAGTACGTCTTAGTGCACAGCGACACTGTGCCCCCACATGGGCAATGGGGGTGAAGTTTCTTGCCCAAGGACACAACGCGGTTGCCGCATGTGGGATTCGAACCGAGGACCTCTCGGCTTACTGCCTGCACCTCTACCTACTGAGTCACCGCATCCCCATATGACGTACCAAATGATGTTTTAATGAACATGTTGATGAACAAATGCGTCAAGTTCAAAGGCCATTGCTATGGCATCGTAATTTTTATTTTTTTTTTTGACGAACTTGAACCAAGTTTCAAAATAATCCATTCATAAATGTGCCCTGTAGGGCATGCCAAAGGAACATGTAGAGGCACAAATGCACTAGTTTTAAAGGTCGGGGCTGACGACAATGTTTTTCGACGAATATGGAAGAAAATCGATAGCTCACATCTAGATGTTACCCCAAACATGCATACCATGTTTCAAATTGATACATTCATCCTGTTAGGGTTGCCAAAGGAAAATGTTGATGCACAAATGCAATGAGTTCAAAGGTCACTGCTAACAGCAACATTTGGTAACGCTTTTCGATAGAAGTGAAAGAAAATCAAAAGCTCCCATCTAGAGGTCGCTCCAAACAAGCATACCATGTTTCAAGGCAATCGAACCATAAACATGAACCGAGTGGTGATCCAAAGGAAATTGTTGACAGACAAAATGGCAAAGTTGAAGGTCGTTGTTAACAACACTTTCTGACGGAAATGGAAGAAAATCTATAGCTCTCGTCTAGAAGTCATCCTAAACAAGCATACCAAGTTTCAAACCGATCCATTCATAAATGCACGCATGCAGAGCGTACGAAAGAAAAATGTTGATGCAAAAACGGCAAAGGTCATAGATCATTGTGAACAGCAACGTTTCTAGACGGAAATGAATGAAAATCAACAGCTCGCATCTAAAGGTTGCTCCAAACCAGCATACCAAGTTTCAGAGCAATCGGATCATAAATGTGACCTGAGCAGTGCACCAAAGGAAATTATCAACGCTCAAAAGGTCAAAGTTAAAGGTCGTTGCTAACTGCAACATTTTAGACGGAAATGAAAGAAGCTCCCATCTGGAGGTGAATCAAAAAAACATACCATTTTTCAAAGCAATCTATTCATGAATGCACCTTGTACAGCGTGCCAAAAGAAAATACTGATGCACAAATGCACTAAGTTTGATGGTGGTTGCTAATGACAACTTTTTGATGACAAGAGGCCCCAGAGGGCCTGAGGGCGCTCACCTGACATGGTAGTCTAAATATCAAACCAGGGACTTGACTTGAATAAGCTGCATATGCCCCCTCCCAAGAAAAGAATATACCAACTAGATGAAGCGATTGTGCCCACACAATACACAGGATTTTCCTTCTATTTTCAGTTCCTGCACTTTTACGTCTCAAAATTGAGATAAGCATAAAAAACAGATTTTTTTCCCGAACAAAATACTTTCAGCATAAATTTTTTTCTTCTTCTTAAAACGCACAAAAAACGATAAAACTAACTTTCCGGATTTTGGTCCAAAATTTTCGAAGTCCCACCCAGACCCCAAATTTTCGGTGTAAAAAAAAAAAAAATTTTTTTTGTCTTAAAATTGACAGAAACACATAAAAAAAACAAAAAAAATTTTTTTCGGATTTTGGTCCAAAATTATCTAAGTCCCACCCGGACCCCAAATTTTCAGGGGAAAAAAAATATATTTTTTTTTGTCTTAAAATTGACCGAAACGCAGAAAAAAAACCCAAAATTTTTTTTCGATTTTGGTCCAAAATTTTCTAAAAAAATTTCGGATTTTGGTAAAAAAATTTCCAAGTCCCACCCGGACCCCAAATTTTCAGGGGAAAAATTTTTTTTTTTTTTTTTTTTATGTCTTAAAATTGACCGAAACGCAGAAAAAACACCAATTTTTTTTTTTGGATTTTGGTCCAAAATTTTGTAAGTCCCACCCGGACCCCAAATTTTCAGGCGAAAAATTTTTTTTTTTTTTTTTGTCTTAAAATTGATCGAAACGCAGAAAAAACAAAAAAAATTTTTTTTCGGATTTTGGTCCAAAATTTCGAAGTCCGCAACGGGACCCCAAATTTTCAGCCTAAATATAAACCCAGGGATTTGGCTTCAACAAACTTGAATCTCACCCCCCTAAGGATGCTGCATACCAAATATCAAAACATTCTTATTGCTAAATCTGAAGAAGAAGATTTTTCAAAAATACTCCTCATACTGCACTAATTTAAACATTTGGGCTTCCATAGAGAGCCCAAATATCGACCCAGGCAATTGATTTCAATAAACATGTGAAACAATCTTCCAAAGATGTTATATGTGAAATTTGAAAGCTTTTGGAGCAGTGGTTGGGGAGAAAAGTAGTCTTATGTTTTTCCCATTACCCACAGTGTTAAAAAATGCTGACTCAGCACTTTTTTCAAAGTCCCCAAAAAGTACCCCATGATAAAACCGATGGCAATTTTTTTTTACCTTCCATTCTGTTGGTCCTAAGGAAGCTTCACAACAAATAAGAATTCTCAGTGCCGTGTAGTTTTGGAGATATGGGCATTTTAGTTTTCTTTTATTTTTAGCTCCTGTGGTTCCCACGGGGCTATGGGGGAAAAAAAATCTGCATAAATTAGGTACTTATGACCCAATAAGCACTCACATAAAATTTGGTTCAAATCGGCCTCGCGGTTTGGAAAATAGAAATTTGGGGCGGGGCCAAAATTTTTGCCCCTCCTTTAACATCGTCAAATATAGCCCCTCCAACTTCTCTTGAACAAACTTGAGTCTACACCTTAAAAGGAAGCTGCATACCAAATATCAAGTCTCTGCTATTCCTGGTTCTTGAGAAGGAGATTTTTTAAGAATTGGAGCATTTTTGCCCCATCCCTCTGCTCAATGTGAGCCGAAACCTAATTTGACAAAAAATCAAAATGCCCTTATATAACCCCTATTCACATGAAATTTCATTAATATGCGGCCAGTGGTTTGGGAGAAAAAGGCCCAAACACCACCTTCACGACGGACGGCGGACGAAAAGTGATCAGAAAAGCTCACCCTGACTTTCAGTCAGGTGAGCTAAAAACGGAAGAAAATTGATAGCTCCCATTCAGAGGTCACCCAGAATAAGCATACCAAGTTTCAAAGCAAACCGTTCATAAATTTCCCTGTAGGGTGTGCCAAAGGAATATATGCGATAAATGCGATCTGTGCAGTGTACCAAAGGATATTGTCGAAGTCCAAACAGATAATGTTGAATGTCGTTGCTAACTGCAACGTTTCTCGACGGGAATGGAATAAAATCAAAAGCTCCCATCTAGAGGTCAGCTCAAATAAGCGTACTTAGTTTCAAAGCCATCCATTCATGTATGCACCGTGTAGGGCGTGCCAAAGAAAATAGAGATGCACAAATCCACAAAAGTTCAAAGGTCAAGGTAACAGCAACATTTTTCAAATTGATAGCTCCTATCTAGAAATCCTCCCGAACATGCATACCAAGTTTCAAAGTGATCCGATGATACAGGAGACCTGTGCAGTGTGCCAAAGGAAATTGTTGGTGAACAATACAAAACGGAAGTTAAACATCGATGTCAATGGCAACGTTTCTCAACAGAAAATGAAAGAAAATCGTTAGATCCCATCTGGAGGTCACCCCAAACAATCATACAAAGTTTCACAACAATCCATTCAAGAATGCACCCCTCAGGGCGTGCCAAAGGAAAAATTGACGTCCAAATCCACAAAGTCAAAGGTCGTTGCTAACGGCGGTTTTTGGTGGAAATGAAAGAAAATTAAAACCTCCCACTAAGAGATCACCCGGAACACACATACCAAGTTTCAAAGTGATCTCATGATAAATGCGACCTGTGCAGTGTGCCAAACAAAATTCTTGATGTACAAAATGGATAAGTTGAACGACGTTGCTACCGGCAACGTTTCTCGACAGAAATGAAAGAAAATCGGTAGCTCACATCTCGAGGTTACCCCAAACAAGTAAACCAAATTTCAAAGCAATTCATTCATAAATGTTCCTTGTAGGGTGTGCCAAAGGAATATATGCAATAAATGCAACCCGTGCAGTGTACCCAAGGAAATTGTCGACGTCCAAACAGATAAGTTGAATGTCATTGCTAACGGCAACGTTTCTCGACGGAAATGGAATAAAATCAAAAGCACCCAAGTGGAGGTCAGCTGAAACAAGGATTCTTAGTTTCAAAGTGATTCAATCATGGATGCACCATGCAGGGCGTGCCAAAGAAAATATTGATGCACAAATCCACAAAGTTCAAAGGCCAAGGTAACAGCAACATTTTTCAAATTGACAGCTCCTATCTAGAGAACACGCACACCAAGTTTCAAAGTGAACCAATGATAAATGAGACCTGTGCAGTGTGCCAAAGGAAACTGTCGGCGAACAATACAAGACGGAAGTTAATCATCGATGTTAAAGGCAACGTTTCTCAACGGAAATGAAATAAAATCGTTAGATCCCATCTACAGGTCACCCCAAACAACCATACCAAGTTTCAAAGCAATCCATTCATGAATGCACCCATCAGGGCGTGCTAAAGGAAAAATTGATGCACAGATCCACAAAGTCCAAAGGTCGTTGCTAACAGCGTTTTTGTTGGAAATGAAGGAAAATCAATACCTCCCACCTAGAGGACACCCTGAACACACATACCAAGTTTCAAAGTCATCTGATGATAAATGCGATCTGAACCTGTGCAGTGTGCCAAACGAAATTCTTGGTGTACAAAACGGATAAGTTGAAGGTCGTTGCTAACGGTAACGTTTCTCGACAGAAATGAGAGAAAATCGGTAACTTAGGAAGTTACACCAAACAAGCATACCAAGTTTCAAAGCAATCCATTCATAAATGTGCCCTGTAGGATGTGCCAAAGGAATATACAGATGTACAATGCACTAAATCTAAAGGACGTTGCTAACGGCGACGTTTTTTGATGCAAATGGAAGAAAAGCGATAGCTCTCATATAGAGGTCAGCCCAAACAAACATACCAAGTTTCAAGGCAATCCATTCGTAAATGTGCCATGTAGGGCGTGCTAAAGGAATATATTGACGCACAGAGTAACAGAATATATTAATGGACAAATGCACTAAGTTCAAAGGTCGTTGTTATTGACAATGGTTTTGTTTTGTATTTTTTTTTTTTTTTTTGCCGGAAATGGAAGAAAACCGATAGCTCCCATCAAGAGGTCACCCCAAACAAGCATACCAAGTTTCAAAGCGATCTGATCATAAATATTTATTTACTGGGTTTTAATGACTTTCGACAACCAGGGTCACCTTGTGTTGGACAGTTTTACGGGTGGAGGAAGACAGAGTACCCGGAGAGAAGCACCGAGCAATGGCGAGCTACTGTCAGCCCCCCCCCCCCCCCCACCCTCCCCCCAAGTTGACCCCAACATACTAACTTCATACAAGCATTGGTTGAAGACAAGTGTGACACCGACGTGCTGTACGCCTTAGTACAGAATGCTATTGTGCCCCGTGTGTGCAATGGGGGTGAATTAAGAGTCTTGCCCAAGGACACCACGCGGCTGCCGCGGATGGGATTCGAACTGAGGACCTCTCGGCTTGCATCCTGCACCTCTAACTACTGAGCCAACACGCCCTTCCGATCATAAATGCAACCTGTGCGTTGTGCCAAAGGAAATTGTGGCCATACGTATGCTGTCGAATTGGAAGTGACGGCAATAGCTCAGCTTGACTTCGTCAAGTTGAGCTAAATAAGAGTCCCTAAGGGGGCTTAAATCGCTCACCTGACAAAGTAGTTCAAAGGAACATTTTAGGTCACATTCAGCTAGTCATGGCTTATCAACACTATAGAGAAATGGTCATAAAATTATTCATGGGTCCTTCTGACTGGGTCCAATTCCACCAGCTATAGATAAGCACTGTCATAATTCAAGGGTTGTTATGTCACTGCAGTTTGAAAGGCATAACTGATGGAAAAATACTAAGGAATGGATTTAAAAAAACTTGAATCTGCTCCCCATCCCCACCCCCTCCCCTCACAAGGATGTTGCAGACCAAAATTACTGGTTAACCTGACAAAACTGATTAGACAGAATTCTGACCTCTAATGGTGCCCAGTTGCTGTATACAAAATATTCAAGGATTTTGACTACTCGAACTGGAAAAGAAGCTATTCAAAAGCTTTTACTCATATTGCACAAGTTAAACTTTGGGCTTTCAAAGGCAACATAAACCTGACTCCAAGAGATGTTGTAAACCAAATATCAAAGGATTTTGACTGGTGGATCTGAAGAAGATTTTTAAAGAATATTAAACATATTGCACTGAGTTAAAATTCAGGCTCCAATAGAGAGCCCAAATATTTACCAAGGGACTTGATTTGAACAAACTTGAATATGACCCCCATAGAGATGCTGTATGCCAAATATGAAAAGATTCTGACTAATGGGTCTGAAGAAGACTTTTAAAGAACATTTCTCATTTTGCATTAAGTTAAAATTTGGCCTCCAACAGAGAGCTCAAATTTGAACCCAGGGACCCGATTTGAACAAATGTGAATCTGACTCCTATAAGAGATATTGTATACCAAATATGAAAGGTTTCTGATCGATGGATCTCAAGAATATTTTCAAAGACATTTCCACATATTGCACTAAGTTACAATTTGGGCTCCCAAATGAGAGCCCAAATATTAACTCAGGGACCTGATTTGAACAAACTTGAATCTGACCCCCCTAGAGTTGTATACCAAATATCAAAAGATTTCAACTGGTGGATCTGAAGAAGATTTTTAAAGAATATTCCACATATTGCACCAAGTTAAAATTCGGGTTCCAATAGAAAGCCCAAATTTTAACACAGGGACTCGATTTGAACAAACTTGAATCTGACCACCCTGGAGAAGTTGTATACCAAATATAAAACGATTCTGACTAGTAATTCTGAAGAAGGTTTTTTTTTGAAATTTTGGAAAAAAATTTAGGGGTGCTATCAAAGTTATGCCCCTTGTGGTGCTCCCTGTGGGCGTGGCAACTTTATTTGAACAAATTTGAATTGACATATGATGAGGGATATGCACACCAAATTTGGTTCAATTTGGTCAAGGAGTTTGTTAGGAGAAGTCAATAATGTAAAGTTTATGCAGGTGCAGTAAAAATCAAAGTAAGACGGAATACATGGCAATAACTCTCTCAATTTTCAACATATCATTGTAATGTTTTATCTCTTCCAAGGCAATGTCAATATATATATATATATATATATATGTAAGACATTTACTAAAATCAGGTGTTTACTTTTCAATGTGTGATATTAATTTCCAGGGTTTATTAGATGACAATTTTCATGATAGATGGAAAAACAGTATTGTACATACACCCAAACTACAAACATATACAACAGTCAAAACCGAACAAAAAACAGAATCCTATCTGAAAGTTAATCTTGACCGTTGTCACCGCTCAATATAAGCGCAGTTCAGATTTGGGGGTCTTGCTCCTGAGCATAGAAACTGGCTGAATTGTGAAGGAGAAATTAGAACAAGAAGCCCCAGGGGGCCTGAGGGCGCTCACCTGGCATGGTAGTCTAAATATCAAACCAGGGACTTGACTTGAATAAGCTGCATACGCCCCTCCTTAAGAAAAGCATATACCAACTAGATGAAGCGATTGTGCCCACACAATACACAGGATTTTCCTTCTATTTTCAGTTCCTGCACTTTTACGTCCCAAAATTGTGATAAACACATAAAAACAGATTTTTTTTTATTTTTTGTTCGGAAATTTTCGAAGTCCGAAACAAAATATTTTCAACCTAAAATTTTTTTTTCTTCTTAAAATTGACCAAAACGCATAATGAAAGTGACAATGACACTGTAGCTCAACTTGTCAAGACAAAGACATGTACATGTATAGTATGTGACACAGCAATGACAAACATCTAGGTAATGACCTGATAACAACGGTACATATAAAGTATTGTAATGGTCTGTACATAAATACTGACCGCTGCCTGTAACAAATGTTTAGGTAAAGTATTGTAAAGGTGGGTGACAGTCAGATGCTAAACTAGAAAAGAAATCTTTGAGTCCCAGAGTGGGTCTCACTGAACCCCAAAATATTTGTTCTCATAGCACAGTGATAACAAAGGCACCCCAAAACACACCCATTCCTGTCCCAAGGTGAAAACAAAGGTACCAAAGAAGTTTCGTGAAGATCAGTTCACAAATATGAGCTGTGTAGAAGTTGTGACAAAAAACTGATTGGACCTAATTTTGGTACAAAATGGCCACTGACAGCCATCTTGAATTTTGGACCGCACCCAGAAAAACTCGTTCTCATCCCAAGGTGATAACAAAGGTACCAAAGAAGTTTTGTGAAGATCGGTTCATAAATACAGCCTCAAGCCCGAGCCGTATTGAAATGTGCACTTATAGTGTATAAGTAGCACTGAATAAATTAAAGTTCATCTAATTTTCATAATTTCTGCATGAGAAAAAAACCCGTACTATATGTGATGTATTCCATGTTACTAAACATTCATACAAAAATTTATTCAAATCAGTACTTTCATACAGAAGTTCTGTACAAAAGACTGATTGCACTAATTTGGGTACAAAATGGCTGCTGGTGGCCATCTTGAATTTCAGACCACACCCCAAAACACTAGTTCTCATCCCACGGTGATAACAATGGTACCCAAGAAGTTTCGTAAAGATCGGTTCATAAATACGGCTTCTAGCCTGAGCCGTATAGAAGTTGTGTACAAAAAACTGATTAGACCTAATTTCAGTACAAAATGGCCACTGGCTGCCATCTTGAAGTTTGGACCACACCTGGAAACACTTGTTCTTGTCCTAAGGTGAAAACAAAGGTACCCAAGACGTTTCGTGAAGATCGGTTCATAAATACAGACTCTAGCCCGAGCCGCATTGGCATGTGTACTTACTGTGTGTAAGTAGCACTGAAAAAATCAAAGTTCATCCAATTTGCATAATTTCTGCACGAGAAAATTAAACCTGTATTATATGAGATGCATCCCATGGTACTAAACATTCACACAAAAAATTATTCAAATCAGCACTTTCATATGGAAGTTCTGTGTAAAAATCTGATTGCACCAAATTTTGTACAAAATGGCTGCCATTGGCCATCTTGAATTTCGGACCGGACCCCAAAACACTCGTTCTCGTCCCACGGTGATAACAAAGGTACCCAAGGAGTTTCATAAAGATCGGTTCATAAATACGGCCTCTAGCCCGAGCCGTATTGGCATTTGCACTTACAGTGCTGAAAGTAACACCAAAAAACATCAAAGTTAGACTAATTTGCATAATTTCTGCACGAGAAAAAAAACCTGTACTATATGTGATGTATTCCATGTTACTAAACATTCATACAAAAATTTATTCAAATCAGAACTTTCATACAGAAGTTCTGTACAAAAGACTGATTGCACTAATTTTGGTACAAAATGGCTGCTGGTGGCCATCTTGTATTTTGGACCACACCCAAAAACACTCGTTCTCATCCCACGGTGATAACAAAGGTACCCAAGAAGTTTCGTAAAAATCGGTTCATAAATACGGCCTCTAGCCTGAGCCGTATAGAAGTTGTGTACAAAAAACTGATCAGACCTAATTTTGGTACAAAATGGCCACTGGCAGCCATCTTGAATTTTGGACCGCACCCAGAAACACTCGTTCTCGTCCCAAGGTGATAACAAAGGTACCCAAGACGTTTTGTGAAGATCGGTTCATAAATACAGACTCTAGCCCGAGCCGTAATGACATGTGTACTTACTGTGTGTAAGTAGCACTGAAAAAATCAAAGTTCATCTAATTTGCATAATTTCTGCACGAGAAAAAAACCTGTATTATATGTGATGTATCCCATGGTACTAAACATTCACACAAAAAATTATTCAAATCAGCACTTTCATATGGAAGTTCTGTGCAAAAATCTGATTGCACCAAATTTTGTACAAAATGGCTGCCATCGGCCATCTTGAATTTCGGACCGGACCCCAAAACACTCGTTCTCGTCCCACGGTGATAACAAAGGTACCCAATGAGTTTTGTAAAAATCAGTTCATAAATACATCCTCTAGCCCGAGCCGTATTGGCATTTGCACTTACAGTGCTGAAAGTAACACCAAAAAACATCAAAGTTAGTCTAATTTGCATAATTTACGCACGAGAAAAAACCCCGTATTATATGTGATGTATCCCATGGTACTAAACATTCATACAAAAAAATATTCAAATCAGAGCGTTCATATGGAAGTTCTGTACAAAAAACAGATTTCTGCATCGTCGGTACAAAATGGTGGCTGGCAGCCATCTTAAATTTCGCACCGCACCCAAAAACACTCGTTCTCGTCCCACGGTCATAACAAAGGTACCCAAGAAGTTTCGTAAAGATTGGTTCATAAATACGGCCTCTAGCCCGAGCCGTATCCAATTGTTGACAGACAGATGGATGACGGGCCATGGCTGCATTGCATAAGCTCAAATTTGGCTTCGCCGAAGTTGAGCTAAAAAACAAAAAAACTAATTTCCGGATTTTGGTCCAAAATTTTCTAAGTCCCACCCGAACCCCAAATTTTCAGTGTAAAAAAAAAAAAATTTTGTCTTAAAAACAACCAAAATGCATAAAAACAAAAAAACTCATTTCCGGATTTTGGTCCCACCCGGACCCCAAATTTTCAGTGTAAAAAAAAAATGAAAGTGTCAATGACACTGTAGCTCAACTTGTCAAGACAAAGACATGCACATGTATAGTATGTGACACAGCAATGACAAACATCTAGGTAATGACCTGATAACAAAGGTACATATAAAGTATTGTAATGGTCTGTACATAAATACTGACCGTTGCCTGTAACAAACGTATAGGTAAAGTATTGTAAAGGTGGGTGACAGACAGATGCTAAACTAGAAAAGAAATCTTTGAGTCCCAAAGTGGGTCTGACTGAACCCCAAAATATTTGTTCTCATAGCACAGTGATAACAAAGGCACCCCAAAAAACACTCGTTCCTGTCCCAAGGTGAAAACAAAGGTACCCAAGAAGTTTTGTGAAGATCAATTCATAAATACGAGCTGTATAGAACTTGTGACAAAAAACTGATTGGACCTAATTTTGGTACAAAATGGCCACTGGCAGCCATCTTGAATTTTGGACCGTACCCAGAAACACTCATTCTTGTCCCAAGGTGATAACAAAGGTACCCAAGAAGTTTTGTGAAGATCGGTTCATAAATACAGCCTCTACCCTGAGCCGTATTGACATGTGTGCTCACATTGTGCAAGTAGCACTGAATAAGTCAAAGTTCATCTAATTTGCATAATTTCTGCACGAAAAAAAACCTCTTAGAATATGTGATGTATTCCATGTTACTAAACATTCATACAAAAATTTATTCAAATCAGAACTTTCATACAGAAGTTCTGTACAAAAGACTGATTGCACTAATTTTGGTACAAAATGGCTGCTGGTGGCCATCTTGAATTTCGGACCACACCCAAAAACACTCGCTCTCATCCCACGGTGATAAGAAAGGTACCCAACAAGGTTCGTAAAGATTGGTTCATAAATATGGCCTCTAGTCTGAGCTGTATAGAAGTTGTGTACAAAAAACTGATTAGACCTAATTTCGGTACAAAATGGCCACTGGCAGCCATCTTGAATTTTAGACCGCACCCAGAAACACTCGTTCTCGTCCCAAGGTGATAACAAGGGTACCCAAGACATTTCGTGAAGATCAGTTCATAAATACAGACTCAAGTCTGAGCCGTATTGACATGTGTACTTAATGTGTGTAAGTCGCACTGAAATATCAAAGTTCATCTAATTTGCATAATTTCTGCACGAGAAAAAAACCCGTATTATATGTGATGTATCCCATAGTACTAAACATTCACACAAAAAATTATTCAAATCAGCACTTTCATATGGAAGTTCTGTGCAAAAATCTGATTGCACCTAATTTTGTACAAAATGGCTGCCATCGGCCATCTTGAATTTCGAACCGGACCCAAAAACACTTGTTCTCGTCCCACGGTGATACCAAAGGTACCCAAGAAGTTTCGTAAAGATCGGTTCATAAATACGGCCTCTAGCCCGAGCCGTATTGGCATTTGCACTTACAGTGCTGAAATTAACACCAAAAAACATCAAAATTAGTCTAATTTGCACAATTTACGCACGAGAAAAAAACCCGTACTATATGTGATGTACCCCATGGTACTAAACATTCATACAAAAAATTATTCAAATCAGAGCTTTCATATGGAAGTTCTGTACAAAAAACAGATTTCTGCATCATCGGTACAAAATGGCGGCTGGCAGCCATCTTGAATTTTGGACCGCACCCAAAAACACTCGTTCTCGTCCCACGGTCATAACAAAGGTACCCAAGAAGTTTCGTAAAGATCGGTTCATAAATACGACCTCTAGCCCGAGCCATAGCCAATTGTTGACGTACGGACAGATGGACAGATGGACAGACAGACGGACGGACAGACGGACGACGGGCCATGACAATAGCTCAAATTTGACTTCGTCAAAGTTGAGCTAATAAAAAATTTTGTCTTAAAATTGACCAAAACGTATAAAAACCCCCCAAAACTAATTTCCAGATTTTGGTCCAAAATTTCTAAGTCCGGACCCCAAATTTTCAGCCTAAATATGAACCCAGGGACTTGTCTTGAACAAACTTGAATCTCACCCCCCTAAGGATGCTGCATACCAAATATCAAACGATTCTTATTGGTAGATCTGAAGAAGAAGATTATTAAAGAATATTCCTCATACTGCACTAATTTAAACATTTGGGCTTCCATAGAGAGCCCAAATAAGGACCCAGGGAATTGATTTCAATAAAGATGTGAAACAATCTTCCAAAGATGTTATATGTGAAATTTGAAAGCTTTTGGAGCAGTGGTTTGGCAGAAAGTAGTCTTGTTTTTCCCATTACCCACAGTGTTAAAAAATGCTGACTCAGCACTTTTTCAAAGTCCCAGAAAGGTACCCCATGATAAAACCGATAGCAATTTTTTTTTTTACCATTCCATTCTGTTGGCCCTAAGGAAGCCTCACACCAAATAAGAATTCTCAGTGCCATGTAGTTTGGGAGATATGGGTGTTTTAATTGTTTTGTATTTTTAGCTCCTGCGGTTCCCATGGGGCGATGAGAAAAAAAATTTGGGCATAAATTAAGTACTTATGACCCAATAAGCCCTCATATCAAATTTGGTTCAAATCTGCCTCTCAGTTTGGAAAATAGAAATTTTGGGAGGGGCAAAAATTCTTGCTCCTCCCATAACGATGGCAAATATAGCCCCACAAACTTCTCTTGAACAAATCTGAGTCTACACCTCAAAAGGAAGCTGCACACCAAATATCAAGTCTCTGCTACTGCAGGTTCATGAGAAGAAGATTTGTTAAGATTTAAGCACACTTTTTGGACATTGTCCTACCAAGGGACGAGGCAACTTGATTTGAACAAAATCAAATTGTGATGTCATAACAAACTATTATCTCAAATATCAATTAAATTGGTTCAGCAGTTTGGGAGGAGAAGATGCAAACACCATGTTCATGAACGATGATGGACGGTGAGTGATCACTATAGCTCTCCTGAAGTCAGGTGAGCTAATAAAGGTTATGTAATTTTGGAGACCGGTCAGCTGAAGAGAAAATGAACATCACTTTCTCTTGAAATGCCCTTTGCATGTAGATTTACGCTCAAAGTTATATAATGTAATCCACCCAGAACACATGTAGATTCGCCAAAAACAGTGGGGGATGCACTATCCATCATCCTTAATAATTATTGAAGACAATGTTCTAACTTCCCATTCGACTCTTATATGTTGAGGCAAGGGATACTGTATCTTTTAAATGAAAGCCTTGAGCTATTGAATGTTTTACTTCTGAGCCTGTAGTAGCTCATCTTGGGTATCTCTTTGGCATCGAATACGGTGGAGTAGTCCACCGTGAGTTCATACTTGTTAAACATTATGTTTAAGCTGCATATTGGTCTTCTAGTCAGGTGCATGTATTCATGTTTTATTGGTGAGTATGGTTGTGCAGTCTGCTGTGAGTTTGAACTGTTAAACAATCAGTATCCCTACGCCATCACCCCCAGGCAGTAGCTTCAGGATACTGTTTGTCCCACTGTTCGGGCTTTCTGACCACATTTTGACCAACAATGTATATTAATAGAAAGACATGATAACTGTACTTACTTATTCGCCAATATTTGGCATGCCTAATAATGTTAGAGCTTAAATGGTTAACTGATCATCGATTAATCAATGACCAACATCTTGATCGATCCAAAAAGTAATTGATCGATTAACTGTTACTTTTGAACTACTATATTATAAGGGTTAACAAACGAACAAACTTACTCCAAAACAGGCCAACATTGTCACACCGACTCACATCAGTTTTTTGAGACTGAGTAAAGCATGCAAGTTACTTGCTGACATACTTGTTTACTTGCATGATCATCATACTGTATCAGTCATTCTTAACCCTTTACCCATTTCTGGGAGCAGATGATACTTGCAAAATAAATTCATGAATTACTAAAAATTTTAAATTTTTGTCTCAAAAACATAGCTTACGACCCCTCATTGGAATGAGCTCTACAAGCTCGTTCCAATGAGGAGTGATAAGCTATGTTTTTGAGACAAAAATTGAAAACATATATTTGAATGGAGATTTTTGTATATAAGCCAAGTCGGTTTTGTTTGTTACGTTCGGTAAAGGGTTCATGCTGTAAAACATCAATGCTATGGCAATTATTCAGATATCTATTCGGACAAGTGATTAATCGGCTAACCAAGGTTAATCCATGTGATTAATCGATCAAGAAAACCCCTTAACCATTTCAGTTCTAGTATTTGGCATGCCTAATAAAGTATAAGAGCAATTGGTGACAAGTAGGTCCCTTGGGCCGGGTGCATATATTAAGGTATTTTTTCATTATCTTGTTATTGTTATAATTACTGCACATGTCGCGGTAATAAAGATATTCATACAAACAAAATTGTATTTGACAACTGAAGTAAAATTAAACCACCAAAGGGCAACAACTACCTCAATTTTCAAAAGATTATGATAATTTTTTTTAATTTATGCCAAACATTATTAATAAGAAGCAGGATATCAAATTTATTGAAATTAGAGCTTCACTGTTCAAGTTCCTGTCTAAACAATGGAATTTCAAGCAAAATTCAACAACCAAGGGACTATAAATCTCTAATTTTTGTGAAATCCCAGTGGTTTTCGAACCTGTCCCATATTTGTATAAAGCTGTCAACAAAATTTTATTTAAATCTGAAGCCCATGCTTCAAGTTATTGCATGAACAATGAAACCTGCCTTACCAGGTAATAACGGACCCACTTCCCTTAATGCTATGTTGTGTCTATCCCTCCAAGGGACCCCTCCCAACACACCCGAGTACTCCCTGAACCACTGATTCACCAGCACTCTGGTCCCTTCTGACCCCTGATATGCACCTTCCCTTGAGCTTTCTGCCTAGCTTGGGGTGTATCATTACCTCCATTTACACTCTATTTTTACAAGCAAAGTGCAATAGCCAGTTTATTTATTTATTTGTGTCTAAGGCCACATACTTATGCACAATGGCTAATCGTGACAGTTTTACGGGTGTAGGAAGCCAGAGCACCCAGAGAGAACCACCGAGCATCGACGAGCAACTGTCAGCTCCTCGACATTCTCTGTTCAAGATCCACTCAAGCAGGGTTACAGTGGTTGAAGACATGTGCATCAACGACGTGTAGTATGCCTTAGTACACAGCGGCATCATGCCCTCATGTAGGCAACCGGGATAAAGTACCTTGCCTAAGGACACAATGTAGGTCATCCCGGACAGGGATCGAATTTGGGACCTCTAACATAGAAATCCAACAGTCTACCAATGAGCCACAGTGCTCCCAGTGCAATAGCTTATTAAATTTTTGAAGAATGATGGTGGTTATCGAACTTGTCAAAGACAATGTTAATACAAAGCAGCAGTCCAAAATAAATTAAAAATTGCTACTCTTCAAGTTATCACGTAAACAAACTTTCGGACAGAAAGGCGGAGCTCTTTAACCCTTTACCTAACGTAACGGCCAAAACCGGCCAGCGCTATTCTCAAAAATCGCCAATTAATTTTCATTATTTTTTTTATTTTTTGTCTCAAAAACATAGGTTATGACCCCTCATTGGAACGAGCTTGTTCCAATGAGGGGTCATAACCTATGTTTTTCAAACAAAAAATTAGTCATTCAAGATTTTTTTTTTTTGCAAGTGTCGTCTGCTTTTCAGATTAGGTAATGGGTTAACATACCCTATATCCCTTCCCGATGGGGGATAATTACATGAAATGCATATGTTGGTATCAATAGGCCTAATCTCTCATTTGGGAACATCTGGAAGTGAAACAGAGCTTGTGCCCTGGAGTAAACAAGTTGTTTTACCGAAAAAATGGGAGACGGTAGCCAATGCTTGAAGTAGAAGTCCTCTGAAGTGGACAACATAGGCATAAACAAATGGCTAAACTTGAGTTTATACTTGTACTTTATTTATTTATTGGTATTTAAGGTCACATATTTCTGCACAATGGCTAAGCGTGGCCGCAACATAGATACAAAAACAACTTAATAACTGAGAACAAGCCGAGTTAGCAGAGGTTGTATGCAAGTGCACCATCGATGGATATTGTACATAAGCACACAGCACCACCATACACCACGTGGGAAATTGGGATTAAGTGTCGTGTCCAAGGTTACAGTGCCGATTGCATAGGTCATACACTTCAGGTGCGACCAGGATATAGCAACAAATGCTCAAACCATGGCTAGGTGTTTGGGCGGGGCTTAGGAACTCTTCTGACAAAGTTGTTTGAAGAATTCAGCATCTATAGCTAGTTAACACTACAGAGTAGTATCATCATACTCATCATACTCAACCAACATGCAAAGTTTGGTTTCGATTGGCCCAGCAGATTTATGTAGTGGAAACAAACTCCCAGAAAATTTTGTTCACAGTTCACGCTCACTGTGACCCAATTGATCTTTAGCACCATCACCCAAAATAAATCCCTCTCATCATACCCAACCCACATGACAAGTTTGGAGAGCTGAAACCAACTCCATCAACAGACGAAGAGGCAAACGGACAGCACCACTACTATGCCCCGACAGCCTCCACCCCCACCCCCTCCCCAAATACACACACAGAATCTTTTTTTCGGGGGGATAAACAAAGCATCTAATGAGTGCTTGGAGATTGGGGAATGTAAAAACTGGGGAGTAAAAATAGGCCGATGAAATAGTCAGATGTGTATCCATACGCGCAACTAGTAGAAAGCTGTATGATGGAGGGCCACCACGGATGCCGACATTATGTTCACCATACAAGGTATGGGTACATATAGAAATGGATTGGAGGAGTGTCTAATTTGATGGATAAAGGGTTAATATCTCCAGATCAATTTATCAGATTTACATAAAAAACTATACAGCACAGCACATCAGTAACCTGAATAAATATATAAAGTAACATGACAATCGGATTGATATTTTTTGAGTTATCTCATGCCAAAGGGATTGGAGGAATTTTCAATTTGAAGGGTAAAGGGGGTTAATATCTTCGTTTCAAATTATCAGATTTACACCAAAAACTATATAGCTCAGCACATCAGTAACCTGAACACAATTATAAAGTAACTTGACAATCCAAGCAATATTTTTCAAGTTATCAAATGTGAAAGGGATTGGAGGAATTTTCAATTTGAAGGATAAGGGGTTAATATCTCAGGACCAAAATAACAGATTTACATCAAAAACTACACAGCTCAGTACATCAGTAACCTGAACACAAATATAAAGTAACTTGACAATCCAAGCAATATTTTTCAAGTTATCGAATGCCAAAGGGATTGGAGAAATTTTCAATTTGAAGGATAAAGGGTTAATATCTCAGGATCAAAATAACAGATTTACACAAAAAACTATACAGCTCGGCACATCAGTAACCTGAACACAAATATAAAGTAACTTGACAATCCAAGCAATATTTTTCATGTTATCGAATGCCAAAGGGATTGGAGAAATTTTCAATTTGAAGGATAAAGGGTTAATATCTTGGGATCATATCATCAGATCTACACCAAAAACTATACAGCTTGGCAAATCAGTAACCTGAACACAAATATAAAGTAACTAGACAATCCAAGCAATATTTTTCAAGTTATCGAATGCCAAAGGGATTGGAGGAATTTTCAATTTGAAGGATAAAAGGTTAATATCTCAGGATCAAATTAACCGATTTACACCAAAAACTATACAGCTCGCCACATCAGTAATCTGAACACAAATATAAAGTAACTTGACAATCCAAGCAGTATTTTTCAAGTTATCGAATGCCAAAGGGATTGGAGGAATTTTCAATTTGAAGGATAAAGGGCAAATATCTCAGGATCAAATTATCCGATTTACACCAAAAACTATACAGCTCGGCACATCAGTAACCTGAACACAAATATAAAGTAACTTGACAATCCAAGCAATATTTTTCAAGTTATCGGATGCCAAAGAAATGGATACGGATGCCAGACGGACAGCTGGACGCTCCACATTTTGGGTTTATGGGCTACCAAAAAAAACATTTTGTATGTCCCAAACCTTATTTTACCCAGAACCCCACCCCTCCACCCTAGAACTTATATTTAACCCTAACCCCACCACTCCACCCAAAAACCACACCCTAACCCTACCCCACCCTGACCCTAAACCCTAAAAGCCCACCCCAGACCCTAACCCCCACCCACCCCTGGGACCTAACCCCCAACCTTAAGCCTACTCTGGGGGCTATCCCTCCCCCTAACCCACCCCTGACCCAACCCCACCCTAGCCAAACCAATAAGATTAGGAGTTATTTTTCGGTTTAGGGGCTACTAAAACTAAAAACCCCACCCCTGACCCCAACCCTACCCCCCTGAGACCTAACCCTCCCCAACCTTAAGCCCTACTCTGGGGATACCCCTAATCCTAACCCCACCCCACTCCTAACCCTAACACTACCTTAATTTGGAGGTAGCCCCTAATAATAATATCCCCTAAACCTCCAATGTTGGCCCGGACAGACGGACAGATGGACAGACAAAGGATGGACGAAAGACGGATGGTCACTCCGGATGCCGGCATTATGTGTACCATACATAGTATGGGTACACATAAAAATGGTTTTAAATGTACACTTATAGCCTGTAGGGCCCTTGAACAATTTACTTATTTATTCTTGGTTTTTAAGGTAACATAGTTCTTTACAATGGCTAATCGTGACAGCTGCATAGATATAAAGTCAAGTCCCGCCAACTGTTTATATCCATGTTGCTCATTTTAGAGGCCTTCCATCCCAGGCACTGGTTACTGGGTCCTATTTTTACCAGGAAAACATAACTTGATTACCACAGTTAACAAGCACTGCTTCACCTTCCGGGGAGCTCTTGAACTTCAGAATGGGCAAAATATCTTCTCAACAAAATTGAATCAGTAAATGAGACAATGAGACAAAGACATGAAAGATGGGTGGGTAACAGAAGAAAGGTACATGTAGTAGGAAATTGAGGAAGGAAATAATACAAGTAACACCATGAGGAAGGGATGGGGGTACGGATGCAGGGATAAAGGCAATTGTTTCCTCAGAGAACTGTGTCAAACAATTGGACAGTCAATGTGTTAACCCTTTACCCAACATAAAAGCCAAAACCGGCCAGTGCTATTTACAAAAATGGTCAATGAATTTTCATTATATTTTCATTTTTTGTCTCAAAAACATAGGTTATGACCCCTCTTTGGAATGAGCTTGTCAAGCTCGTTCCAATGAGGGATCATAACCAATGTTTTTGAGACAAAAAATTAAAAAAAACTAGTTATTCAAGAATTTTGTTTGCAAGTGTCGTCGGTTTTTCATGTTAGGTAAAGGGTTAAAAGCCATTGTCAAGGAATAGGAGTGAACACAAGTTATTTATCTTCATTTCAGTTCTATTTTTTCATTCAAAAATTATTACATCATAAAAAAACAATAACGTTAATCATTCAAATGGATCGTTAATTCAATGCTAAATGTACATGTATCTATAAAAAAATATTCCAAAACAAATTGGCAACAATACCTGTATGCCTATCTGCATATATATGCAACAATAAGAGAATGCTGGGGGAGCACTTCAGCGATCTGAACATAGCAGGTACACCACTATGGCTGTACTAATTAGGAGAGGTGACAGGAATGAGGGAATAATTTAATGTTTCTCCTAGTGATGTGTGTTAAATTACGGATATACAATTTTTCAAATTTTTTTTTTTTTATTATTTTATTTATTTTTTCATTCATTTGTATTTTGTATATGTAAGTGGGGTTTTGTGGGTTTTTTTTCCTTTTTATTATTTTCTTTTTTTCTTCTTACTGAAAGCTATTTTGCTCAATGAATCAAAATACATGTATAGATATAATACAAGCTGGCAAAGGCTGTCAGATACCCATGAAATTTCTTTTACTATTTCCCTTCAAGTTTGTATACAAAGAGATTTCAGGATCTTCTAGATATATTTTCAAGGGTTTTCATGAGTGGCAGATGTGAAATTCAAGGATGTTTGGTGCAAAAAATTGTTGCTTACCTATTAGTGTTACACATATTTGCAAATATGTAATCTACATGTAAATAGAGATGGGTACTATTCTGAAAAACTGACCTGATATTGAAATCACGGAGATATGAACTGAAGAAACTGAATATCGAAACCTTCTGTGTGTTAAAATCTTCTGACATCACTATTTATAAGGCCTTGTTGATGCTTGATAGCAGTTGAAATGTTCATTTTCATGAAAGCAATGACTGATTTTCTTTTCAATTTTGTTTATCTTTAACCCCATGCACACTGATGTCAAAATATCTAAATTTCAGGCAGAAAAAATTTCCCATAATGCAATTAGAAATTTAACCAATTCAATCTCGTTCGACAGAGCTCATTGAGCTCTGTCAAACGAGACTGAATTGGTTAAATTTCTAGATGCATTAAGGGAAAAAACAGCTTCCCGAAATTTTGGTATTTTGACATCAGAGTGAAGGGGGTTAAGGGCCTGGGCAATTGTCCTGAATTCCCACCAGACGACAACTTGCACATGTCCAGCTGCTTAGCAGTGATTTCTACTCAAGTCATGGCAGCACGTTAAAGCAGCCAAGAATTGACTAGAAATCACTGCCTGGGTGATTTGTCTATTGTCAGCAGGACCTTGTAATCATGGTATGTTAAGGGAACATGCTCTGATATCGCCAAAGCCTGAAATGGACCTTTACAGGCTGAGGTGAAAAAACAACTTATTCTGTATTTTCCTGGTGTAAATTCCTCTTTGGTATAATCATCAAATCTCAGTCAAGTCAAATACCAAATACCGAACTGATACTACAGTATAACACCTCCCTCCCCCCCCCCCCCCCCCCCCCCACAAAAAAAAAAGACCCACTGATACCAATATAATATTACCAGATCCAAAATGACTACAGATAAAATATTAATGTGACATCTTTGAGAGATCTTGGAGTCTGCCAACATGTATGGTATATGGAAATTTAATACAAGTACCTGGAATTTCATATCTTCTGCTTGGTTATGTTAGAACAAAAATAAAAATACAGGAAACTTAATATTTATGTGCTATAAAATATTACAGATGTGGATGTCATCCATATTTGTCTGGTTTTATTAAGAAACTTACAAAGTACTTTTCTGTCAGTTTTTTCCCACAATTTAGGTTAAAGTATTGAGTACATGTTACACCAAAATTCTTGGAAATAAATCTGTTACCCTTGTATTTTCCAGGGTTTATGAGAGTTTACACCGGTCTGGGAACTCAAACATCCTTCGGCTTTGCCTCAGGGTGTATGAGTTCCCAAACAGGTGTAAATTCCCATACAGCCTGGAAAACACAAGGATAACTAATACTATTTGATAGAGGAATGCTTAGTGTTCAATCTGAGTATGCTACTTGTAGATCTTCTTGCCCAAGATAGCAAGTCTCGAGCCAGTAGAATAAGTATAATTTGTGCGCTTTTTAACAAAATTTTCCTCTGAAACTTGTTTTGCCTTTTCCAACAGTCATTTTTTAAATTATTACAAATTTTTCGTGAAATCTTGTCATTGGTGTTTTATGCTTCACAGCAACCATGGCCAGATTTGATGAAAAATACTTTTTGAAATACTCAGAAGACTAAAAGTTATATCAATGAAAGTGTCAATGACACTGTAGCTTAACTTGTGTGTTGTGTTTGATGAAAAGGATAATGTTCTATGTTTATGAAAGGATTATGAAGTAAGACAAGAATTGTGATAATTGGGAATATGTTCATTTCTGTTCCCTATATCCTATGTTTTTGATAAAAATAATATGAGGTGTACACTGTACTAAAGAGCTGAGGGGTGGGTTAATATGACCTCACAGTTAAGGTATGTGGCCCTCACAGTTAACGTATGTCAACGAAAGTTACCAAGTTACAGTGAAATTATTCCAAAACGAGTCATCCTATCAAGTTACATTGAAATCCCTTCATAAATATGGCCTGTAGACTGTTCTAAAGGTTTTTGGGTTTCGGGCCCCTGTAGCCGTCAGTTTCCCAATTGCGTCCAAAGGGGACGTTCTCATCTAGATATTATATGAAGTCAACCTACCAAGTTACAATGAAATCCCTTCATAAATATGACCTGTAGACTGTGCTAAAGTTTTTTGGGCTTCGGCTCGGGCAGCCATCATGGTTGAATGATCGCAACCAAAAGGGGACATTCTCATCTGGGCATCATCTGGAGTGATCCTACGAAGTTACAATGAAATCCCTTCATAAATATGACCTGTAGACTGTGCTCAAGGTTTTTGGGCTTTGGGCCCCTGAAGCCGTCACAGTTGACCAATCATGACCAAAAGGGGATGTCATCATCTAAGCATTATATGGAGTCAACCTAACAGGTTACAATGAAATCCTTCCATAAATATGACCTACAGACTATGCTAAAGGCTTTGGGGTTTTGGGCTCGGGCAGCCATCAAGGCTGAATGATCGCGACCAAAAGGGGACGTTCTCATCTAGACATTATTTGGAGCCATCCTACCAATGTACAATGAAATCCCTTCATAAATATCACCTGTAGACTGTGCTAAAGGTTTTTGGGCTTCAGGCCCCTGTTGCGATCACAGTTGCCTAATGGTGTCCAAAAGGGGCTCTTCTCATCTAGACATTATATGAAGTCAACCTACCAAGTTACAATGAAATCCCTTCATAAATATGACCTGAAGACTGTGCTAAAGGTTTTCGGGCTTTGGGCTCAGCAGCCATCATGGTTGAATGATCGCAACCAAAAAGGGACATTCTCATCTGGGCATGATCTGGATTGATCCTATGAAGTTACAATGAAATCCCTTCATAAATATGACCTGTAGACTGTGCTCAAGATTTTTGGGCTTCGGGCACCTGTAGCCATCACAGTTGACCAATCATGACCAAAAGGGGATGTCATCATCTAGGCATTATATGGAGTCAACCTAACTAGTTACAATGAAATCCTTCTATAAATATGACCTATAGACTATGCTAAAGGTTTTTGGGCTCGGGCAGCCATCAAGGCTGAATGATCGCGACCAAAAGGGGACGTTCTCATCTAGACATTATTTGGAGTCATCCTACCAAGCTACAATGAAATCCCTTCATAATTATGACCTGTAGACTGTTCTAAAGGTTTTCGGGCTTCGGGCCCCTGTAGCTGTCACAGTTGCGCAATCGTGTCCAAAAGGGGAAGTTCTCATCTAGACATTATATGAAGGCAACCTACCAAGTTACAATGAAATCCCTTCATAAATATGACCTGTAGACTGTGCTAAAGGTTTTCGGTCTTCGGGCAGCCATCATGGTTGAATGATTGCAACCAAAGGGGACAATATCATCTGGAGTGATCCTACAAAGTTACAATGAAATCCCTTCATAAATATGACCTGTAGACTGTGCTCAAAGTTTTTGGGCTTCGGGCACCTGTAGCCATCACAGTTGACCAATCACAACCAAAAGGGGATGTCATCATCTAAGCATTCTCATCTAGACATTATATGAAGGCAACCTACCAAGTTACAATGAAATCCCTTCATAAATATGACCTGTAGACTGTGCTAAAGGTTTTCGGTCTTCGGGTAGCCATCATGGTTGAATGATTGCAACCAAAGGGGACAATATCATCTGGAGTGATCCTACAAAGTTACAATGAAATCCCTTCATAAATATGACCTGTAGACTGTGCTCAAAGTTTTCGGGCTTCGGGCACCTGTAGCCATCACAGTTGACCAATCACGACCAAAAGGGGATGTCGTCATCTAAGCATTATATGGAGTCAACCTAACAGGTTACAATGAAATCCTTCCACAAATATGACCTTTTGCCTATGCTAACGGTTTTTGGACTCGGGCACCTATCAAGGCTGAATGATCGCGATCAAAATGGGACGTTCTTTTCAAGACATTATTTGGAGTCATTCTACCAAGTTACAATGAAATCCCTTCATAAATATGACCTGTAGACTGTGCTAATGTTTTTTGGGTTTCGGGCCCCTGTAGCCGTCACAGTTGCCCAATCACGTCCAAAAGGGGACTTTCTCAACTAGACATTATATGAAGTCAACCCACCAAGTTACAATGAAATTCCTCAATAAATATGACCTGTAGACTGTGCTAAAGGTTTTCAGGCTGTGGGCTCGGGCAGTAGTCACGGTTGGCAGATCCTGCCCAAATGGGGACATTCTCATCTAGACATCATAAGGAGTCATCCTACCAAGTTACAATGAAAGCCCTCCATATTAAACATGACCTGCAGACTGTGCTAAAAGTTTTTGGGTTTCGGGCTTGGGCAGCCATCACGGTTGACAGATCATGCCCAAAAGTGGACGTTCTCATCTAGGCATTATTCAGAGGCATCCTACCAAGTTACAATGAAATCCCTTCATAAATACGACCTGTAGACTGTGCTAATGGTTTTCGGGTTTTGGGTTCGGGCAGCCATACGAGTTGACCGATCGCGACCAAAAGGGGACTTTCTCATCTAGACATGACCCCAAACCTGCATATGAAATTTCATGACGATTGGACAAGAACTGCGGGGTGTAGTCCATTCTAAAGGAAAATGTGAACAGACTCACAAACAGACTTCCGCACGCGTGATGGCAATAGCTTATCTTGACTTTGTCAAGTAAAGCTAAAAATCAGTCCTGTCATTAGACAAATAATACAGTCGAGATCCAGATAAGATGCACATAACACAAGCTATTAATTGAAAATAGAAAATGTTTTCATTTTTGGTATTCATTTTAAAATAATTTCCGCAATCTTGTAGATATATTCCCATTAGTGCCTTTAATTCTGCACCCAATGTAACATGTAACGAACTAAACCTATCCTTTTCCACATCCTTTGTCAGAGTACATTTTCATGTAGTGTGTGATGTGGCAGTTTATCATCTAATCCTGTGCAATGCCTACTGTAGACCAGTATATGTTTGCTTTCCAACTAACTCTGTACAATGCCCAGGGTTAATCATGTTTTTCTTTCTGGTTATACATTGTAAATAAGATCATCTCTATTATGCATCCAACCCTGTAGTGTATATGTACATTGCAAAGCCTTAGTAAGTGCACATAGAGGATCTCAAACGAGTGATATTTGGATATAAGATTTTTTGAAACGAGTTTGATGAATTTGATTCACAACGAGCCTTTAGGCGAGTTGTGAATCGAATTCATCAAACGAGTTTCAAAAAATCTTATATCCAAACATCATGAGTTAAAGATTCTGTATATCACATGAATTTTCGAATGTTTTTTACACTTTTTATTTAATTCATTGTCACTAAATTCTCCCAAAACAATCGACAATCAGTTTGTTGGCTCAGACGCTTCACACCATGACGTCATGAATGCACTTTACTTGCACCTGTTGTCATAATTGATGTCATGTGAACGTCATGTCAAGAATACAATGCCAATTAGACACTAGTTGATAATCAGGAAATAAGACATGGGTTGTTAGGTCGAAATTAACGACGTTTCATGTGATATATGTACATTGTCATGTAGTGTGTGATATGGCAGTTACCACTTTTGTATAACCAGAAGGTGTGACTAACCCTGTGCATTGCACAGCCTAAGTGAGTACATTTTCATGTAGTGTGTGTAGAGCTGAAAAGGTTAAGGGGTTTTCTTGATCGATTAATCAAGTTAATCGGGACGTGGTGGCTCAGTAGGTAGAGGTGCAGGCTGCAAGCCGAGAGGTCCTCGGTTCGAATCCCACCTGCGGCAACCACATTGTGTCCTTGGGCAAGACACTTCACCCCCCCACTGCCCACGTGGGGGCACGGTGACGTTGTGTACTAAGGCGTAGTGTGCGTCGATGGTGCACTGTCTTCAACCAATGTTAACCCTGTTTGTGTGGAGTTAGTATGTTGGGGAGCTGACAGTTGCTCGCTGTTGCTCGGGGGTTCTCTCCCGGTACTCCGGCTTCCTCCACCCGTAAAACTGTCGAGGTCATGATTAGCCATTGTGCAGAAATATGTGACCTTAAAACACCAAAAAATAAATAAATCAATCAAGTTAATCAATCTTGTTTAACCGATTAATCACTTGTCCAAATAGATATCTGAATAACTGCCATACCGTTGATGATTTACAGTATGAACCCTTTACCCAACGTAACAAACAAAACCAACTAGGCCTATATACAAAAATCTCCTTTCAAATTTAATGTGTTGAAAATTTTTGTCTCAAAAACATAGCTTATGACTCCTCATTGGAATGAGCTCGTTCCAATGAGGCGGTCATAATCTATGTTTTTGAGACAAAAATTGAACATTTTCCGAAATTCAGGAATTTTTTGGCAAGTATCGTCTGCAACCCACAATGGGTAAAAGGTTAAGAATGCCCATTTCTAACTACTGATACAGTTTGATGATCATGCAAGTAAACAAGTATGTCAGCAAGTAACTTGCATGCTCTACTCTGTCTCATATAATTGATGTGAGTCAGTGTGACAATGTTTGCCTGTTTTGGAGCAAGTTTGTTCCTTTGTTAACCCATATACATGTGTAATACAGTAGTTCAACAGTAAAGGTTAATCAAACAATTACTTTTTGGATCGATCAAGATGTTGATCATTGATTAATCGATTAATCAATTAACCATTTCAGCTCTAAGTGTGTGATATGGCAGTTACCAATTTTGTGTAACCAGAAGTGTGACTAACTCTGTGCATTGCAAAATTGATGAAAAAATGTTACCAAATATTATTTTTTAATTTCTTATCTTGTGCCAAACATACATGTACATGTACTGCAGCGACAACAGTGGATGTGACGTCACATAACCAAACTGAAATGGATGTATTAACCTTTAAAAGTATTAAAATATATTTTCAATTGTTTCCAAGGGGTAACATATCAGTCACTAAACAGTGAGGAGTTAATACCATTTAACACTTTTCCTTACCAAATGGCTATACTCATCCATCACTATTTACAAAGATTCTTCTGCCCTCTTGAGGAAGATCTGTGGCCCATGCAATTGGGAAATTCATGTCATGATGACTCCAACTGTGAATTTGTTTTGGAGGAGAAGAAACACCCAAAAGATAAGAGTATAACCTTCAAAATGAACTGAGAAACATTTTGATACTCTACACTCTGTGACATTGCAGTTGTACAGTGGAACCCTGTTAACCCTTTCGCCAACGCAGACGATATCAAAATTTATTATTTTAAATATCATTTTTTCAATTTTTTCAAAGAATTTCAACAAAACCATATCATGTGACCCCTCATTGGAACGAGCTCGACGAGCTCATTCCAACAAGGGGTCACATGATATGGTTTTGTTGAAATTTTTTGAAAAATAATCTTTTTTCAACTGCAGAATTTGCATATTACGCGGACGGATACGGCCGATTCGTTAGGTAAAGGGTTAATTGAACAGCCACTTTGCCAATGAAAATTATTCAATTGACAGGACAGGAGATTAACAGGGATTGTGTCACTTTCCTGTATTCTACAGATAAACATAGCATTTATTCTAATATATCTTGTTTGACAGAGCTCTATGAGCTCTGCAAACGAGATATAATAGGTTAAATGCATGCATTGGATGTACTGAGGCCAAATGGGTCTATAAAGAAAGGAAAACTGGGGAGAGTCAGGATAATTTCTCGACAGGTTGCAAGATTTTTTATTCAATTAACAGGAGTTTACTTTTTAACCCACATGTATATTCAATTAATAGGTCAAATTTGTACTGGAGGTATGGTAAATGGTTTTGTGATGGGAAATTATATTCAATTAACAGGGTTATTCAGTTAAGAGATATAAAATTAAGTGGGCTCCACTGTAGATAGGCAGCCAAAACTTGCCTAGAAAGAACTGATAAAAGTCAAAGAATGTAACTTGCATGGGTATCTGAAAACTACAAGTTAGGGAAGTGATCAAAATTGGAATTAGAGGACTGAGATTTGGAAATGCTTGGTTTGTATTGGGAAAAATCATGCCAAAATGCCATTGGAAAAGGGTCCTATATTCGGCCTCTGTAGACATCCCAAACAATCCCTGCAAAATCATCTAACAAATTTTGATATTTCTTCACTTTTTAACACCCCTCCTAAGTGTCTTGCCCAAGGACAATGTGGTTGCTGCAGGTGGGATTCGAACCGAGGACCTCTCAGCTTGCAGCCTGCATCTCTACCTACTGAGCCACTGCCACCACCCCCCTACAAAACATAGCTCCTGTCTAATGACCACTCTTTGGAATGCATTTGCCACTCGGAGAGCATGTTCCAATTAGGGATCATAAGCTACATGCATATTTTGGGCAAAAAATGAGAATATACGGTCATTCAAACAAATATGGATTACTTTCTCTCTTCTTGAGGTGTAACCCCTTAACTAATGAATTGGCCGTACATATCTGTGTAATTGACAAAATGAGCAGTTGAAAAAACAAGAGGCCCCACGGGGCCTGAAGCACTCATCTTGTACAGAACACAATTTAAACAGAGTCCAAGAATGAGTCTACATTAAGCAAGCCAAATATTAACCCAGGCTCTTGATTTGAACACAGTTAAATCTGACTTCCCTAGAGATGTTGTGTACCGAATATGAAAGCATTCTGACTGTTGGATCTGAAGAAGAGAAATTGTAAAGAAATTTCTTCGAATTGCACTAAGTTCAAATTTGGGCTACCATAGCGAGCCCAAATATTGACCTATGGATCCGATTTGAACAAACTTGAATCTGACCCCTCTAGAGATGTTGTATACCAAATGTGAAAGCATTCTGACAAGTGAATCTGAAGAAGAAGATTTTTGAAGAAATTCCCTCATATTGTACTAAGTTAAATTTCATGTTCCCATATGGAGCCCAAATATTAACCTAGGCACTCGAATTGAACAACCTGGAATCAGACCCCCCTAGAGATGTTGTATACCAAATATAAAAGCATTCCGACTGGTGGATCTGAAGAAGAAGATTTTTAAAGAAATTTTCTCATATTGCACTAAGTAAAAATTTGGGCTACCATAGTGAGCCCAAATATATACCTAGGAATTTGATTTGAACAAACTTGAATCTGACCCCCATAGAGATGTTGCATACCAAATATCAAAGCATTCTGACTGATGGATCTGAAGAAGAAGATTTTTTTAAATTACCCTCCATATTGAACAAAGATAAAATTTGGGCTTCCGTAGGAAGCCCAAATATTAACCTAGGGACTTGGTTTGAACAATCTAGAATCTGACCCTCATAACAATGATGTATACCAAATATTAAAAGATTCTGACTGGTGGTTCTGAAGAAGAAGATTTTTAAAGAATATTCCCCATATTACCCTATGTTAAAATTTCGGGCTCCTGTAGAGAGCACAAATATGAACCAATGAGCTTTACTTCTACAAACTTTTATCTGACCCCCCTATGAATGCTGTATACCAAATATCAAAAGATTCTGATGATTGGTTCTGGAGAAAAGATTTTTTAAAATTTTTGCAAATATGCGGACTCAGCATTTTTTCGATGCCCATTACAGAACACCCTAACATAACCGATGGCAATTTTTTTTTACCATTCAGTTCTACTGGTCGTAAGGATACTTCATACCAAATAAAAGCTCTCTGTTCCGTGGGGTTTGGGAAATATGGGCGTTTGAAAATATTTCTATTTTTAGCTCCCAGAGTTCCCATGGGGATGCGGGAATTTTTTTTTTTGCATGGGTCAAGTACTTATAACCCAATACTACCACAAACCAAATTTGGTTCATACCGGACCATTGGTTCAGAAAATAGAAATTTTGGGCGGGGCCAAAAATCTTACCCCTCCTATTACAAAGCCAAATATTACTTTACGAACTTCGTTTGAACAAACTTGATTGTACACCTCATATGGAAGCTCCATAGCATATATCAAGTCATTGTACACACTGGTTCTTGAGAAGAAGATTTTTAAAATATTTTGGAGCATTTTCCCCCACTCCCTCCCTATGGGGCTGGGCATGCTGAGTTGAACAAAAATGAAATGCCCCTTTGGGACCATCACTCACACAAACTTTCACTTGAATTGGCCCAGTGGCTTTGGAGGAGAAGACCAAAACATGGTGTTGACGGACGACGGACGACGGACAACGGACGGGAAGCGATTAGATTAGCTCAGCTTGACTTTGTCAAGATGAGCTAAAAATTCTTTCAAAATATTTCAACAAAACCACATCATGTGACCCTTCATTGGAATGAGCTCTTCACGCTCATTCCAAGGAGGGATCACATGATATGGTTTTATTGAATACTTGTTAAAAAGTTGAAAAACACATTTAAAATAATAATTTTTGATATTGTGTAGATTTGGGTAAAGAGTTAAACCAAAATCTCATTTAAAGATCTGATGCCATCTGCAAAGAAAAAGATGAGAGACATGGCACAATGTATCTTCATTAGAATCTTTCTCTCACATTAAGAAGAATGTCAGAACATCTTTCTTTAAGATGAATTGTCATCTGCGCTGTCATAACTCTCCAATTATCCATCCACCTTGGCAATTTCACTCCCTTAGCACTTAAATACTCTGCTGTATAATAGGTACTTCCCAGCACAACTGCTGCTAACAATGTCATAAAAATGAGGAAAAACAGAATGTCAATCATTTTGCTACAGCAGCTACTAATTCTTGAACTTTCAGAGGTCTGTTCATCATCATCCAAAGCCTCTAAACTATCATACCTGCGTATTGGGTTAGTTTCATCAGTTTCCCCATCAGTTGTATGAACTTCCTCATGGATATCATTCGACCGTTGCCTGTAATGTGTGAAGTCATCACTATCATTCATCTCTGTGTCCTGTTGCTCATCATCCCAAAAAGATGCTTCTCTTGTTGGATCTGAACTTATGATTATCTTCCAGTCGTTGTCTGATAAAATATAGGAAACTGTTACTTTTTCTTCTTGTTTTCTTGTAATTGGTAATCCCCGCCTTGACAAAAATATATAATCGGAACATTTTCGTGGAAGAGGAATACATGATTCAGCAATCTCCTCTCGAACTTCAGCTAATGTCATTTCTGTATCAGAAAGAAATATTGAACCAAGGGAAAGTAGGTACTTTTCTTTAGAATCTGACTGAAAATATATTGGGAATTCATCCATTATTTCAGCTCCTGTAATTCCTGAAATGGAAGAAAAACATTTTGACTTGTAAAAGTTTAGAAAATATAGGATACACAAGGAAGAGATCATTTTCACCTTGATGACCCAAAGTTAGGCAAGAGTATCAGTGTCCCTTGTCTGTCTGCTTCTGTATGATTGTCTGCATGATGTCAGCAACTATCAAGGCCAGGGTGGCCCTACATGTCGGTAACAGTATATGTAGGCATACAAGTTAAACCAGTGAGATGCTGATTTCTGTCTGTTTCTACAAACAGATGAGATGTGCAGCAATGTCCTTTTCTCTCTGAACGCCCTCTAGCTGGGGCATCACAAAGATGATTGATTCGGGTTGGGGACTTGGGTTATAAACCTGATTTGTCCCAACTGACTAACATTCCAACTACATCATGATGTACATGTAGTTGAATATTAGTCATGATTACTATTTTACAAAAACTCAAGACTTCTTGGAAACTTGTTAGTGAATAAATAAAATATAGAGGTACATGTAGTAATCACGACACAACTTCATATTCAATTTACATGGACATGGACTGTACCAGTACCGGGCCTCCAACAGCCCAAATCAAGTACATGTACTACAGACCTCCATTTCTATGACCGACTCTGTGTGTGACATATGTCCCAGTATCAATTCTCATCTTTCAAGAAAGTACCTGACTACAAGAAAGAGAGAATCGATATCTTAAGACTTCAATCTTGATAAAAATGTCCTAACAGGAAAATTATTGTGTGTCCACCACTGACCCAACATTGTTACGTCTCTGCCCTCTAGTTAAAATTGCAAAGTGTTTTTAAGTTAGGCCATGGTTAATCAATTTTCAATTTAGCGGTATTTGCCTCATTTTGTTTTTGCCCGAAATAATACTGCACTTTCTTTATTATTGGCTCTGCAAATGGGTCTCCTTTATAGGGCCATGAGATTACACCAAACATGTACACCATTTCACGTTTCTTTCTTGTCCATTGAAATGCCAGATTATTTAGGGCTGCACAGTATTTAAACTTCTGATTATTGCCTCATTTTTGCCAGATTGCTAACAATGTGGCAATAGTCTAGTGTTATTAAGGATAAAATGTTGACTAATGGTTTAGAAATGGTACACTTTGTTATTGGCTGTTCTGTATATAATCCTGGTCATTGAAAGTTCTATATCAGACAACCTACATGTACATGTACATGCATGCATAAAATATGCATCTTATGGAAAGAGATATACATGTATTACCATTTCCTCATGAGGATATAACTATGCCAGCATTTTAAAAAAATATGGGATGTTGTGGTGATCTCTGTCTGTCCAGTCAGTACATCAAACTTCATATCACAAAGAGTAAGTAATTCAAAACATTTAAACTATGCTGTGTTCAGGTAGCATCTGTAGATGTGCATAAAGGTTTCGGAATTTTGATTCGGCCCCATGTGACGGCCACAGCACCACTTTTGTTGTAAACTGTTAGAAAATGATAAATTTTAAGTAATTTGTATATTTTTTATACTTACCAATGGCCCAGACTAGCTGGTGCTAACTCAAATTAATCGAGGGCCAAACACAAATTTTGCCCCCCAATCTTCCACATTAGCATGCAAAACTGAAAAAATGAAGTCCTAGATGATCCTCCATACTTTTGAGATCTGCGCATGTGCAGTATCCAGGAAGGTACCGAAATTGGCGCCAACCAACAATCTTTCTACAGATGCCTGCTAAATGTTATAAACAGAGAGGAGATATAAGTGCCCACTCATGGGAGGGCCATACCCATCTGGGCCATTGGTAAGAATAAAAAAATATACAAAATTTACCATATTTTTATACAACAACCAATGGCCCAGACTAACTGAATAGTAAAAAGGCTGGAGGACCTAGGACTTGAAGGAAAATCCAATCTCTCGATTACTTCAGTAAAGGATAGCTCCTGCAGGAGAAGGTAGGAATTATATATGTCTTTCTCTTTTACGAGAAAAGAGCAGGGCATAACACCAACAATGTAAATGAATATTACATAATATATAATTCTCCATTTAATGCCAGCATAACCCATTATGCTAATTCGGTGAAGGAAAACCAATATATACTACTCAAAGTTTGCTAAGCACCAAGTACATCCAACTACATGTTTTATGTTTTAGTTGAAATATTGTAATTAAAAATATATGTATTTTTTTATTTAATTATAGATTTAATGATTTAAGTACAGAAATTATGATTTTGTTTGTGTTTGACATTATTTTTTAGCTTTTGAATATGATAACCATGGAAAATGGATATCATTGGTAAAAGAGGAAATTTTTCAATATCCCAAAAAGTTGGCGGAGCGAACTGGTATCGCTTCAATATCGAGTATGAGACCCATTACCGTTAATTACAGCTTGACAACGCCTTCTCATGCTCCCAATCAGGTTCCTGGTGGTCCTTTGTGAGATGTTGTTCCATTCTTGGATAGCATGGCACCAAGCTCCTGGACACTTCTTGGCTGGACTGGCCGGGCTGCAAGCTGCAACTCATTCCAGATAGGTTCAATTGGACTGAGGTCAGGGGATCTTGCTGGCCAGTCCATACGCTCAATCCCCTCCCTCAGACGGTAGTCCCCGACAGCATGGGCAACGTGAGGATGGGCATTATCATCCATCAGAATGAATCTATCACCCACTGCACCTGCATACAATCTGACGTGGACATCCAGGATCTCATCAATATACCGTTGTGCAGTCAATGTACCACGTTCAAGGACACACGAGCTCTGTACATCCATCCCAGCTGATGCCGCCCCAGACCACGATTGACCCTCTACCATAGCGGTCATGCTCAGCAATTTTGTCTGCATGGAATCGCTCGCCTGGTCTTCTCCATACCCTAGAACGCCTATATGTGTGGTCTAGGCAGTACCTTGACTCACCTGTAAAAAGGACAGGTCGCCAATCTTCTCTGGTCTATCCAACATGGTCCATGGCCCATTCATATCATGCCTGGCGGTGGTTCTGGGACAGCGGAATGCGAATACATGTTCTTCTCGATCGGAGACCACCTTCGTGCAACTTGGACGGATAGTTTGCGTCAAAACATTTACCCCGGATGCATTCTGAAGGTCACTGCGAAGCTGGGTTGCTGTGGCAAAGCGGTTCCTATGGGCCTGAATGATCAATGAAAGTGTCAATGACACTCTGTAGCTTTAACTTGTCTGTGTGTTGTGTTTGATGAAAAGGATAATGTTCAATGTTTATGAAAGGATTATGAAATAAGACAAGAATTGTAATAATTAGGAATATGTTGATTTCTGTTCCCTGTATGCTATGTTTTTAATAAAAATAATATGAGGGGTACACTGTACTAACGAACTGAGGGGTGGGTTAATATGACCTCACGGTTAATGTATGTGGCCCTAACAGTTAACGTATGTCAACGAAAGTTAACAAGTTACAGTGAAATTATTCCAAAACGAGTCATCCTATCAAGTTACATTGAATTCCCTTCATAAATATGGCCTGTAGACTGTGCTAAAGGTTTTCAGGCTTCAGGCCTGGGTAGCCATGAAGGTAGACCGATTGCAACTAAAAGGGGACATCCTCATCTCGACATTATACTGAGTCATTCTACTAAGTTACAATGAAATCCCTTCACAAATACAACCTATAGTCTGAACTAAAGTTTTTCGGGTTTTGGGTTCGGGAAGCCATCATGGTTGAATGACCGTGACCAAAAGGGGGTGTTGTCATCTGGGCATAATCTGGAGAAATCCTATGAAGTGTTATATAGCCCCCATATTATACTGAGATTGCTATATCCTTAGTTGATAATTCTACAAGTTTTGATATTTTTCTGCATTTTCTAACTGGTCTGACTCATTTGCACTGAGTGACCTTTGTTTACATCTTTGTTACAGTAATCTATTGTACATATAGCTGTTGATCATTCAAGTAGGTCAAGGACCTTGTTTACTTGAATTATGACAGAATCACCTAGAAACTAATAGAACTTTATAGTCATTTCATCTTCTAGGACATTCTGTCTGGTTACTATATAAAGGTTAGTCAACAGAATAAAAAAAAACTCATTTTAAAAAAGCCATTTCAGAAAGACTCACTTCAGTTGTTTCCATTGGAGATTATTATTGTTTCAGAACAGTGAATTTATTATAGAAGCAATGCTTCTTTGTGAATTTGGAAGATTGATTCCAAAAGAGAATTCTGAAGAGAATTTATTCGTCTTGGAAAAGAGAATTTGTACTTTTTGTGAAACAGAAAAATATTATTTTGTGAAAAGCCAGGATTCTACTGGATTATTTGGAAATTACCTGTGGTGCCAATACTTCTTGGATTTTTACTCCATTTGAATTTTGCAAAGTATTTTATTATATTTTATTGGAGACTACTGAAATTTCTAAGTGAAAATTTGATTACAAATCTACAGGATACTGTTTCTGAAGACACATTCTTGTATTTAATACTACCAGCAGGAAAATTTCTTCACGAGATACTTCACCACTGGATTACTGGATTCTGTCAAACTGTACTTTGGACTAATTCAATAATTGATAAGTACCACTGTATTTTATTTTCTGTAAACCAATTAGTGTATAAGATCTTTGTATCTCTTTTTTTATATTAATTTTTGTAATTAAATTTTAGAATAGTTAAATTCATAGTTATTGTTGCTGATTCTCAGATTTCTTTCTGTTACCAAAATTCCATTATTATTAATATTTCCATACCATAACAGGTTGAATATTATATAATGAGAAATCTTTATTTGCATATTGCAATTATTATTTTGGCTCACTTTCAAAACATTTAAATTTTCTTACAAAATTTCAGTATTATTATTTATACAAGAGGCCCCAGGGGGCCTGAGGGCGCTCACCTGACATGGTAGCCTAAATAGCAACCCAGAGAATTGATTTCCACAAGTTGCTTCTGCTCCTCCTAAGAAAAGCTGAAACCAAATATCCAAATATTCTGACCAGTGGATCTAAAAAAAGATTTTTAAAGAATATTCCTCATACTGAACTAAGTCATAATTCGGGCTCCCACAGGAAGCCCATATATGAACCCAGGGACTTGGCTTTAACAAACCTGAATCTCACACCCCTAAGGATTCTGCACACCAAATATCAAAATATTCCGACTGCTGGATCTGAAGAAGAAGATTTTTAAAGAAAATTCCTCATTTTGAACCAAGTTACAATTCGAGCTCCCACAATCAGCCCAAATATGGACCTAGGGACATGGCTTGAACAAACTTGAATCTTACCCCCCTAAGGATGCTGCATAAAAAATATCAAAAGCATTCATCTGCTGGATCTGAAGATTTTTAAATAAAATTCCTCATTTTGAACTAAGTTGTCATTCAGGCTCCCATAGTGAGCCTAAATATGAACCAAGGGACTTGGCTTGAACAAACTTGAATCTCAGCCCCCTAAGGTTGCTCCATGCCAAATATCAAAACATTCCAACTGCTGAATCTGAAGAAGAAGATTTTTAAAGAAAAATTCCTCATAGTGACTAAGTTATAATTTGGGCTCCCACAGGGAGCCCAAATATGGACCCATGGACTTGGCTTTAACACACTTGAATCCCCCCTCCCCCCCCCCCCCCCCCGCCCCCCAAGGATGCTACTCACCACATATCAAACCATTCCGACTGCTGGATCTGAAGAAGAAGATTTTTTAAGAAAATTCCTCATTTCGAACAAAGTTACAATTCAAGCTCCCACATTGAGCCCAAATATGGACCTAGGGACATGGCTTGAACAAACTTGAATCTCACCCCCCTAAGGATGCTGCATACCAAATATCACAAGATTCTGCCTGCTGGATCTTGAGAAGAAGATTTTCAAAGAAATTTGCCTGAAATGCACTAAGTTCGAATTTGGGCTTCTATAGTGAGCCCAAATATGAATCCAGGCGGCCGATTTGAACAAACTGGAATCAGATCCACTCCACAATGTTGCATACCAAATATCAAAAGATTCTGCCTGCAGGATCTGGAGAAGAAGATTTTTGAAGAAATTTGCCTGAAATGCACTAAGTTCAAATTTTGGCTCCTACACTGAGCCCAAATATAAACCCAAGGGGCCGATTTGAACAAACTTGAATCAGATCCACCCCACAATGTTGCATACCCAATATCAAAAGATTCTGCCTGCTGGATCTTGAGAAGAAGATTTTCAAAGAAATTTGCCTGAAATGCACTAAGTTCAAATTTGGGCTCCTATACAGAGCCCAAATATAAACCCAAGGGGCCGATTTGAACAAACTTGAATCAGATCCACCCCACAATGTTGCATACCAAATATCAAAAGATTCTGCCTGCTGGATCTGGAGAAGAAGATTTTCAAAGAAATTTGCCTGAAATGCAGTAAGTTCAAATTTGGGCTCCTATACTGAGCCCAAATATAAACCCAGGGGGCCGATTTGAACAAACTTGAATCAGATCCACCCCACAATGTTGCATACCAAATATCAAAAGATTCTGCCTGCTGGATCTGGAGAAGAAGATTTTTTAAGAAATTTGCCTGAAATGCACTAAGTTCGAATTTGGGCTCCTATACAGAGCCCAAATATAAACCCAAGGGGCCGATTTGAACAAACTTGAATCAGATCCACCCCACAATGTTGCATACCAAATATCAAAAGATTCTGCCTGCTGGATCTGGAGAAGAAGATTTTCAAAGAAATTTGCCTGAAATGCAGTAAGTTCAAATTTGGGCTCCTATACTGAGCCCAAATATGAACCCAGGGGGCCGATTTGAACAAACCTGAATCAGATCCACCCTCCAATGTTGCATACCAAATATCAAAAGATTCTGCCTGCTGGATCTGGAGAAGAAGATTTTTTAATGTTTTTCCCATTGCCTACAGTGTTAAAAAGTGCTGACTCAGCACTTTTTCAATGTCCCGAAACTGTACCCTATGATAAAACCGATGGCAATTTTTTTTTACCAATTCTTTCTGTTGGTCCTAAGGAAGCTTCACACCAAATAAAAATTCTCGGTGCCGTGCAGTTTTGGAGATATGGGCGTTTTAATTTTTTTCTATTTTTAGCTCCTGCGGTTCCCATGGGGCTACGGGAAAAAAAAAATCAGCATAAATTAGTTACTTATGACCCAATAAGCCCTCACATAAAATTTGGTTCAAATCAGCCTCTCGGTTTGGAAAATAGAAATTTTGGGCGGGGCCAAAAATTTTGCCCCTCCCATAACGACGCCAAGTATAGCCCCACAAACTTCTCTTGAACAAATCTGAGTCTACACCTCAAAAGGAAGCTGCACACCAAATATCAAGTCTCTGCTACTGCTGGTTCATGAGAAGAAGATTTTTTAAGATTTCAGCACACTTTTTGGGTGTGGCCCTACCCACGGGCGGGGCAACTTGATTTGAACAAAATCAAATTGCGATGTCATAACAAACTATTATCTCAAATATCAATTAAATTGGTTCAGCGGTTTGGGAGGAGAAGACGCAAACACCATGTTCACGGACGACGGACGACGGACGCAGGACGACGGACGACGGACGACGGACGGTGAGTGATCACTATAGCTCTCCTGACTGAAAGTCAGGTGAGCTAATAATCTGAGAACCAGCAAACCTTTTCATCATGGTATTTATTGTGACAGAATTTCTTTCTGAATTTGAAACATTTCCTAGTTTGGCCCTTTCAGAATCTCTTAAGGAGGAGGATTTATTTCAACTTGCTCAGTATCTAAAATTACCTGCCACCCCTGGTCTGAACAAACATAAACTTAAACTGCTCATTGTTAACCATTATATGGAAGAAGGTCTTTTGCCTCAGTCTGAAACTCCACCTGAACCACGATATACTGATGCCCCTGAACTCAAAAAGTTAGAATTAGAATTAAAAAAGTTAGAAATGCAACAAAAAATGAGGGAAATTGAAATTCAGGCCCAAAAAGAAGAAAGAGAAAATTAAATTAAATTAAAAGAAACTGAAGCTCAAAAAGAAAAAGAGGATAGGAAATTAAAATTAAAAGAAATTGAAGCTCAAAAAGAAAGGGAACAGATACAGATTCAGGCCCAAAAAGAAATGCATTTAAGAGAACTAGAAATTCAAGCCCAAAAAGAAATAAAAAAAAAAGAATTGGAATCTCAACGTCAAGGCTCAAATGTAATTTCACCATGTATATTTGATGCAGACAAACATGTTAGACTAGTTGCCCCCCTTCAAGAAAAAGAAGTTGATAAATATTTTTCACATTTTGAAAAAGTGGCAACAAGTTTAGAATGGCCATGGGACGTCTGGACTTTGCTATTGCAAAGTGTTTTGAAAGGGAAGGCCCCCAAGAAATCTATTCCGCTCCGCAATAATTATGACACTGTTAAAGAGGCTATACTCAAGGCATATAAACTTGTTCCAGAGGCCTATAGGCAGAAATTCGGAAATTATTATAAGAACGAAAATCAAACTCATGTGGAATTTGCCAGAGAGAAGCAAAATTTATTTGACAGGTGGTACAATTCCAAAGAAATTGGGAAAGATTTCTCTTCATTAAAAGAAATAATGCTAATAGAAGAGTTTAAAGGAAAGATCCATTCAGGTATAAAGGCCCACCTGGATGAGCAAAAAGTTGACACTTTAAACAGTGCAGCAGTACTAGCAGATGACTACGCCCTAACTCATAAAATGAGTCGTAACTCCATATTTTTGGCCCCACAAGAATTCTTTCCAGGTTTGGGGTATTCGTATTCAGTCATATTCGAATACAGTTTATCAAGTATTCACATGTATTCAGTATGCACTTAATGTTATGAATACATGTATTCATATTCGTATTCAAATACATTAAAATATGAGCTGTATTCATGAATACATTTTGAATACTTTTTGAATACTTTCTATATTTTGGAATTAAAGAACCATATACTGAATAAAAGGTTTTCACAGATCAAACCCATGGACTCCAGACAAAAAATTCACACCTCATATCAATATTAAAGACTTGTGAAAGAAATGGTTTTTGCGCGCCAAAGGCGCGCAGGGACGGTTTGGGGTAGGCCCCTTTCGACCCTCATCAGCTGTTTGTTGTTGTAGGATGTCAGGGCATGACAGAGGAGGAAAAGGAAGGAGGGAGGTGGCTTAGCTCTGTCTGGGCTTTTTCCGGCTCTTTTTCTTTTGAGGTGGTTGGGATGGCGATGTGGAAGTCGATGATGCAGAGTTTAGTAGCTGGATTGTTTGTAGTGTCTTTTTTGAATTTGCCTTGGATTTTTCCCTTTACGCGCGGCTTTTGGCGACGACTTGTTTCCCCAACTCAAGTTCTTGGTTAGCCAACTTATCCTTGGGTCTTCAATGGTGACTGCAGATTGAGGTGGCTGTATTGCTGTGATTGGCTCACCTGAGCTGTCCGGTTGAGAAGGAAGTGGGGAGTGAGGGGTGGGAGGTGGTGAAAAAGCAACCTCCGGTTCCTCCTCAGTCTCCACAAGACATTCCTCATCCAACAGTACCATCTCAGGAGCTGGCAGTTGGTTGGGTGTACTAGTGGGACTAGGAGGGGAACTGGCAGCCACTGAACTGACAACCACCCCCTCACTCAACTCTTTCTTCCTATTCCGGAAGGCCTCCGGGCACAGGGCGATCCTGCGCTTGAACGAAGGGCTCTTCTTTTTCTTCCTCTCACTCTTTTCAGGGACTCCGTGCCACTTCGGGTGAGGACCAGTTGGAGAGGGGACCCTCTCACCAAGGGTAATACCTCTCCCCGAAGAGGGTGGTGTCTTGGATGTCTCTACTTCGAATTCCAGACTCAGGTGGACTCTCTTGCCTGTCTGCTGGACAGTCCAGGTGACAGGGCAAGAAATGTCCAGAGCTGAGATGGTTCCGACGAGTCTTTCTGGTAATTCCAGTTTTTCCATGATTGTTGATCAGGTGCTCACACTCTGACGTCAGAGGTGCGAATGAATGATGAAATGTAAACGTAAACAACTTGATGAATGAATGGTTGTGCACGCCAAAGGTGCGCAGGGAGAGTTTGGGGCAAGCCCTTTTCGACCCTCAGTGACTGTATATGATCAATTTTGTTTCATGACGAGGCGTGTTGAAGGAGGAAAAGGCTCTGGTACTCAGCAGGTGTCTCTGGTTGAGGTGTGATGGGTGGGTGGCTTCGTTGACTGATGTAGGTTGAACCCTCGGATAAGGACCAGTGTGGGAGGTTGGGTCCTCTCACGAAGGTACTACCTCTCCCCGAGGGTGCAGTAGTCTTAGGTTCTCAGGCAAGTATAGTCTGCCACTTCGGAGCTGATTCGAATGCTGGCTATCACTGACAAGTATAATCTGTCTCAGGTCATCTCTGTTTGTGTGGTAGGACGTCTTAGAAAGAAAACAACAACGACCCCTTTCGGGGACCACCAGAAAGAAGACCTGAACTTCCCTGGTTCGGGGGCACGCGTGCATTATAATCCTATTGGGTTGGGACAAAAGATGCGCAATGCGCTTACAAAAAGGGACAGAGGCGGGACACAGGACCAACACTCGCCTCCCTCGAAGTGGTCAACCACTTCTGGGGATGGAGTGGAGGATGTTCTGGAACCACGGGGGTTGGAATTTCCATAACGGTTATAGTTTCCAATGCGGTTATTGGGGTGCTGATCAAAAAAGCATCTTCTGTGTACCTGCTAAAGGAAGAAGGCAGAATTAGTTTTCATTAGAATATGCAAAATATAGAAATAAAAATAGCATTTTTGTTTGGTGCATTCTTTGAATATGATGGGGTTTTAGATGAGTCGGTGAAGGCAGCCCTTTCTGGTAGAAGGCCACAGTTAAGGCTTAAGCTGTTAATCTGCCTGTTAGCTCACCTTCTCGTTCCCTAGTTTTTCTCGAGCATGTTTAGTTTTATACAGTCTTTAAACGCGATGTAAGTTTAGTTGAGTCGGTGAAGGCAGCCCTTTCTGGTAGAAGGCCTTAGCTAAGCTGTTAATCTGCCTGTTAGCACACCTTCTCGTTCCCTGATTTTTCATGAGCAAGTTTAGTTTTATATAGTCTTTAAATGTGATGTAATTTTAGTTGAGTCGGTGAAGGCAGCCCTTTCTGGAAGAAGGCCACAGCTAAGCTGTTAATCTGCCTGTTAGCTCACCTAATCGTTCCCTATTTTTTCGAGGCTTCCGATTTTTAGTCACTTTAGTTGAGTTTGTGAAGGCAGCCCTTTCTGGTAGAAGGCCACAGCTGAGCTGTTTATCTGCCTGTTAGTTCACCTTCTCATTCCCTATTTTGTATTGAGGCGAAGAACAGACTGGTTTAGTTATTTTTTGGCAGGTTTTTGGGTTTTTGTCTGCTGTCGTGCAGATTTCCTTGAGTTTAGGTATCAGTGTGCTTCCTTCGAACCGTTCTAGGCTTATGGCAGCTAGCGTGGCGAGACGATCTTTGACGGTTTGGATTTTGGCCCTTTGGTGAAGGAGTTTAATAGGGTTGTTGTATGGGGCTTGGAGGGCTATTCTTAGTGCGTGGTTCTGGACTCTGGAGTTTGGCAATGTTGCTCTTGTAAGTGTTGGTTAGGACCAGGGCCCTGTATTCAATTACTGGCCGTACAAACGCCTTGTACAATTTGAGTAGTACTGTTTCGTTTGCCCCCAGGTGGTGCCCCTTATCATTTTTAGCAAATTAATTTGTTTGGTCACTCTCGTGGCTATGTTGTTGGTATGTTTTCGTGAGGCTAAGTCTCGAGTCTAGGGTATTCCCTGGAATTTTGCTTTGGTGCACTTTGGGAGGGTTTTGCCTTTTAGATAGAGATCAAAGTCACATTTTTTTCTTGGCGGAGAAGGTTATCCTCTGAGTCTTGTTTATATTTAGTTTGATTCTCCATTTGTCGCACCAGTGTTCAAGGTCATCTAGCGCCCTTTGGAGAGATTTCTGGAGGGGGAGGGGTTGGCTGTTGGAATCCCATAGGCCTTTATGATATCGTCTGCAAATTGTGAGATTTGGACACGTTCCGAGGTGATTTCGAGGTTGTTTACGTAGATTATGAAAAGGAGTGGGCTGAGTACTGACCCTTGGGGCGTTCTGGCTACAAGTGGGACACTTTTTGATATCTCTCTGTTGACTCTGACTTTGATTTCGCAATCATTTCAGGAAGGAGATGAGTCTATGTAATTTTTTGGGGATGTTGAGTTTAATGAGTTTATATCTGATGCCATTGTGCCAGACTGAGTCAAACGCTTTTTCCACGTCCAGCAGAACAGCGGCACCTAGATTGTTGTTATTGAACATGTTTTTCATGAGTTCTACTAGGCGATAGATGTATTCCATGCCTTCTTTGCAGTGCCTATAGGATCTTTGCCAGCAGTCGAAAAAATAAGTTTCCTTGAGGTGACCCCTCAGTCGGTCGGCAAGGATTTTCTCAAATACTTTGCCGATGCAGCTAAGGAGGCTATTTGGGCGGTAGTTGGCTGGTTTTGAGGGGTCTTTGTTGGGTTTGGGTATCATGACCCCTATGGCTGTTTTCCAGCATTTAGGAAAACATCCATGGGTGAGGCACGCATGGAATATGACTTCTAGTCTGGTTATGTAAGAGTTAGGACTTTGTTTGAGGATTTTATAGCTTATTTTGTCCTCTACCAGGGAGGAAGAGCTTTTGTAATTTTTTGTCACATTGATTATGGTGGGGGTAATTAGGTTGTGTCCGTCCCCCTCCTCTTGTTCGTTGCCGAAGTAGGGATCGCGGTATACGTCTGGGTGTGAGTTTATGAAGTTGTCGATTGCGTTCATGACTGAGACGTTATATTCCAGGCCCTATGTGGGGTTGGTGAGTATTGCTTAATAGTTCCGTGAAGGTGTTGGCTTTTTCTTTGTTGCCGTCAGCTTTGTTGAGTGGTTTGGACTGTCTAGTGTTGCTTTTTTGACCTGTGAGCACTTTGAAGGTGTTCCAAAATTTTCTTGCATCTTTTGTCGCGTTCAGGTTGGATGTGGCCCTCTCCCAATTGTTTTGTTGTTCGGCCTTTAGTGCTTCTTTGACCTCGCCATGAAGGCGGTTGTAGATTTTTTTGAGTTCCACACACTTAGTGGTGTCTTTTTCAGATTTGACCTTGCGCAGGGCTATTCACTTTGTTTTTATTCAAGTAAGTGTGCTCTCGGAGATTGTTCGTCTCCAGGGATGCACTTCCTCTTTGGGACAGATTTCGTCTAGGGTGGAGGTAATTACTTTGCTGAGGTCAGCACACTGGTCCTCAATATCGCTCGCATTTGGAGGTTTACTTGTTGCGAGTTTGGTGTCGCGATATAAGTTCCAGCCTATTTTCTTCAGGTTCCTTGAGATTTTGGGGAGATAGCGTACTGGTCCAGACCCAAAGCTGATTGTAGCATGTACTGGTAGGTGATCGTTACCTAGGCCGTCATCTCCCACTTTATGGTCGATGATGTTTTTGCCTAGAGGGTAGCTTGTTACTGAGGTCTGGGATGTCGGAATGGTGGAGTGGGTTAGAGCTGATATAGGTATCGGATGAGGCTTGAGGCTTTGCAAATGATTTGTAAGTTGAGATTTTCGGTGATGTCGAATAGGACATTGCCATTGCCGTTAGTGGATTTACACCCAAAGTACATATGTGTGGCGTTGAAGTCTCCTATGTAGATACAGTTCTTGTATTTACGTGCGAAGAATTCAAACACATCGTTACTGACTGTTTTATCAGGAGGGTTATAGGAACAAATGATTGCTATTTTTTATTATCAGCTGTTAATTCCACGACTACCACCTCCGCATGGAGGTGGTCAGTTTTGATCGGTTTATGGTTCAGATCGCTTTTTATTGGAAGGGCTACTCCGCCGTGGGTAGTGTGGGAGCGGTCCCTTCTGATTACATTAAATCCGCTGAATGAAAAGCTTCTCTGGTTACGTAACCAGGTTTCACAAATTCCAAGAATGTCCATGTTTTTAAAGTAATTACTAATTTGGAGGGTTTTTTTTTCCATAGTGCTAATTAGAGCTTATCCATGAACGGGTTTTAATTAGTTGGTGTGTTTGTTTAGTGGTAGACTGGTTGGATTAGTTGTTTTGATTGATAGCGGCTTTAATTAAGGTGTGGGAGATCTGTGTTTAGAATAACCTGGATGACGACCTGCTGACATCTTGACAGATGTTTGCCAGGTCGACATTTAGGTGATTCTTTAAAACTTCATGCAGGCTTCCTGCGATGAGGGAGCAGAGGGGGTATGGGGAGGAGGCATTTGCAGGTTTAGTTAGATCTACCCTCTTAAGCTCCGTGCTGGTTTTGACCTTTTTATAGTGGGGCACCCTCTGTAGTTAGCGGTGTGCTCACCTTGGCAGTTGGGGCATTTTAGTGTTTTCGGCTTACAGATGCTGGAGACGTGGCTTTCACCACATTTCATACACCTAAGTTGGCCCCTGCAATTATTGGCGATGTGGCCAAACTTCTGGCATTTGTGGCACTGTACAGGTGGGGGGTTAGAGTTGTATTCTTCGGCAGAGTGTCTTCTGCCGTTAATGGTCACCCCTTGGTCCATTATTTTTAGTTTCCTCTCACGCTTGGGGCACTTCGCCTTAAGTTTCCATGTGGATTTCCCCGTGGCTCTCGAGGTGAATCTGTCCCAGCTGCAGTCGGAGAGGCTGGCATTTATTGCTTCCTTTGGTGTGTCAGGGTGAACCCTGGTAACAACTACAAACATTTCTTTACTATTTTGTGCTTGGGGGGATTTGCTCCCCTTGCGTGTGCCTTGTTGTCCTTTACTGGTGTTTAGGTTCACTGCGGACTATTGGACTGCCCCGGCATAGGTCAATAGTACAGTCGGTTTTGATGCAATGGGTTCGACTCCCCCCGAGGGAAGAGCAGGATCACATTGCTCTGATAGCGGTTTACCTAGGCTCGCATTCAGACTCGAGTCTGCTCTGGATGAGATGCTAGAACGAGGAGCTTTGAATTTTTGGGTTCTTCTGTCCACTGTTTGGAAAAACCCTTCCTCGTTCTGCACCTCCTCCAGCTCAGGCTCCAGATCCTGGCTCCCCTTTTTCCTTTTTATGGGGGTACCTTTGGGGGTATACAGCATTTGAGATAGGGTGGGACCCATGTCTGTTGTGTCCAGGGGATTACTGTTGCTTATTCTATTTTGACTACTCTCGTTGGCCGTCTTTTCGGCACTACCAGAGTCTATGATTCCAGCCGCGGGTGCTGATTGCTTGGAGGGAGCAGGATTTGCATGGACCTCTGCCACCACCACGATCTCCGTATGATGAGAGCCTGGTGTAGGAGGAGATGCCTCTCCAGATGCTGCAAGAATTGGATCATCGTGAGCCTTGGCCTTGGCCGTTGCCTCAGCTGGTGCCTCAGTTAAGGTTGTTACCTGGGGCATGCCCCCTGGGTTCATATTCATTTCCTTGGAAATGAGAAAATCAAGTTTCTGCTGTACCATTAGATTGTTAGATAAGATATCCGCGATTTATTTGGTCATATCCTGGATGGTCTCTTCTTGTTTTATGGCTCTTAGATCTGCTTCTGCGAGCTTTTTCTTTAACTGGCTTCTCTCTTTATCCCACTCTTCATGTTTTCCCTTTAGTTATTTTGGCTGGGTACCCACCCCCAGAGACCTATTTAGTGCAATGGCTTCCCCTCCCTTACAATGAAATGGGACCTGACTAACCTTGTTATTGTTGCTGTTAGGGACAACAATAACAAGGTTATTGTTATCCCTTCTACCATCTTTCCTTGCCTTCTCTTTTTCTGTTCTACTTTTCTTATTAGCAGATTCCATGATGTACTTAGTTTAAACAATATTTTATTAAATAAGTATGCTATATGTTACAATACTGAACACCAAGAACGTGACAGTATAAAAAGAGAACATTAAGAATATAACATATACTAACAAAATAACATATGTATATAATGGGGGATCTGACAGAAAGCTGGGAGCTTATGCTAGTCATCTCCCGAATGATGTACTTGGTGTTAATTACTTGTTGGCTGTAAGTTAATTAGCAGTTGATTTTCTTGGAGATGTTCTCTCAATGAATATCAATCAATAAAATGAATCCAATCGGCCAATGAATCAATCAATGAGAATAAGTAAACGGCTTAATAATCCCTGATATTATTTATATACCACCAAACACCTTGTCTAAAATTTATGCATTGAAAGCAGACAATAGACTTAATTATCAACTAACTTGTCACAATACAACCTATTTTCAAAGTACTAAATAATAAAAGTGTCAATGACACTGTAGCTCAACTTGTTAAGACATGTACATGTATAGTATGTGACAGAGCAATGTCAAACATCTAGGTAATGACCTGATAACAAAGGTACATATAAAGTATTGTAAGGGTCTGTACATAAATAATGACCGTAGCCTGTAACAAATGTATAAGTAAAGTATTGTAAAGGTGGGTGACAGTAAGATGCTAAACTAGAAAAGAAATATTTGAGTCCCAGAGTTTTGACTGAACCCCAAAATATTTGTTCTCATAGCACAGTGATAACAAAGGCACCCCAAAACACACTCGTTCCTGACCCAAGGTGAAAACAAAGGGACCCAAGAAGTTTCGTGAAGATCAGTTCATAAATACGAGCTGTATAGAAGTTGTGACAAGAAACTGATTGGACCTAATTTAGGTACAAAATGGCCACTGGAAGCCATCTTGAATTTTGGACCACACCCAGAAACACTCGTTCTCGTCCCAAGGTGATAACAAAGGTACCCAAGAAGTTTCGTGAAGATCGGTTGATAAATACAGCCTCTAGCCCGAGGCTAGACATGTGTACTTACTGTGTGTAAATAGCACTGAAAAAATCAAAGATCATCTAATTTGCATAATTTCTACACGAGAAAAAAAAACATACTATATGTGATGTATTCCATGTTACTAAACAGTTATACAAAAATTTATTCAAATCAGAACTTTCATACAGAAGTTCTGTACAAAAGACTGATTGCCCAAATTTTGGTACAAAATGGCTGCTGGTGGCCATCTTGAATTTTGGACCACACCCAAAAACACTCGTTCTCATCCCATGGTGATAACAAAGGTACCCAAGACGTTTCGTAAAGATCGGTTCATAAATACGGCCTCTAGCCTAAGCCGTATAGAAGTTGTGTACAAACAAGAGGCCCCACAGGGCCTGAAGCGCTCATCTTGTACAGAACACAATTTAAACCGAGTCCAAGAATGAGTCTACATTAAGCAAGCCATCTCCATAGGCTACACTGTCAATCTTTGAGTCCCTCAGGAGTGACAAAAATAATCTGGGCATCATGCCTTTTCTTCAGTTGATCATAAAGTAAAATGTAGAGCTCCCCTATGAAGCCCCTTGATACAACCTATGTGGATTAATCTTAGTACCTCAAGAGGGTACTGAATACAAAATTTTTAATTCTTCAGCAAAATGGCCAATTCCAGCTCCCACAGAGAGCCCAAATATTAACCCAGGCTCTTGATTTGAACACAGTTAAATCTGACTTCCCTTGAGATGTTGTGTACCGAATATGAAAACATTCTGATTGTTGGATCTGAAGAAGAGAAATTGTAAAGAAATTTCTTTGAATTGCACTAAGTTCAAATTTGGGCTACCATAGTGAGCCCAAATATTAACCTATGGATCCGATTTGAACAAACTTGAATCTGACCCCTCTAGAGATGTTGTATACCAAATGTGAAAGCATTCTGACAAGTGAATCTGAAGAAGAAGATTTTTGAAGAAATTCCCTCATATTGTACTAAGTTAAATTTCATGTTCCTATATGGAGCCCAAATATTAACCTAGGCACTCGAATTGAACAACCTGGAATCTGACCCCCTTAGAGATGTTGTCTACCAAATATAAAAGCATTCCGACTGGTGGATCTGAAGAAGAAGATTTTTAAAGAAATTTCCTCATATTGCACTAAGTAAAAATTTGGGCTACCATAGTGAGCCCAAATATATACCTAAGGCTCTGATTTGAACAAACTTGAATCTGAGCCCCATAGAGATGTTGCATACCAAATATCAAAGCATTCTGACTGGTGGATCTGAAGAAAAAGATTTTTTTAAATTACCCTCCATACTGAACAAAGATAAAATTGGGGCTTCCGTAGAAAGCCCAAATATTAACCTAGGGACTTGGTTTGAACAATCTAGAATTTGACACTCATAACAATGATGTATACTAAATATTAAAAGATTCTGACTGGTGGTTCTGAAGAAGAAGATTTTTAAAGAATATTCCCCATATTACCCTATGTTAAAACTTTGGGCTCCTGTAGAGAGCCCAAATATGAACCAATGAGCTTTATTTCAACAAACTTTTATCTGACCCCCCTATGAATGCTGTATACCAAATATCAAAAGATTCCGATGATTGGTTCTGGAGAAAAGATTTTTTTTAATTTTTGCAAATATGCTGACTCAGCATTTTCTCGATGCCCATTACAGAACACCCTAACATAACCGATGGCAATTTTTTTTCACCATTCAATTCTACTGGTCATAAGGATAGTTCATACCAAATTAAAGCTCTCTGTTCCGTGGGGTTTGGGAAATATGGACGTTTGAAAATATTTCTATTTTTAGCTCCCAGGGTTCCCATGGGGATGCAGGAATTTTTTTTTTTTTGCATGGGTCAAGTACTTATGACCCAACACTACCACAAACCAAATTTGGTTCATACCGGACCATCAGTTCAGAAAGTTAAAAAATTTATAGTAATTTATATATTTTTTATACTTACCAATGACCCAGACTTAGCTGGTGCTAACTCCAACAAAAACCAGGGCCAAACACAAATTTTGCCCCCCAATCCCCAAAATTTGCATCCAAAACAAAAAGAAATCATGTCCTAAAGGACCTCCATAGTACGTCTCTACTGCGCATGCGCAGTGACGCAGTCGTCCCGAAATTGGCGCCAAATATCATTCTTACTGGCAGTGCCTGGTCAGTGCTATGTACTCAGCGGGGAGGCAAGAGTTCCCAACTCAGGGAGGGCCATCCCCGTCTGGGTCATTGGTAAGTATAAAAAATATATAAATTACTATAAATTTTTTAACATTTTTATACTGTACCAATGACCCAGACTTAGCTGAATAGTAAACAGGCTGGAGGGCCTAGGACATAGAGGAAAATCCAATAAGCTCAATTATATAATAAAGAGGTAACCCCTTAAGGAGAAAAGGAGTATTAGGCTTTACATGTATCTTTCTTATTTAATATTAAATTAGAAAGATACACTACCCTTAATAATTGAGCACAATAACATTCATGTTCTCTATTAACATCCAGTATAACCCTTATACTAATTATTTTTAAAGCAAGCCAATAAATAAAGTAGTCCAGAGAATTGAGACTCTTTATAATCATTTAAAAGTGTCCGAGTATTGTATATTAAAGCCCGTTTGACACTTGACATATACAAATGCTTCACACCGAGCTACACTTTAAAAATAAGACATGAATGAAATTAAACATTAATATTACACTTTAAAACCATCCCGGAAGTGACTCAGAAATACTGTCTTGGAGGAGGCATTCCCTTGCTTTTCACTATAAAGCAGGTGACCTAAGGGAACACCCGCCCCCCCCCCCCCCCCCTTCCCCTTGCCCTGGGTCAAATAGCCCAGAGCGAAGAGGGCAGCCGGACGGAGTCACTGCCGGAACAGAAAGCCTGCATAACTATAGTTGCAACTGTTTAGTGGACGACATTCTGAGCAACAGATAACGGACCTAAACAATGCAGGTCTCCAGAAATGGACTCAATATTTCTGAGATAAAAATTAGTAAATGTGGATGGCTGAGACCAATAAGCAGCCTTCATTAAATCTGTAATAGCAACACTATTAGCATAAGCCCAGGAAGTAGAAAGAGCTCTTACTTCATGAGCAGAAATCTTAAGCACAGACTGCTGAGAAGAAGATAAATCTTCATACGCAGTACGGATAGTTAAATGAATCCATCTAGCAATAGAATGGACTGAAATGTCCTTTCTATTAGGCATCAAAGACAGAAAGAAACGTTTCCGTCCCTTTCTGATGAACTGAGATCTCTGTTTATAGATACGTAGTGCTCTAACAGGACAGAGTAAAGGCCTACGCCCGTCTGAAGACGGAAGAGCCTTAATAACAATAGGTTCCGGATATTTATTAGGAGCCTGATTCTTAGCTAAAAAACCCACATTAGTAGTGAAGGTGATAGTGTTCCCAACACTACGATAATGAGAATCATCCACCGATAGTGCATGAAGCTCACTGACTCTTCTAGCAGAAGAGAAAGCTAAGAGAAAAGCTGTCTTATAAGATAAGAATTTGAAATCTACTGTCCCAAGAGGTTCAAATGGCTTTTCCTTCAATTTAAGGAGAACCCAAGCTAAATTCCACTTAGGAATTAATCTAAGAGTTCTGGGTCTATTTATCGAAAAGTTTCTAACCAATTTCGATAAAGAGACATTAGATCCAATTTGTAAACTATCATGATGTGCATAGGTATCAGATAACATAGATCTATAACCCTTTACAGTAACGGGCTGCAGTTTGATTTCGTCAAACAAGTATACTAGAAAGTTTGCAATGTCTGGTATAGAGGGATCAAATATATCTACAGAATGATCCCTACACCAACGACGGAAAACCTTCCACTTAGCCGCATAGTTTAGCGAAGAGGAGGTCCTCCTACAGTTAGAAATCGCGTCCACTGCTCGTCCTGTAAAGTGCTTGCCATGCAAGAAGGACCGCACAACGGAAAAACGTGAAGGTTGAGACCTTGCGGGTTGTGATGGAGTTGGCGCGATTTCCCCTGCGAAAGAAGATCCTCTCGTGGAGGAAGCTTCCGCGGTAGGTCCCACAACAGACACCAGAGTAGATTTATCCACGGTCTCTGTGGCGACAGAGATGCTACCAACAGAATCTTGCATTGAGATTGTTTTATCTTTAGCAATACTTGTTGAATTAACGGCGCTGGAGGATACGCATATCCTATCATTCCGTCCCAAGGGATCGACAGAGCGTCTACTGCAAATGCTCTTGGATCCGGACACGGGGACACATACGTCTGCAACTGATTGTTGAGATGTGTCGCAAATAAGTCTATCATTGGCCGTTCCCATTGGTAGCAAATCTGATTGAATACTTGTTTGTTGAGAGTCCACTCCAACGGCAACAAGCTTCGTGAAAGGGAGTCTGCTAGCACATTCAGACGACCCGGTATGTGACGGACCGAAAGAAGAACGTGATGTTCCAACGCAAACAGAAGGATTCTTTCCGTTAGATTGAACAACGGAACTGAATGAGTGCCTCCCTGATTCCGTATATACGCCACTACTGTCGTATTGTCGGATAGGATTTGGACATGAGCATCGTGAATAATGTCCATCCAGTGACGTAACGCAAGCCAAATTGACATCATTTCCTTGATGTTTATGTGCTTGCACAGGAATTGCGGATCCCAAAGACCCTGGCATCTCGAATCCGTTGGGATTAATGATGCACCCCAACCTGTTTGACTGGCATCCGTCATAATGGTAAAACTCGGATCCGGCAACTGCAGCGGAACTCCTTGAGTTAACCACTGAATGTTTGCCCAAGTCTGAATCTCTTGTTTCACTTGATCTGACAAGAGAACGTCTACATCGAGCGAATGAATTTTCACACTCCAATTCTGAGTCAGGAAAATTTGAAGAGGATGTGTGCGTAGCCGTCCCATCGGAATGAGATCCGCGGCGGCTCCGCACAGACCTATCAGTCTCATAAATTCTCTCGCCGTGACTTTGTCTGCATTCAGACAATAGCGAGCGTAACAACTGACTAATTTCGCTCTGGTTAATGGCAGACGAACGAGATTGTTGTGCGTCTCGAAGCTCATTCCCAGATGAGTGAATGACTTGGACGGCACCAGATCCGACTTCTCCTCGTTTACTATGAAACCGAGACGTCGGAGCAATAGAAGAAGATTCTGAACATCGTTCTGAAGCGTTAACTCGTTGCCGTACCTCTGAAGAATGTCGTCCAGGTAGGCCGACGTTACCGCAGACGAATGAGCTCGGAAGTAGATCATTACCGAGTTCATTACCCGAGTGAAAGCCCAGGGTGCTAGATTCAATCCGAAGCACATGGCCCGGAACTGATACACCACTCCTAGGACTGCAAAGCGTAGATACTTTCGGAATGTCGGATGTACCATGACGTGAAAGTACGCATCTTTGAGATCTATGCTCGTTGCATAATCGTTCACCCGAATACTCGCTCTGACCGATCGAATCGTCTCCATATAAAACTTCGGAGCGACGATCAGCTTGTTTATCCAGCTCAAATCTATGACTGGACGGAACGAGCCGTCTGGTTTCGGAACCAGAAACAGATGGCTGTAGAATCCCAGCGATTCCTGGTTTTCTACGACCTCTACCGCGTTCTTCATTAAAAGAGACTGCACCTCTGATAACAGAGCGTCTCTTTTCTGAGGATTTGACGGAAGATGAGTCCACTTTGGACTTCGAGTTAATGGAGGCTTTCGTTTGAAGGATATCTTTAGACCTTCCGAAGTCACTCCTCTCACCCACGATTCGTCCGTAATCGACGCCCACTCTTGAGAAAAACTCGACAACCTTCCGCCAACCGGAACGCGATAGAGGTTTAAGCCATCACCTCCTGGATCTGCGAGGCCTGCGGTAGGAGAAACCACGTCTTCCACGACCCGCACCTCGCCTCGTCGACCTCGGGGCGTCCGACCGATTGTCCCGGCCTGAAGGACGTCCCGAACGAGAGTCGCTATCCTGACGGTCTCTCGAATAAGAGCCAGAGGACGCACCGGAACCTCTATAGGAACCTCTCTTGGGCGCATTAGACCCAGAAGTGCCCGCCTTATTCGTGTCTGCTGTATCCGACCTTTTAGGAGCGGATCTGAACAACAGAGAATCACTAGCTTTCTTTTTAATATTATCATAAATAGCGGAAAGCTTGCCGTCAAAGAGAAGTTCTCCTGAGACCGAAGCGACTCTAAGAGAGTTCTTCACCTTAGAATCCACTAGTGTGGATGTAGCCAGGGCTGCGTCACGTCTAACCAACTCCAGATTTGCCACTGAAAGGGCGGAGTTACACGTGGAATAAGCTACTGCCCTTGAAAGAAGTCTTAAAGAGGATTGTATATCCTGAAACTCTTCCCCTTGAAGGCGCAGTGATAACGCCTTAGTAAGGTGATCTGCGTAAGATAAGGCATCTAAATTGGCTCTGTTAGACGCAATAGCTGTTTCCAACACTGCGGTTGGAATAGAAGCTGACGACGGTAATGATAGCTCTAAGTCTTCCGCCTCGTCGTCCATACGCAGAGGAACTCTCGGTATACCCTGTCCTGCCGTGTCGAATTTATTCCTTGCATTAATGAAAGGCAGGTTGAGAGTATTTGCGGACAAGAAACCTGCTTTCCCCTTCCTGGAAGCAAGTTTAAAAATAGCGTCGTTCAATAATTCAAATGTTCTTGCAACATTATTGGACTGCGACGGAAACTCGGGAGCGATGTCCCTGAACCGCTCAAAAAATTCAGAGTCCAATGACGCTATAATTCTCTTGTCCGGAAGCGCAGCAGTCTGGCCCGACGGAACAACTTGAGGAAGAAAGTGCCGGATGAAGTCCACGGCAGCTTTATGTTGTTCCGAAAGGGATAGCTCCAATTCATCCGTATCCCTTTCACCATCCGGTCGGACCTCCCGATGTTCCCGGTCGTCCGCCCCTGATGCTTCGGCGGAGCGTACCGACCCAGCGCCGTCGGATAATTCTCGATCCGACACCGTTTCTGTCGGCTGCTGGGATGCTGCGATAAGCTGTGCTATCTGCACTAGAATGTCCGACGTCGAGACCTGCGGAGGCGCGGTCTTTCGCTGCTTCGCCGAGGGCAGCTCCGCATCAGATGGCTCCCGCATACTTTTCCTATGCGAACGTCCGGAGTCCATCGGTCTCGAATCCCTGGCTGCCGGATGGTGTGACCTGGTCGCCGAAGAATCCTTCATCGGCGAAGCTGGCAAAATATCGGAGGTCACGCAGCCAAGGTGCGGTCGTGTGCGCCGACGAGAAGAGGAAGCCTTAACAGTCTCTGCGGACTGCTTATACAACGGAGCGTCCCGAGCGACGGACGTATGCTCCGCTAAAGACACATTTTGTACCACAACATCTGGTCCTAGATGTTGTTGTACGAGAGAGGGGCCTCTCTCGCTCGCGGCCCGGCTGGACCTGGACGAGCTAGGAACCGGACTAAAAGGCTTCCTCCGTTCTCGTTTACTATCCGCCGTCACTGGGTGTGCATCTAATATGTTTATAGTGCTCGCATCACCCAAAATTTCCTCTTGGACCGCATCGGACGAACCCGGCTGCCGAACCATTCGGTGAATGGACGCTACACCGGGCGAGCTAGCGGACGACATTTGTCTAATCTCCATGAGCACTTTTGCCGCTAGCTCTGAATTCATTTGTGACGACGGACGCACACTTGAAGAAGATAACATGGAAACATCACTCTGTTCTGGTTCCTCTGAAATAGAAACTGAGAGAGTAGAGTGACCTTGTGGAGAAAGAGCCGGCATCCCTCTTTCTCCAGAAACAACATATCGTGACACACGTTTCCAATGTTTCTCATCCCAATGTTCACATATAGGACAGGGATTAATGCGAGAACACTGACTACAATTAATACAATGATCATGAAAGTCAGAGGAAGATTTCTTCCTATTACAATTTGAACAATGTCCCTTCATTGTGAAAGAACAACAATAAGTCCTAGTTACTCGCAAAAACCCCTGACACAAAGATACATAATAACATGATCCATTAATAAATGAAAAAACAATTGCAAAACAAAATAATTTTGAAAAAATATTTTTTCAGAGAAGCCCAAGTTGCTGAAAAGTAACGTTGAGCCCCGATGGATCCGATGGCAAAGTGTGGTCAAAAATTTTAAATTTATATAAAATAATTAATGAGACACTTTCGGATAATATAAATGTATCTTATAATGAGATAAACTACCACAAAGGCAAACAGCCCCCCTCAAAAAAGGCTGTTGCCAATGAAAACAAACAGTGTAAACACACTAGAAAACATGACTCCAGGCACTGAAAAAACCTGGCCCGGAATCAGTCATCAATAACACTCTATCTGATGCAAAACAGAGACTCCCAGGGGAGAATCTGCAGAACATCAGATGGAAGATGCAGAACACAAACGTTATACACCCATGGGTGAAAACGTAACTATGGGGAAAATAACAGAAAACATTCTGTAACCAAGCAACTCTCCCAGGAAATTTTAGAAATGAAACTTCTCAAAAATATGCCGAAAGCATGGGAGAATTGCAAGGGGGGACTTTAGAAGGCTAGGGGAGAGGAAACACTGAATAAGCAGTGCAACAATTAGCAAGAATGACAACAAGAGGCCCATGCCTCGAAAATAGGCAACTTAACATAATTTCAACAAAAAATTTTAAGTACAGCCCTGATTATTTTTTGCCACTTCTTTTTTCCTCTCCTCCTTCTATCCTCCTTAGAATCACATTTTCTCCAAAAATTACGTGTCTGGCATCCTTTAAACTGAGATTTACAAGCACAAAGATCAGTGAGATGTTGACTGATGAAGGGCCAAACAGAGAATGATATTTGGCGCCAATTTCGGGACGACTGCGTCACTGCGCATGCGCAGTAGAGACGTACTATGGAGGTCCTTTAGGACATGATTTCTTTTTGTTTTGGATGCAAATTTTGGGGATTGGGGGGCAAAATTTGTGTTTGGCCCTGGTTTTTGTTGGAGTTAGCACCAGCTAAGTCTGGGTCATTGGTACAGTATAAAAATATAGAAATTTTGGGCAGGGCCAAAAATCTTACCCCTCCTGTTACAAAGCCAAATATTACTTCACGAACTTCGTTTGAACAAACTTGATTCTACACCTCCTATGGAAGTTCCATAGCAAATATCAAGTCATTGTACACACTGATTCTTGAGAAGAAGATTTTAAAAATATTTTGGAGCATTTTCCCCTACTCCCTCCCTATGGGGCTGGGCATGTTGAGTTGACAAAATGAAAAGCCCCTTTGGGACCATCACTCACACAAACTTTCACTTGAATTGGCCCAGTGGCTTTGGAGGAGAAGACCAAAACAAGGTGTTGACGGACAACGGACGATGGACGAAAGACGACGGACGGAGAGCGATGAGATTAGCTCAGCTTGACTTTGATTAGACCTAATTTCGGTACGAAATGGCCACTGGCAGCCATCTTGAATTTTGGACCGCACTTAGAAACACTCGTTCTCGTTCCAAGGTGATAACAGAGGTACCCACGAAGTTTCGTGAAGATTGGTTGATAAATACAACCTCTAGCCCGAGCCGTATTGACATATGTACTTACTGTGTGTAAGTAGCACTGAAAAAATCAAAGTTCATCTAATTTGCATAATTTCTGCACGAGAAAAAAACCTGTATTATATGTGATGTATCCCATGGTACTAAACATTCACCCAAAAAATTTTTTCAAATCAGTCCTTTCATATGGAAGTTCTGTGCAAAAATCTGATTGCACCTAATTTTGTACAAAATGGCTGCCATCGGCCATCTTGAATTTCGGACCGCACCCAAAAACACTCGTTCTCGTCCCACGGTGATACCAAAGGTACCCAAGAAGTTTCATAAAGATCGGTTTATAAATACGGCCTCTAGCCCGAGCCGTATTGGCATTTGCACTTACAGTACTGAAAGTAACACAAAATACATCAAAGTTAGTCTAATTTGAATAATTTACGTACGAGAAAAAAACCCGTATTTATATGCGATGTATCCCATGGTACTAAACATTCATACAGAAAATTATTCAAATCAGCGCTTTCATATGGAAGTTCTGTGAAAAAATCTGATTGCACTTAAGTCTGTACAAAATGGCCGCCAGTGGCCAACTTGAATTTCGGATCGGACCCCAAAACACTTGTTCTCGCGCCACGGTCATAACAAAGGTACCCAAGGAATAGATAATTCATACAATATCAAGTTGAATTACTGTATAAACAGTAAGCTAGTCGATCTGTCACACACAGTGTGCTGTATGGCATAACAATATCAAGTTGTATTGCTGTTTAAACAGTAAGCTGGATGAGATATGCTTTGATATATTGTGAGGTGAAGACTTTAATGGTACTATAAGCACTAAGGTGATAATTTAAAGCCATGGGCTTTACTCTAAAACAAACCTCAGCACTATTTTGAAACCATGGGCTTATGTAAAAACAACAATCTTTGCAGCAGACTGTTATCTCATACACTTGCTAGCTATTTTAAAAAGAATAAACTATTACATGAAACCTTAATTACATTTTTATTTTTATTCTTCCAATTTTTTTCTATTTTATTCCATGAGAAATTAAAAAAAAATCTATGGGAACATGTCCTGGGTGAAAAATCTAGGAGTAATCAGTCTAGGGGAAAAAGTCTGGGGATGAATAATTAGGGGAAAATGTCCTAGGGAAAAATGCCCTAGGGGATAATATCCTAGTGGGAAATGTCCTAGGGGAAAATGTCCTAGGAGAAAATGGACTGGACCCATACACCTCAGTATGTCTAATTATAATCGGTGAAAGCACGTAAATATTATAAAGAAAACACTAATGCCGTTAGCAAACTTTCAGCCAACAAACCTCCAGGTTTAACCATAAAGTGCATTGGCTAAAACTTTACTAGTCCTTCTTATGTGATGTCATTGCAATTGATACTTAACGTTCAGGAGGAAATGCCAGTCTGTGATTTTTTAGAGGCAATCCACTCACATTTTGTGATGTGCTGTCCATGGAGAGTAGTTGAATTACTATGACACCCATAGAGTGCATTTCCCATCAGGTAATTACTTTAGTTTTCCAACAAAGCATGGTAAGCACAATTAAAGCTTCAGCTAATGGACCATCAGTTTAACAATGTCTTTTAACCCAACAAACAAGAAACTTAAAGGCCTTGCTACAAATACTTCTAATTTAAAAAGTATTCAAGTATTCAAAAATGTATTCATGAATACATTGTAATGTATTTGTATTTGAATTTAAATAGCTTTGAAAATTTGTGTATTCGTATTCATGAAATTTCAAAGTATTCATATTCGTATTTGAATACATTTACAAAGTATTCGCCCCAAGCCTGGTTCTTTCCAAAGTGTACCTAGACCAACTTCAGATAAAAGTCATCCTTCCAATCCTCCAAACTTTTCACCGCTCAAATTTAATATGAAATCTGGTGAAAATAAAACCTCTAATGCTAGCCCTACACCATTACGACCCAATGGTTCAACTAAAACTTGTAATTATTGTAAGAAACCAGGGCATTTACTATCTGACTGCTGGCTGTTAAAAAGGAAAAATGAGTCAACTTCACAGAACGCACTAGCATGTGCACCATGCCCTGAAAATTATGTAATGAAGCAAGATGCTTTAGAAAATTATAAGCCATTCATTTCTGAATTATTTCCCTTGAGGGGGATAAGCACTGTTTCTTACCAATAAAAATACTGAGACCAGCTACTCAGTCATTAATGTTAGAAGGCATTTTGCCATTTTCTGAAGAAAGTGCCACAGGGGCACAAGTTCTAGTATTGGGTATTGAGTCAAACTCTTTAAATGTTCCACTTCATAAAATAAATTTAAGAAGTAGCTTAGTAAATGGGACTGTGACAGTAGGAATCAGATCTACTCTACCTGTAAAACGTATTTCTCTATTATTGGGGAAATGACTTAGATGATGACAAAGTCACTGTAGAATCTCAAGTGGTGGATAAGCCGAGAACAGATGAATAATAATAATAACACTTCGGCCGGCCGCTGATTTGTCACGGTTCTCATATGAGAAGGCCTTGGTTACCCATGTTCTACCAACTGCCTCCCTATTCCCGCACTTCTTCTCTCCTCCCAACACTCGGAGACGAACTGCTTAATGACATCCCTTGCCCCATTCTCCCCAATCTCTCCGATTAGTATATTAACCCTCTCCTTTGAGTCACCCCCTAACCATATGTCCTTCATTCTCCCATCCCACTTCCCCATTATACTCCCCGTGAATCTTGTTCTTTTAGACTGGTATTTTGGGCATTCTATAAGAAAGTGTTCCAGGGTCTCCACCATGCCCAAGTTACACATCTGGCACTCCTTTTCACTGTTTTTCCCAATTTTTCCCCTCAGCTCCAGGGACCGCGACATCAGCTTGAACAACAGTGACCCTCCAAAGGTGCCATCAAGGTACTCTTCAAAACCAGGCTTCTCTTTATCACTCAGGCCACCCAAAGATCTCTTTGATTTGACCCCCTCTCGCCAATTAGGGTTACAATCCTCCATGACCCTTTCTCTGACGATATTTTTGCCCTGGTTTGCCCCAACGTCAAGGTCCAAGATCTCCAATGAGTAGTTTTCTACTAGCTCCTTCACTTGGACCATCCACCCCGTCTTGATATTTGAGTTGAAAGTTCTCAGGAACATTACTTTACACCATCAGCTATCGGGGAGATTTTCCAAATAATTAAGATAACCGAGTTTCAATAGGTCTATCCTGTCCTTGATCCTCATCCACCCAAGCTCACCCGATTGCTTCTAGCGCTGCGGCATTACTCGAGCCTGTTATCCATCGGCCTGCATCATTCTGCCGGATTTCCAAGCTCTTAACAGCTGTCTGGTTTAGGGGTACAACTTCCGTACCGTATGTTATACTTGGCATACCCACCATTTCCCAAATGGTTTTCCCCACGAAAACCATATTGAAACTGTTTCTCCCTATAAGTTTCATTTGGTTAAGGATTCGCTTCCCCTTCAGAATCAATTTATTTGTGTGGTGTCGGTAGATGCCTCTTCCGGTGATGTTTATATTTACCCCTAGGTACTCATAGTCACTAGTCTCTCCTACACTAAGAAGTCTACTGCTACCTTCCGGAATGCAGAACTCCCCCACTCTCCACCTTCGAGTGGGGTCCACTTTGCGGCCCACGGGTATCACTTTGCTCTTGCTTTCATTAAGTTCGAGTCTCCATTTGCTCCCATATTTCCCAACAATTCCCAGCATCTTCGCTAGCCCCTCTTTGCTGTGACACTAGCACCATATCATCTGCAAAAAATAGCCCTGGGATCTTCAAGTCACCAACTGCAATCCCCTCGTCTCTATGCAGGAGTTCATCTCGTAAACCTTTGATGCACAATGCAAAAAGAATTGGCGAAAGGATACACCCCTGTTTTTAGGCCTATCTCCATGGGCACACGTTTTGTTGTAATGTTTCCCAGGCTAAGTTCACTCTGTACATCTTTATATAATGATTTCATAATCCCAACAAACTCGCCCCCCAAGCCCAGAGCCTCCAGCTTGAGCCACATACCCTCCCTCCATACTCTATCGTATGCCTTTTTAACAACCAAAAAGGCCATGAACATCTTTTTCTTTTTTGCTTTCGCGGATTCTATCATTTGGGATAGCGTGAAAAGATGGTCAGTGACTCTCCTTCCCTTTCTGAAGCCATTCTGGACTTCTCCCCAAAAACCCTTCTCTTCAATCACCTCCTCTAATCTCCCATACAGGACTTTACAAAAGACTTTTCCAATGTTGCTGCTGACAGAGATCCCTCGATAGTTATCCAAGATGTCTTTTTTCCCCTTTTTGTGAATAAATGTCACTTTATTTTCCCTCCACTCCTTTGGGGCCTCTTGTTTTTCTATGGCTAAATTGAATAGGGCAGTTAGGCTTTCCAAAAGTTCCTCTCCCACTTTTTTGATAAACTCGTTAGGAATTTCGTCCACCCCTCCCGCTTTTCTATTCCTTAATTCTGAGATCACCCTTTGCACCTCCTCAGTTTTGATTTCACTGCACACGAAGTTCGATAGATTTTCCTCGACCTGGTTTGGACACTCTGGTGGGTTCCCCATGCCCCATCTCTTATCGTTTACTTTTTCCCAGTGCTTGACTAGTTCTAATGTGATTTGATCTCGCTCTTCTGTAACTCTGCCATCTACTTTAATGCTCTGTGGGTTATTCCCTTTGTTACGTTTGTTCACCCATTTCCAAAATATGCTCTGACTCGACCCCCCTGTCGTTCTTATCGTCCTAATAAGACTGCTATTTCGCACTCTCCGGTTGTCGTCTTTAATCTTGTTTACTTTATATCGTGCTTGTTGGTATTCTTCCTTTGCTACCATGGCCTCATTGCTTACCACCCCCTTAAGTTTTCTACTTCTCCTGTATGCAGCACAGATGAAAGTATTATTAATTTGAGGGAATGTTTTCCTTTTGCCTTTCCAGCATGTGCTGTGACTCGGTCCATGGCAAAGAAAGCTGAGGTTGATAACAACCTCAATTGTGATGATTTGAACAGCAAAGCTGAGGATAAGAACAGTCACAGAATTACGGACTCTGATGATATTGAGTTGCCTCATTTTTGTGTCAGTGTGATGACTCCTCCAGAAACTGTAAAGAGACCACTACATCTGAGAGTGACAGGGGAACCTCCTTGAATGTCACTTCCCGGACTTCTTTAATTCAGGAACAGGAAAGTGATCCTGACTTTGCCGAGCCACGTGAAAGGGCTCTAACAGAGGCAGAAGCCCCAAATTTCCCTGTCTGTTATTTAAAAAAATCTGATGTACTTATGAGGAAATGGCGACCACCAGAAGTACACTCCAATAATGATTGGGAGGTTATTTACCAAATAGTTGTCCCCACTAAATACTGGAATGAAATGATAAGCCTGGCTGATGAAAATCCATTTGGCCACAATTGAGCATTGGGCCAAATCATGGTTGGTTAAGTTCAATCCTAACAAAAGTGAAAGTATGTGTATATCACGTAAAATCAATCCAGACTCTCACCCACCCTTGTATTTAGGTGACTCACAGATAACGGAAGTTTGTGACCATAAATTTTTAGGACTCATTCTAAACAGAACATGTACATGGAACGACCTCATTGGTCATATTTGCACCAAAGCCTGGTCACATTTAGACTTGCGGAGGAGGCACAAATTTAACCTTGATCGCAGTGTCCTGGAAAAAATATATTTTGCCTTTATTAGGCCTCTTCTTGAATATGCGGATACTGTCTGGGATAATTGTTTGTGACCAATATCATGGAACTAGAAAATATACAGATTGCAGCAGCAAGAATCATCACCGGAGCAACAGTTAGTGCTAGTAAGGCTCTGCTATATTCGGAAACACGGTGGGAAACCCTGCAAGAAAGGCGCCGTAAACATGAACTAATTCAGTTTTTCAAAATGTATCATCACATGTCACCTCCATACATCTCCAACATATCTCTGTGACGAATTCATCAAATAGTCTCCGATCTGGCCAAAACCACCGAATTCCCTTTTACCGAACGTAACTGTATCAGTCTTCTTTTATCCCCAGCGTTACTGACCAGTGGAATAAATTTCTGTTACCTGTCCGCGAGAACTCATCAGTGATTAACTTTAAAACGTTTCTCAGTGATGGTAACCAAAGACCCCCAACGTTCTACAGTAACGTGAAATCTCGCAGGGCTCAAATATACCATTGTAGGCTGTGGTTGCATTGTAGTAGTCTTAATTCTCACCTTTTCGACAATCATTTATCACCCAGCCCCTACTGTCAGTGTGGTGAGTGCGAAACTACTGTTCACTTTTTCTTTCATTGTCCTTTGCTTTCAAACGCTCGAAATTATACAATTAATTTACTCCCATATGTAACAGATATATCCACACTTCTGTCTGACTCTGAATTCTTGAACGAGAACAACCGCCTTATTTTCGAAGTGGTACATGACTTCATTTTATCAAGCAAGCGATTTCAATAATGCAGAAACTAAACAATACGCCCCCATCTCCACTCCTCATGGGAAACTCAGTTGTTCACTGCACCAAACAGGTTCTGCTTAGCTAGTATAATAGGACCAAGTGACCAATGGTGGTGGTGGAATAGACCTTCAGACGTTCCAACGTTTAACACCTCGAGGTTTACTTACATATAACTCACCACTAAATGAACTAAATGAAACAAGCTGCCTACTTACGATTTTCTTGAGTGTTAATTCTATTTAATTCTATTTAACATACATTCAATCTGTATCCGACCCCCTGGTACAGATACTTGTATCAGGGGTACGATGTAAACACGTTCCCTTTCTGAGAGTTCAATTCTTTTGGTTCCGCACAAATAAATAGTTCGTTATTACATTCATCTGCTTAATACATTCTTGACTATTGCCCAAGATATTGTATGATAAATAAATTATTACCAACTATGCAGATGTGCAAGGTGTGTGTCGGAGTCTCGCTCCGGTTTCTGGGGACAGATTGAGACTCATCATCGACACGTCCTGAACTGCCCTTGGAGACCGGAGGGTGACTTCGTTGTGTGCTTTTTACATCACCATAATATCTATGTATCATGTATTCAAGCTGATTTCATCTTATTATTTTCTTATTATTTAGTTTTTTTCTTCTTTTTCCTTTTTCTTTTTTATTTATCAGCATTCCTGTTCTTCCCTTCTCTCCTTTCTTTCTTTTTAATTTTAAGTTGAAGTTTAAACAGTTTCACATGTCGTTGCCCGGCAGTCGAGGCTGCCTTCCTCTACTCCGTATCTGTTCTGATGTGTCGCTTAACTTATCGGCCACTTGATCTCCAATCGTAGCCACTAAGAGTAATTTAATATGCAATGGAGGGAGAGTCTCGGCCTCCGTGTGTCGGCATGTGAGCTCTTCATCTGATTCGTACCACCTACAGGAGTAAGTTCATAAGTTATCAGGGAGACGACTTACATAAGCTTTAAGCTTTCTGTCGAATCCCTCCTTTACACAGTAATCTACTTTCATTGTTTTGTGTATACTATTGTATCTAGTGTTGTTCAGAACTTTTGTTTCCTTACTGTTATTGTGAAATGTGTACACAGGTCATTTAATGAATAAATACTGTTTAAACTAAAATCCAATGGCTGGACATTTGGGAGCTAGGAAAACCTACTTTTGTATTCAACAATGTTTTTACTACTGGCCCAAGCTTCGACAGGATGTTGTCGAATTTTGTAAAACCTGCCACACCTGTCAATTTTTGGAAAACCCAACCAGAAGATTCCTCCTGCCCCACTTCAACCAATCCCTGCTCTTTTATTATGTGACGTTTTACGTCACTGTAGTATCTCCCTCTTTTCCTAGAAGTTGGCTAACGTAAAACAGAAATACATGTAATATATAAACTAAAGTGTAAAAATTAAAAGTATGAAAACAATACGTTGGTGAAAGCAAACGCCATTTTGGCATACGCCTACGAGAACATCAAGCAGATATAAAACATGGCAGAGACACGACCGTAGCTCTACACTTCACCCAACCAGATCACAATACCAATGGTCTAACTTATCGCATTGTTTTCATCCTCAAATCAAATCCTGATTCAAATTCGTCCACCACTAGGAGACAGGAACATGAAATAAATTGGATATACCGACTCAGGACATTGCACCCCTTTGGTATAAACAGAAAGGATTTTTAATTTTTATTACACTTTAGTTTATATATTACATGTATTTCTGTTTTACGTTAGCCAACTTCTAGGAAAAGAGGGAGATACTACAGTGACGTAAAACGTCACATAATAAATACGCCACACGCCTGGTTTTGAAGGGGCGACAACGTATTTCATTACTGCAAAAAAGAGTGTTATAAAAGTATGGGTTATGCATGTCAGCAGTGTGAAAAGGAGTTTAAATATCACTCCGGACTATATAGACATATCCGTAATTCCGTATCACACACCGCAAAGCAAACTTCGTCCAGTGTAATATATGTGGTTTCAATTTCAAGAGGAGAGAATACCTCAAAAAACACTCAGCGAATCACGCAAGAAATCAGACAACAATAAAGAATTGTGATGTTAATACTCAAACAGATGCCACATTGGATGAGTCTCCGGTCAAGTATGGGACAGAGACAGTCCGATATGCAGAACCACCACACAGGTCGCCAGAAGAAAATAATCAAGTGCCATCCAATGACATCGGAGTAGAAGTTGACTCACTTATACAAGAAACAATCAACAACACAGACGATGCAAGCAGAATGCAAACGCCAATAATACGGGAGAGTGATCGCCACCTACCCCAAATTTACAGCCACAGAGGCAACACGCCACCTAACAGCAATCTAAATGACATCGCACGGCTGTGTAACTGTGATTAAAGTTCACAAGCAAGTGGCGCGCATCCTGGAAAATAATTTAACAATAAAAGCATAACATGTCCCTGCAGTCTTCCCTCTGGCTTATTCCCAAAATCGGGACCCCAGTTTTCACCCAAAATAAATTTGTGACGCAAAATGTAATGATTTAGGATAAAAAAGTGACTATCCCATCCTTAAACTACCCCAAATATGGAAAAATATCAACCTACGGGCAAATAGATATATACCCGATGGGTACATAAATAATGTACCCGTCGGACATACAAAAAGTATACCCGACGGGTACCTCAAAAATACATGTTAATATACCCGACGGGTATTAAATATATACCCAACAGGTACACCTATTGTGACGTCACTGACATAACAGTATAAATAAGGGTGCCTCAAACAGAGCAGATCTATCGCCTCTGATGAATCCCAATAGGGAAGAAACCGGTTAGGCTAAATATAAAGAAATTGTCCGTTTACTTCTTGGATTGTATTTTAAATTTTTAGTATAGTTAAGGCCTTGATAAAATTTTTCACGACTTTCGGTCTGCCCAGGTCAGAGCAATCAGACCAAGGCTCAAACTTTATGTCAAACATTTTCCAGCAGGTGATGTATGAGTTCAAAATTAAGCAGTACACATCAAGTGCCTACCATCCCGAAAGTCAAGGAGCTCTAGAACGCTTTCATCAAACACTGAAGACCATGATAAAGGCCTATGGGGAGGATAATGAAAAGGATTGGGATAAAGGGGTACATCTCCTCTTATTTGCAGTCAGTGAGACTGTACAGGAATCTCTGGTGTTCAGCCCTTTTGAGTTAGTGTTTGGACACTCTGTGAGGGAGTCCACTTACTGCTTTGAAGGAGAAATGGCTCAAAAAAGAGCCACCTGAGATTTCTCTTCTGGCCAATGTCTCCCCCTTTAAGGAAAAATTGCACCAGGCCAGAGAAATGGCAAATAAATATTTACAGAAAGCCCCGAGTCATATGAAGACCTGGTATGATAAAAAGGCAAAATTTCACACCTTTAAACGTGGGGACAAGGTGCTAGTATTATTCCCATTTAAGGGCAATGCTTTACAAGCAAGATATTCAGGCCCTTATATTGTTAAGCACAAGATCAGTGATACTGAGTATGTTGTTGAGACTCCTGATAGACTCAAAAATACTCAGCTGTGCCAAAAAATATCTTGAAAACATATGAGAGAGAACCAAGCTCTCTACCAGTCTCAACAGTCACCCACATGGATGAGGTAGAAATTCCTGTGGAGGTGGAGGATATTCATGAAGGACGGCGAAAATGTACCTCTGATGTCCTGAGAGAACTACAAAATAAAATAGATTATTTACTGCCTGACCAAAGAAAAGATTACTTGATTTAATTTTCAAATATCAACACTTATTTCCCGATGTGCCCAGTGGGACATTTGTTATTTTTCATGATGTTGATGTAGGAGAGGCAACTCCCATCCAACAGCATCCATATAGATTGAACCCTTTCAAAGCCGAGATCATGCGAAAGGAATAAATACAGTATATGCTGGACAACGATATCATAGAACCTAGCCATAGCAACTGGAGTTACCACATTTGGGTTGTATCAAAATAAAGTAACCCCTTTTGGCATGAAAAATTCTCCGGCAACGTTCCAGCGCATGGTTAACCACTTAATTGCAGACCTGCATCACAGTGAAGCTTATATTGATGATGTTATTATACACACAGATACAAATTGGGTTGAAGCATATTCAAGAATTTTTTGACAAAGTGACCCAAGCCAACCTAACTATTAACTTGGTAAAATCAGAATTTGGCAAAGCAACTGTAAATTATTTAGGTCATGCTGTGGCCAACTGCAGCAAAAGTTGATGCCATTGTAAATTTTCCAGTACCAAGCTCTAAAAAAAAAAGCTCATGAGATTCTTAGGCATGGCTGGATATTATAGAAAATTTTGTTTAAATTTCTCAGATGTTGTCTCCCCTTTGACCAGTTTATTGAGCAAAGGGGTTAGGTTTGTTTGGACTGAGGAGTGCCAGAAATCCTTTAACAGAATAAAAACTTTATTAAATAATTCCCCTATCCTGGCCAATCCCAATTATGAAAAGCCCTTCAAATTATTTATAGATGCAAGTGACAATGGAGCAGGTGGGTATATTGTCCAGGAAGATTCCCAAGGTATTGATCACCCTGTATGTTATTTCTCCAGAAAATTTCTCAAAACATCAAAAGAATTACACAACAGTAGAAAAAGAAACTTTGGCTCTAATTTTGGCATTAATAATAATAATAAGCAAATTTTATAAGGCGTAAAATCACAAAGTGCTCTAAAACGCTGTACAGTTAAATAAACATAATAATAATAACACTTTGGCCGGTCGCTGCTTTGCCACAGTTCTTGTATGAGAAGACCTTGGTTACGCCTGTTCTACCAACTGCCTCCCTATTCCCACACTTCTTCTCTCCTCCCAACACCCGGAGGCGAACTGCTTGATGACATCCCTTGCCCCATTCTTCCCAATCTCTCCGATTAGCATATTAACCCTTTCCTTTGAATCGCCCCCTAACCACATCTTCTTCATTCTCCCGTCCTACTTTCCCATTATACTCCCAGCGAATCTTGTTCTTTTAGACTGGTATTTTGGGCATTCTAGAAGAAAGTGTTCCAGGGTCTCCATCATGCCCAAATTACACATCTGGCACTCCTTTTCACTGTTTTTCCCAATTTTTCCCCTCAGCTCCAGGGACCGCAACCTCAGCTTAAACAACAGTGACCCCCCCAAAGGTGCCATGAAGGTACTCTTCAAAACCAGGGTTCTCTTTATCATGCAGGCCACCCAAAGATCTCTTTGATTTGACCCCCTCTCGCCAATTACGGTTACAATCTTCCATGACTCTTTCTCTTGACGATTTTTTTACCCTTGTTTGCCCCAACGTCAAGGTCCGAGATCTCCAATGAGTAGTTTTCTACTAGCTCCCTCACTTGGACCATCCACCCCGTCTTGATATTTGAGTTGAAAATTCTCAGGAACATTACTTTACACCATCGGCTATCAGGGAGATTTACCAAATAATTAAGATAACCGAGTTGCAATAGGTCTATCCAGTCCTTGATCCTCATCCACCCAAGCTCACCCCTGATTGCTTCTAGTGCTGCAACATTACTCGACCCTGTTATCCATCGGCCTGCATCGTTCTGCCGGATTTCCAAGCTCTTAACAGCTGTCTGGTTTAGGGGTACAACTTCCGTACCTTATGTTATACTTGGCAGACCCACCATTTCCCAAATGCTCTTGCTTTCATTAAGTTCGAGCCTCCATTTGCTCCCATATTCCCCAACAATTACAAGCATTTTCGCTAGCCCCTCTTCGCTTTCTGACACTAGCACCATATCGTCTGCAAAAAATAGCTCCGGGATCTTCAAGTCACCAACTGCAACCCCATCGTCGCTATGCAGGAGTTCATCTCCTTAACCTTTGATGTACAATGCAAAAAGAATTGGCGAAAGGATACACCCCTGTTTTAGACCTATCTCCATAGGCACACGTTTTGTTGTAATGTTTCCCAGGCCAAGTTCACTCTGTACATCTTTATATAATGCTTTCATAATCCCAACAAACTCGCCTCCCAAGCCCAGAGCCTCCAGCTTGCACCACATACCCTCCCTCCATACCCTATCGTATGCCTTTTTAACATCTAAAATGGCCATAAACATCTTTTTTCTTTTTGCTTTCGCAGATTCTATCATTTGGGATAGCTTAAAAAGAAGGTCAGTGACTCTCCTTCCCTTCCTGAAGCCATTCTGGATTTCTCCCAAAAAACCCTTCTTTTCAATCACCTCCTCTAATCTCCCATACAGGACTTTACAAAAGACTTTTCCAACGTTGCTGCTGACAGAGATCCCTCGATAGTTATCCAAGACATCTTTTTCCCCCTTTTTGTGAATAAATGTCACTTTACTTTCCCTCCACTCCTTTGGGACCTCTTGTTTTTCTATGGCTAAATTGAATAGGGCAGTTAGGCTTTCCAAGAGTTCCTCTCCCCCTTTTTTGATCACCCTTTGCACCTCCTCAGTTTTGATTTCGCTGCACATGAAGTTCAATAGATTTCCTCGACCTGGTTCAGACACTCTGGTGGGTTACCCATGCCCATCGCTTATCGTTTACCTTTTCACAGTGCTTGACTAGTTCTAATGTGATTTGATCTCGCTCTTCTGTAACTCTGCCATCTACTTTAATACTCTGTGGGTTACTCCCTTTGTTATGTTTGTTCACCCATTTCCAAAATACGTTCGAACTCGACCCCCCCCCCCCCCCCCTCCCCGTCATTCTTATCGTCCTAATAAGACTGCTATTTCGGACTCTCCGGTTGTTGTATTTAATCTTATTTACTTAATTTTGTGCTTGTTGGTATTCTTCCTTTGCTACCATGGCCTCATTGCTTTCCACCCCCTTAAGTTTTCTACTTCTCCTGTATATAGCACATTTAGCTTTTCTACCCTTTATGGCCCTTTTCAGTTCTTCATTCACTCTGTACCCAAGTTCCGGTGTTGGCACCCTTACATTTTGATTCCCTGTCTCCACTCGGCTCGCAACTAAGGCGTCGGCCATCTTCTGGACACTGCCCCCCTTGTGTATGGTTGTAAGCTTCGAACTTCGCCCAGTCAGCATCCTTTTTGAGTTCCCAAAACTCCTTGAAGCTTCCTTTGCTTTTATCTAGGTTTTTGGCCCTGATCACCACTGTAATCAAGTTGTGATCACTATCCAACTCCATTTTGCTCTCATCATCCACTTCTACCCCTATCACCTCCCTCCATAAATTAATATCTGTGAGAAAGTAGTCAATTATTGATTTTCTGTCGTTTCTCTCCCAGGTCCATTTCCCCTTACATCTTGCGTCCCTGTTCAGAATCTTCAGATCGAGTTCATTTGTGAAGTTCAACAGCTTCCTTCCATGCCTGTTGACTTTCTTGTCCCCACCCTCTATGCCTTCTTCTTTATCACCTGTGTGTCCATTAAAGTCGCCCATCAGAATTATACCGAGCCCCCTGTTTTCTAATTCAGTGATATTGGACCTTAGTGTTGAGTATATCGAGTCATTCCACTCAGGTTTACTTCCCTCCACCGCACAGGACACAATCCCAAGGGCAATGTTTTTGTTTCTCAGACTGATCTTTACCCATCCAATTTCTTTTGACACCTCAGAAGAGGTGATGTTATCTTCCAGATCTGTGATCGGTTTTAAATTCTCGTTAATGTACATGCCTACCCCTCTCCCCTTTTTCTGGCCTTCCATTTGCCCTACACCTATCTACACACACCTGCTTACTTGGTCTACCCGTTCCTCGTGTCTTACCCACATCTCGCTTAAGCCCATGACATCAAACTCTTCTGCCCTCGATCAATGTAGCAATTTCACTTACTTTCCGGTGGAGACCCTGGATGTTGCTATAACACACTTTCAGGGTACCGAGGTTCATTGGCTTCCACATACTGGGCCCATTGTTTTCTGGCACTAGCCTTGGTAAACTTATTCTGTCCCCCTCACTCTTGTTCACCCCACCTATGTCCACTCTTGTTATACTTGCCTCTGACCTCCCATCCTGCTCCTCTCCAAAAAATGCTCTGTGACCCGTAGAATTTTATCCCCCAATACCCGTTTCCCCACCCTGCAAAGATGCAGCCCATCACACCCGTACATACTCCCATTGCAACAAAACGTGTCCCAATGGTCAGATCAACTCAGTAGTACTCCAACTCTTCATTTAGCGCTAAAATCCTTGAGTTCCGTTCGTCCCCAACTCCAAGGACAGGAAGGACCCCGGATACAACTACCCTTGAATTCTTACTTAGCAGTTTGCCGACTAAGCCTCTATACGACTCCACCAAACTTACTTACCTTCTCTCCCTGATATTGTTGGTCCCCACATGGACCACCACTATCGGTTCTGGTCCTGACCCTGCCACAATGCCATCTACCCGGTCCCTGAGATCCTCCACTTTTGCCCCCGGAAAGCACAAGACTGTTCGATTGGAACTATCAGGACCACAAACCACATTGTCACTTCCACTTACAATGCTGCTCCCTGCTACAACTAATTTTCTTCTTCTGGCCCCAGTTTCTATGTCATCTGCACCTCCTCTCGTTTTGCATGCCCATGGCCCTCTCTTTCTCTTCACCGCCCTCCTCACCTCGCCTGGCCTATCACCATCAACAACCACCTCACCCCCCACAATTTCCTCCTCACTCTCATCCCCAGGGGTATCAGAATCTAAAACACTAAACCTGTTATCTAAACACCTCCTAGCAACCTTGGCAGCCTTACGCCGACTCTGGTTTCCGGACTCGATGCAGCCCTGTCCTAACGCTACCTTCCAAATCTTCCTACTAGAACCCCCCCCCCCCCTCCTCAGTTACACCCCCCACATCAAGCATTCTTCCCACACGTTTCCTGCTTCCCAGTTTCCTGCTTGGGTCCACAACGACCTTCCACCTCACCATCATAGGTAACCTTCAACAGGTAACTCCAGATACACTGGCACACCCCAACCTCCCTCTCAGCTCTGCACTCTCCCGCTCGAATCCAACACACTTCTCCAACAACTGGAAAATATCCCTGCAATTCGCACATACCCTACTACTCCCCATTGGCCGACCACCACCATACCTCATATTATACTCTCTGCACGTCTCCGTTTCCTCACTCTCCCCAACCTGCACCCCTCGACTCACATCCCCCAGACCACCCTTAATACCCAAACTTACCTCCGCCTGAACACCAGTCGTGCACTTACCATGATTATAAATATTATATAGAATCTAATGACCAAAAACGACAAAACACCAAGGCAACAAACACACGAAAAAGGGTAACTAAGGTAAACAAACAGCAAAATTGGAAAAACCTATCAACTAAACCTCCTTATTACACCCTACGATCCTCCCCAAACACACATGCCAAACTAAATATATAAAAACTTACCTGAAATAAAACTAATATTCAAAAAATACTTATAAACAGTTCCGAGTAGAAAATTCTCTTCTCTTTGTGAGTAGTATTCAATGACGTTATCCAAGTTAAATAAACAATGAGCTCATGACTATCAAGGCAATATACAGACTGAGAAAGGTGTAAAGGCCAGCAGGTTACATACTGTCAAAAGCCTCTCTGAAAATAAGTGATTTTAAATTTTTTTTTGAATTGGTTGAGATCTTTCGATCCCTGAACCTGAACTGGTAAATTATTCCAATGTACAGGTCCAGCGAAAAAGAAAGCTCTGTTATTCACAAAAGTGGACCGAGAGAAGGGCCTCTGAAGCTTGATTTGTGAGGAGGAGCGCAAGTTCCTTTCAGGTTTTTTAATTCCCAGAAGGTCTTGTAAGTACTTAGGTGCTGAGCCATGAATGCATTTAAATACCAAAACCAAAATTTTGAAAATAATCCTCTGTCGTACAGGGAGCCAGTGCAATTTTTTTAGTCGTGGTGTTATATGATCATAGCATTTAGATCCTGTGATGATACGTGCAGCTGTATTTTGAATATTCTGTAGTTTTGAAATGTATGACTGTGGCAACCCGATAAGAAGTGAGTTGGAAAAATCCAAGTGGGATGAGATAAAAGCATGAACTACAGTTTCCAATGACTTAGTGGAGAAATAACGACGAAGATAGCTCAGGTTCCTAATTTGCATGAAACCGTGCTTTTAAATAGTATTGACATTTTCCTCCATTGATAGATGAGAGTCAAATATCACACCAATGTTACGAGCACTGTTTGATACATTTTGTGTAGAATTTCCGATAACAAGTGACTTGATTTGCAAATTTGATGGACTCTTTGAATGCGATATGACTAGTACCTCGGTCTTATCATCATTCATTTTAAGTCTATGACAGGCCAACCAGTCCCTAACCTTGTGTACACAGTCTTCCATCATCGCAGCTGACGCAATAGGGTCAGATCCAATTGAAGGGTCTAGTGACAAATACAACTGAGTGTCATCGGCATACAAATGGTAAGGAACACCGATCTGCCTCAGCAGCTTTCCCAATGACGCTGTTTAAAGTGTAAGCAATATCAGCCCAAGAACGGAGCCCCGTGGAACTCCACACGTTAATACTTTACTGTCAGAGTTCGTTTTCGAAATGGTTACTTGTTGTTCACGTAACGAGAGATAAGATTGGAACCAGGCAAGAACTTTTCCGTTGATTCCAAGCTGTTGCATTGTGGATAAGAGAAGGGAATAATCAACGGTATCGAAGGCAGCTGAAAGATCCCATTTTGATGTGTATCTAGGAACCACCCAATGCCCAATTACAGTTTACACCGATCATAACCCCTTAACTTTTATCAATAAAATGAAAAACAAGAATCAAAGATTATTGTGGTGGAGTTTAGCCTTTCAAGAATATAATTTACAGATTAGGCATATTTCGGGAAGAGATAATGTTGTAGCTGATGCTCTTTCCAGAATATCCTAATTTAAAATGATATGATCGGTCCCCATTCACTTTAAGTGTATATATATGTTTATTAAAAATTTGTGAAGATTATCGTGTGTGTATTGTAAACCAGTCAGAGCCTGCTAAAGTTATATAAAAAAGTTTTCACTACCTTCAAACTTGTTCTTTTAAGGTGGGGTGTGTTTTATAGCCCCCATATTTTACTGAGATTGCTATATCCTTAGTTGATAATTCTACAAGTTTTGATATTTTTCTGCATTTTCTGACTGGTCTGACTCATTTGCACTGAGTGACCTTTGTTTACATCTTTGTTACAGTAATCTATTGTACATTTAGCTGTTGATCGTTTAAGTAGGTCAAGGACCTTATTTACTTGAATTATGACGGAATCACCTATAAACTAACAGAACTTTGTAGACATTTCATCTTCCAGGACATTCTATCTGGTTACTATATAAAGGTTTGTCAACAGAATAAAAAAACAAGAGGCCCCAGGGGGCCTGAGGGCGCTCACCTGACATGGTAGCCTAAATATCAACCCAGAGAATTGATTTCAACAAGTTGCATCTGCTCCTCCTAAGAAAAGCTGAAACCAAATATCCAAATATTCTGACCAGTGGATCTAAAAAAGGATTTTTAAAGAATATTCCTCATACTGAACTAAGTCATAATTCGGGCTCCCACAGGAGCCCAATTATGAACCCAGGGACTTGGCTTTACCAAACCTGAATCTCACACCCCTAAGGATTCTGCACACCAAATATCAAAACATTCCAACTGCTGGATCTGAAGAAGAAGATTTTTAAAGAAAATTCCTCATTTTGAACCAAGTTACAATTCGAGCTCCCACAATCAGCCCAAATATGGACCTAGGGACATGGCTTGAACAAACTTGAATCTTACCCCCCTAAGGATGCTGCATAAAAAATATCAAAAGCATTCATCTGCTGGATCTGAAGATTTTTAAAGAGAATTCCTCATTTTGAACTAAGTTGTCATTCAGGCTCCCATAGTGAGCCCAAATATGAACCAAGGGACTTGGCTTGAACAAACTTGAATCTCAGCCCCCTAAGGTTGCTCCATGCCAAATATCAAAACATTCCAACTGCTGAATCTGAAGAAGAAGATTTTTAAAGAAAAATTCCTCATATTGACTAAGTTATAATTTGGGCTCCCACAGGGAGCCCAAATATGGACCCATGGACTTGGCTTTAACACACTTGAATCCCCCCCTCCCCCCCCCCCCCCCCCCCCCCCCAAGGATGCTACTCACCACATATCAAACCATTCTGACTGCTGGATCTGAAGAAGAAGATTTTTTAAGAAAATTCCTCATTTCGAACAAAGTTACAATTCAAGCTCCCACAGTGAGCCCAAATATGGACCTAGGGATATGGCTTGAACAAACTTGAATCTCACCCCCCTAAGGATGCTGCATACCAAATATCACAAGATTCTGCCTGCTGGATCTTGAGAAGAAGATTTTCAAAGAAATTTGCCTGAAATGCACTAAGTTCGAATTTGGGCTTCTATAGTGAGCCCAAATATGAATCCAGGTGGCCGATTTGAACAAACTGGAATCAGATCCACCCCACAATGTTGCATACCAAATATCAAAAGATTCTGCCTGCAGGATCTGGAGAAGAAGATTTTTGAAGAAATTTGCCTGAAATGCACTAAGTTCAAATTCGAGCTTCTATAGTGAGCCCAAATATGAATCTAGGGAGCCAATTTGAACAAAATAGAATCAGATTCACCCCACAATGTTGCATACCAAATATAAAAAGATTCTGTCTGCTGGATCTGGAGAAGAAGATTTTCAAAGAAATTTGCCTGAAATGCACTAAGTTCAAATTTGGGCTCCTATACTGAGCCCAAATATAAACCCAAGGGGCCAATTTGAACAAACTTGAATCAGATCCACCCCACAATGTTGCATACCCAATATCAAAAGATTCTGCCTGCTGGATCTTGAGAAGAAGATTTTCAAAGAAATTTGCCTGAAATGCACTAAGTTCAAATTTGGGCTCCTATACTGAGCCCAAATATAAACCCAAGGGGCCGATTTGAACAAACTTGAATCAGATCCACCCCACAATGTTGCATACCAAATATCAAAAGATTCTGCCTGCTGGATCTGGAGAAGAAGATTTTCAAAGAAATTTGCCTGAAATGCACTAAGTTCAAATTTGGGCTCCTATACTGAGCCCAAATATAAACCCAGGAGGCCGATTTGAACAAACTTGAATCAGATCCACCCCACAATGTTGCATACCAAATATCAAAAGATTCTGCCTGCTGGATCTGGAGGAGATGATTTTTTAAGAAATTTGCCTGAAATGCACTAAGTTCGAAATCGGGCTCCTATACTGAGCCCAAATATGAACCCAGGGGGCCGATTTGAACAAACTTGAATCAAATCCACCCTCCAATGTTGCATACCAAATATCAAAAGATTCTGCCTGCTGGATCTGGAGAAGAAGATTTTTTAATGTTTTTCCCATTGCCTACAGTGTTAAAAAGTGCTGACTCAGCACTTTTTCAATATCCCAAAACTGTACCCTATGATAAAAACGATGGCAATTTTTTTTTACCAATTCTTTCTGTTGGTCCTAAGGAAGCTTCACACCAAATAAAAATTCTCGGTGCCGTGCAGTTTTGGAGATATGGGCGTTTTAATTTTTTTCTATTTTTAGCTCCTGCGGTTCCCATGGGGCTACGGGAAAAAAAAAATCAGCATAAATTAGGTACTTATGACCCAATAAACCCTCACATAAAATTTGGTTCAAATCAGCCTCTCGGTTTGGAAAATAGAAATTTTGGGCGGGGCCAAAAATTTTGCCCCTCCCATAACGACGCCAAGTATAGCCCCACAAACTTCTCTTGAACAAATCTGAGTCTACACCTCAAAAGGAAGCTGCACACCAAATATCAAGCCTCTGCTACTGCTGGTTCATGAGAAGAAGATTTTTTAAGATTTCAGCACACTTTTTGGGTGTGGCCCTACCCACAGGCGGGGCAACTTGATTTGAACAAAATCAAATTGCGATGTCATTACAAACTATTATCTCAAATATCAATTAAATTGGTTCAGCGGTTTGGGAGGAGAAGACGCAAACACCATGTTCACGGACGACGGACGACGGACGCCAGACGACGGACGACGGACGGTGAGTGATCACTATAGCTCTCCTGACTGAAAGTCAGGTGAGCTAAAAATCGGACCAGTGGTTTCAGAGGAGAAGTCGTTTGAAAAATGTTCACGACGACGGACGGCAAGTGATAAGTTGAGCTCCCTTCGGTGAGCTAAAAACTCATTTTTAGACAGCCATTTCAGAAAGACTCACTTCAGTTGTTTCAATTGGAGATTATTATTGTTTCAGTACAGTGAATTTATTACAGAAGGAGTGCTTTTTTGTGAATTTGGAAAATTGATTCCAAAAGAGAATTTTGAAGAGAATTTATTCGTCTTGGAAAAGAGAATTAATACTTTTTGTGAAACAGAAAAAATTTTTGCAGAGCATTTTATTATATTTTATTGGAGACTACTGAAATTTTTAAGTGAAAATTTTATTACAAATTTATTACTGTTTCTGAAGACACATTCTTGGATTTAATACCACCAGCTGGAAAATTTCTTCACAAGATACTTCACCACTGGATTACTGGATTCTGTCAAACTGTACTTTGGACTAATTCAATAATTGATAAGTACCACTGTTTTAATTTTCTGTAAACCAATTAGTGTATAAGATCTTTGTATCATTTTTTTTCACATTAATTTTTTTAATTAAATTTTAGAATAGTTAAATTCATAGTGATTGTTGCTGATTCTCAGATTTCTTTCTGTTACCAAAATACCAATATCATTAATATTTCCATACCTTAACACGAAGTTACAATGAATTCCTTTCATATATACGACCTGTAGACTGTGCTCTGTGAATGTAACCAAACACGACAAAAAGGGGAAGTCATCATATAGGCATTATATGGAGTCAACCTAACAAGTTACAATGAAATCCTTCCATAAATACGGCCTATAGACTATGCTAAAGGTTTTTGGGTTTGGGGCTCGGGAAGCCATCAAGGCAGAATGATCGCAACCAAAAGGGGACATTCTCATCTAGACATTATTTGGAGTCATCCTACCAAGTTAAAATGAAATCCCTTCATAAATATGACCTATAGACCGTGCTAAAGATTTTTGGGCTTCGGGCCCCTGTAGCCGTCACAGTTGCCCCATTCAAAAGGGAACGTTCTCATCTAGACATTATATGAAGTCAACCTACCAAGTTACAATGAAATTCCTTAAAAAATATAACCTGTAGACTGTGCTAAAGGTTTTTGGGCTTTGGGCTTGGGCAGCCATCCTGGCTGAATTAGCGCAACCAAAAAGGGACATTCTCATCTGGGCATCATCTGGAGTGATCCTACGAAGTTACAATGAAATATCTTCATAAATATGACCTGTAGACTGTGCTCAAGGTTTTTGGGCTTGGGCCCTTGTAGCTGTCACAGTCGCCAATCATGATCAAAAGGGGATGTCATCATCTAGGCATTATATGGAGTCAACCTAACAAGTTACAATGAAATCCTTCCATAATACGACTTATAGACTATGCTAAAGATTTTTGGGCTCGAGCAGCCATCAAGGCTGAAAGATCGTGACCAAAAGGGCACGTTCTCATCTAGACATCATTTGGAGTCATCCTACCAAGGTACAATGAAATCCCTTCATAAGTATGACCTGTAGACTATGCTAAAGGACAGTAAAGGTTTCGGGATTCGAGGCCCTGTAGCCGTCACAGTTGCCCAATCAGGCCCGAAAAGGATTATCTCATCTACACTTTATATGAATTCAACCAAGTTACAATGAAATCCCTTCATAAATATACCTGAAGACTGTGCTAAAGGTTTTCGGGCTTCGGGATCGGGCAGCCATCATGGTCGAATGATCGCAACCAAAAGGGGACATTCTCATCTGAGCATCATCTGGTATGATCCTATGGAGTTAGTTCAAGTTACAATGAAATCCCTTCAGAAATATGACTTTTAAACTGTGCTCAAGGTTTTCGGGCTTCGGTAGCCACCACAGTTGACCAATCACGACCAAAAGGGGATGTCATCATCTTGGCATTATATGGAGTCAACCTAACAAGTTACAATGAAATCCTTCCATAAATACAACCCATAGACTTTGCTAAAGGTTTTTGGGCTCGGGCAGCCATCAAGGCTGAATGGTCGTGACCAAAAGGGGATGTTCTCATCTAGACATTATTTGGTGTCATCCTACCAAGCTATAATGAAATCCCTTCATAATTATGACCTGTAGACTGTGCTCTAGGTTTTTGGGCTTTGGGCCCCTGTAGCCGTCACAGTTGCCCAATCGTGTCCAAAAGGGGAGGGTCTCATCTAGACATTATATGAAGTCAACCCACCAAGTTACAATGAAATTCCTCAATAAATATGACCTGTAGACTGTGCTAAAGGTTTTGGGCTCGAGCAGTCGTTACGGTTGGGCAGCCATCATGATTGAATGATCGCAACCAAAAGGGGACATTCTCATCTGGGCATCATCTGGAGTGATCCTACGAAGTTACAATGAAATCCCTTCATAAATATGACATGTAGACTGTGCTCAAGGTTTTCGGGCTTCGGGCACCTGTAGCCGTCACAGTTGACCAATCGCGACCAAAAGGGGATGTCATCATCTAAGCATTATATGGAGTCAATGTAACAAGTTACAATGAAATCCTTCCATAAATACGAACCTTAGACTATGGTAAAGGTTTTTGGGCTCGGCCATCCATCAAGGCTGAATGATCGCGATCAAAAGGGGACGTTCTCATTTAGACATTATTTGGAGTCATCCTACCAAGTTACAATGAAATCCCTTCATAAATATGACCTGCAGACTGTGCTAAAGGTTTTCGGCTTCGGGCTCCTGTAGCCGTCACAGTTGCCCAATCATGTTCAAAAGGGGACTTTCTCATCTAGACATTATATGAAGTCAACCTACCAAGTTACCATGAAATCCCTCCATAAATATGACCTGTAGACTGTGCTAAAGGTTTTCGGGTTTTGGGCTCGGGCAGTCGTCATGGTTGACAGATCGCGACCAAATGGGGAAATTCTCATCTAGACATCATAGGGAGTCATCCTACCAAGTTACAATGAAATCCCTCCATATTAAACATGACCTGCAGACAGTGCTAAATGTTTTTGGGTTTCGGGCTTGGGCAGCCATCAGGGTTGACAGATCATGACCAAAAGAGGACATTCTCATCTAGGCATTATACAGATGCAGCCTACCAAGTTACAATGAAATCCCTTCATAAGTACGATCTGTAGACTGTGCTAATGGTTTTCAGGTTTTGGGCTCAGGCAGCCATACTGGTTGACTGATCACAACCAAAAGGGGATGTTCTTATCTAGTCATGACCCCAAACCTGCATATGAAATTTTGTGACGATCAGACAAGAACTATGGGGTGTAGCCTGTGCTAAAGGAAAATGTGAACAGACTCACAGACAAACAGACTCACAGACTTCCATACGCGTGATTGCAATAGCTTATCTTGACTTGGTCAAGTTAAGCTAAAGGCTGGTCTTCAGCTGCAGTTGTGGCCCTGACTATGCCACCACCATACCGTCTTACTGGTGTGCCATACTGCTAAAATCTTGCCCAGGCTCCGAGGCTATGAGTATGGAGCACACCAAGGGCTTCACCAACCTGACGATGGGTAGCCCGTTGCTCCACCATCCCTACAGCCTGACACATTTCTGCTTCAGACAAATGTCTTCTTACATTTGCATTTGCCATATTCAATCATTAAATCACAAGGGTTTGTATTGAAATCAAGATTGAATACCCTACACATGTCATGTACATGTACATGTAGACAGTACATGAAAACATCATGGAAATCAAGGGGTACATGCTTTCCATGACTGTCACGAAAAGTATGCCTGTCAAGAGAGCTAATGTAAACATTGGGGACCATCTCAATACATTCCTCAATCATATCCATCAAAAATGTCGCAAATATGTCACACGCAAATTTCACAATGGTGTGTCAAATGTTTGGTGCTTAGCAAACTTTGAGTAGTATATAGATAGTCCAGAGAATGAGACTCTTTATACTCATTTAAAAGTGTCCGAAGATAGTATATTAAGGCTTGTTTGAATGTAACATTTACAAATGCTTCACAGTGAGCTACACTTTAAAGAGGACTACTGCCACTGGAGGAGGTATTCCCTTGCTTTTCACTACAAAGCCAGATAATCATAAGGGAAAAACCATCCCCCCTCCCCCTTGTTCTGAGATAAAATTCCACAGAACAAAGAGGGCAGCGGAACAGCTTCAGTGCTGGAGCAGACTGCCTGAAGATCATATTGATGTAACATTAGTGGACGACATTCCGAGCAACAGAAAGAGGACCCAAAGATCTAAGGTCACCTCAGATGGGCTCTAAATTTCTCAGGTAAAACTTGGTAAATGAAGAATGATAAGCCCAAGAAGTGGACAGTGCTCCAACCTCGTGCGCTGAAATCTTATTGACAGAAAAATGATTCGAAGATAGATTTACGTAGGCAATGCACATTGCCAACTGAATCCATCTAGCGACAGAATGAACAGAAATATCCTTTCCATCAGGAATCAAAGAATGAAACGTTTTCTTCTCTTTCTAATAAAATCTGACTGACGTTTATAAATGCGCATTGCTCTGACTGGACACAGCAAAGGTCTACGGTTATCCGAGGATGGTAAAGCCTTAATGACAATAGGCTATGGCCGCTTATCCAGAATTGGATTCTTAGCCAAAAATCCCACTTCCACAGTGAGGGTAATGGTATTACCATTACTACGGTAATGAGATACGTCAACAGATAATGCATGAAGGTCACCGACTCTTCTAGCAGATGCAAAGGCTAAGAGAAATGCCACTTTATAGGTCAAGAATTTGAACTCTACGACATCCAACGGCTCAAAAGGAGCTTATTTGAGCTTCAACAGAACCCAAGCCAAATTCCACATGGGAATTAATCTGATGGTTCTTGGTCTATTAATAGAGAAATTTCTAACTAGCTTGGATAAAGAAGTATCTGATCCAATAGCCAAGTTATCATGATGAGCGTAAGTATCTGATAACATAGACCTATAGCCTTTAATAGTGACGGGCTGCAGTTTGAGAGTGTCAAACAAGTAGATCAGGAAATTGGCAATATGTGGTTTGGACGGATCGTATATGTCTATCGACTGATCCCTACATCAACGGAAGAAAACCCTCCACTTCGCTGCATAATTCAATGAAGAGGAGGTCCTCCTACAGTTAGAAATTGCATCCACTGCTTGTCCTGTAAAATGTTTTCTATGCAAGAAGGACCGCACAACGGAAATACGTGAAGGTTGAGATCTTCCGGGTTGTGATTCAGCGCGCGGGACTTCCGGGGAACATCCCATAACAGACATCTGAGAAGACTGATCCAAGGTTTCTGTGATGACAGGGGTGCTACTGTTTGATCTTTAAAAGAATCTGCTGAATCAACAGCGCTGCATATCCTATCATCATGTCCCCTGAAATCGACAGGGCGTCTAGAGCATATGCTTGATGATCTGGGCATGGTGACACGAATGTCGGTAACTGATTGTTTTGGTGTGTCACAATAAGATCTATCATGGGGACGATCCCACTGGTATGAAATCTTCCTTAATCTTCGCTTGTTGAGAGTCCACTCCAATGGCAACAGGCAACCTTTCCGAGAGAGCGAGTCTGCTAATATGTTCAGACGGTCCGGTACATGGTGGACTGAGAGATGAAAGTGATGATTCAGAACAAATAGGACAATCCTCTCCATTAATTCACATAATAGAATCGAGTGAGTGCCACATTGGTTCCTGAGGTAAGCAAGTACTTTGGAACTGCCCGACAGAATTTGAACATGGACATTCGCTGTTTGACGAATCCAAAATTGTAGTGTTAGCCATATTGACATCATCTCTTTGATGTTTATGTGCTTCTCTAGGAACTGAGACTCCCAAAGACGCTGGCACTTCAAGTCTGCGGAACTTAGGGTCGAGCCCCAGCCTGATTGACTCGCATCCGTCATAATCTTGAAATCCGGATCCGGCAGTTGAAGTGGAACTTCTTGATTTAACCACTGAAAATCTGCCCAAATCTGAACTTTTTGTTTTACTTGGTCCATTAAAACAATACCGGGTACTGGTTATGAGCAAATGTGTCTTCACACTCCAGTTCTGAGTAAATAATAGCTGGTAGGTGGCCCATCGGAATAAGATCCACAGCCACTCCGCACAGCCCCATCAGTCACCTGAACTCCCTCACTGTTACTGCATCTGAGTTTAGACAAAAGCAAGCATAACAACTGACTAATTTCGCACTGGGTAACGGCAGACGAACCAGATTGTTGTGAGTCTTGAAGCTCATTCCCAAGTGAGTGAACAACTTGGACGGAGTTAGATCCGACTTTTTAGATTTACTATGAAACCAGGACATCGGGGCAATTGTAGCAGACTCTGAACATTGTTCTGAAGAATAATTCTGTTGCTGTATCTCTGAAGAATGTTGTGCAAGTATGCCGACATTACCGCAGACGAATGAGCTCGGAAGTATGACATTTCCAAGTTCATTCTTCAAGTGAAAGCCCAAGGAGCAAGGTTCATACCAAAGCACATTGCTGTTCACAGACTAACGAAACCTTGTCATCAAACAGAGTATGTCCAGAAACAGGAGCGACCCGGGGAGAGAACTTTTCACCTTGTCATCTATAAGTGATGACGACTCAAGGGCAGCATCACATCTGATTAACTCCAGATTCGCCTCTGTCAGGGTGAGGTTATATGTGGCCATCATGACTGCCCTGGAAAGAACTCTAAGTGAGGTACAAACATCCTCAAATTCCTTCCCACTGAGACGTTGCACCATAGCTCTGGTAAGGTGATCTGCGTAGGACATCTCTATTCGACGAAATAGCACATTCCATCACATACGAGCGAATGTTGAATGAAGCAGGTAGGGATATATCTAAATCCCCGGCCTGCTCATCTAAATGCAGAGGAGCTCTCTGAACATCTTCTCGAACCATTTTAAATGAATGTGGTCAGGGAACAGTATATTTATGGAAGATGTTGATAAGAATGATCTAAACCTTGGTTCCCTAGCTACCGGATAATCAGACTTCACGAGCGAAGACTGGGTCCGTCTTCGCACAGCTGGCTGGATATCCGAAGACGGGTACCTAGGATGCGGTTTTGTGTGCTTATGAATCGGAGCAGAGGAAGCTGTGACTGTAGCCAAGTCCGGCTGCAGTCAAGACGGAGCCTCCCAAGCACCTGTGGACATATGCTCCGGCCCGTGCAAGTTTCTCAAAACAACCTCTGGCCTCAGATGTTATTGGGTTAGAGAGGGACCTCTCCCGCTCTCGGCCTTGTCAGACCTCGCCGAGCCTCCCGAAAAGAAACTTGCTGGCTTCCTCCCCATTTCCGTCATCGCTGGGTGAGCTTTTGTTTTTAAGGTGCTCACTCTACCCAATTCTACACTTCCTTCGACCGCAATGGACATACCCGGTGTCACAGGTCCCATGGACGGAGTAAACGCTTCACCGGTCAAGCTAGCTGGTTGCAAGGGATTAAGAACACTAACTAGAGGCCTTATCCCTTGCTTTATATTCATGAGCACCTTTGCAGGTAGCTCTGTTTGCTCATCAGAGCGCGACAACGGTAGAACACTTCTGGTGGGTGTTACAGTGCCATCACCATGTTCTTGTTCCTCTGAAAAAGAAACTGAAAAACTTGAATTATTTTGCAGTGAGGGCACTGGCACAGGCATCTTACTGCCAACAATGTAAGGTCATACCTGTCTCCAACATTTGTCATCCCAATTCACACATGTACATACATTGGATAGAATATGCAAGACCAAAACGACCTAACACCCCTAGGGTGAGGACATAACCATGGGGATAAGCAGAATAAACATTCTGTAATACATGTTAAACTCCCAAGAAATTTAATAAAAAATGTCGATAAAAAACAGCCAAAAAGCTAAGGAGTTTAACAGGAGGGCTTCAAGGAGGGATAGGGAAGGAACACTTAACAAACAGTGGATAAATCATTATCAAGAATGATAACGTCAGGTGTATGTCCTGAAATTGGGAAACATGAAATAATTTTTACAATTATTATAAAGTTACAACCCTGAACGTATCCAACCACTGTTGTTCACTACCATCATCCATTTCCAGCCTTGGACCACCAATTTTACCACTGATTTGTGTCTGGCATCCACAAATGGAAGTGTCAATGACACTGTAGCTTAACTTGTCTGTGTGTTGTGTTTGATGAAAAGGATAATGTTCAATGTTTATGAATATATTTATTTATTTATTTATTGGTGTTTAAGGTCACATATTTCTGCACAATGGCTAACCGTGACCGTGACAGTTTTACGGGTGGAGGAGGCCGGAGTACCCGGAGAGAACCACCGAGCAACGGCGAGCAACTGTCAGCTCCCCAACATACCAACACCACACAAGCAGGGTTAGCATTGGTTGAAGACAGGTGCACCATTGACGTGCAGTACGCCTTAGTACACAGCGTCAACGTGCCCCCACGTGGGCAATGGGGAATGGATTATGAAATAAGACAAGAATTATGATAATTGGGAATAAATTTCTGATCCCTGTATGCTATGTTTTTAATAAAAATAATATGAGGTGCAGACTGTACTAAAGAACTGAGGGCTGGGTTAATGTGGCCTTCACAGTTAATGTATGTGGCCCTCACAGTTAACGTAGGTCAACAAAAGTTACCAAGTTACAGTGAAATTATTCCAAAACGAGTCATCCAATCATGTTCCAATAAAATCCCTTCATAAATATGGCCTGTAGCCTGTGCTAAAAGTTTTGGGGCTTCAGGCCTGTGTTGCCATCATGGTTGACCGATTGCAACTAAAAGGGGACATCACCATCTCAACATTATACTGGGTCATTCTACCAAGTTACAATAAAATTCCTTCACGAATACGACCTGTAGTCTGTACTAAAGTTTTTCGGGTTTTGGGCTCGAGCAACCATCATAGTTGAATGATCCTGACCAAAAGGGGATGTTCTCATCTAGGCATTATTTGGAGTCGTCCTACAAAGTTACAGTGAAATCCCTTCATAAATATGACCTGTAGACTGTGCTAAAGGTTTTTGGGCTTCGGGCCCCTGTAGCCACCACATTTGCCCAATCACGTCCAAAAGGCGATGTTCTCATCTAGACATTATATGAAGTCAACCTACCAAGTTATAATGAAATCCCTCCATAAATATGACCTGTAGACTGTGCTAAAGCTTTTGGGGTTTTGGGCTCGGACAGTCATCAAGGTTGACAGATCGCGACCAAATGGGGAAGTTCTCATCTAGACATCATAAGGAGTCATCCTACTAAGTTACAATGAAATCCCTCCATATTAAATATAATCTGCAGACTGTGCTAAAAGTTTTTGGGTTTCGGGCTTGGGCAGCCATCACGGTTGACAGATTATGACCAAAAGGGGACATTCTCATCTAGACATTATACAGAGGCCTCTTACCAAGTTAAAATGAAATCCCTTCATAAATATGACCTGTAGACTGTGCTAATGGTTTTGGGGTTTTTGGCTCGGGCAGCCATACCGGCTGACCAATCGCGACCAAAAGGGGACGTTCTCATCTAGACATGGCCCCAAACTGCATATGAAATTTTGTGACGATCAGACAAGAAATACAGGGTGCAGCCTGTGCTAAACTAAAATGTGAGCAGACTCACGGTCTAACAGACTTCCGCACATGTGATGGCAATAGCTTATCTTGACTTTGTCAAGTTAAGCTAAAAATGATAGTGGCTGTGTGCGTGACCACTATCACTCTTGTCTGTGTGACCACTACCACTCTTTTTCCTCCATTTCCAGATAATTTACCATAGGTACAGGCATTCTGGGACCATTAACCCATTTAATAATAACTTTGCTGTGTTTAATAGCTTTTACATGTACATCAGCTCAGATGCTAAATTTACTATTGAATACTATCTATTAAACTAATGAGTAGCTTTTGATCAAGGTGAGCAATGCCCACTTGGGAAACATTTAATGAGAACTACTGATGACTCTCCTAACTTTTTCCTAAAGACAGTCCTGTTTATGCTTTGATTGATGTCCGAGAACTTAACATATACAAGTGGATTAGATGTAAGCTTCCAGGTTTTTACTGGCATTTAAAATCACTTTCAGCATCTGTGGCTAATCTGGCCATATCATGACAGTAATACAAGGATGAATTCAAGTTTTCGTTTAATGGCATTTATGCCAATTCTGCCCAGTTTAGAGGATTTCCACTCTTGTGCTGGTTACCAGGCCCTACGTGTATTTTACCAGTAAAGAACGAAGGCTCTCAAGAGCCTGTAATTGTTCACCTGGCCAAACTACATATCCCTCAGTTATTCTAATCAAAATCAAAGAATGCAGTTGACTGGGATGCTTCTTCATCTGTGGAAAATGGAATGATAATTGTTTTCAGAGGACTTTCCATACATTATTTGTGCCAAGTTTTGTTCACACTGGCCAAGTAGTTTCAGATAAGAAGAGAAAAATGTGATTTCCCATAGAGTTTTCATGGTAACTATCAGCTGCAATTGTGGCCATGTTTGCAACATGATCAACATTATATGATCATTGGTAGAAGGTATCCCAGTTATCAATCATGTGAAGTTTCAAAACATTAGGCCCTGTAGTTTCATCAGAGATTTTTCAAAATCCACCAATCACAATCAAAGAATATCTCTGGCAGCCATGTTTTCCATCTGATGGGAACAAAAGGAAGATCGATTGTAGAGTACCTCCCATAGACCATTCCTGCCATGTTTGGTTCACATCAGCTCAGTAGTTCCATAAATGAGGATTGTTGGTAGAGGGTGTCCCAATCATCAATCATGTGAAGCTTCAAAACATTTGGCCTTGTAGTTTTAGAGAAGATTTTTTAAAATCAACTAACCAGAATCCAAGAATGTCTCTGACGGCATGTTTTTCCCCTGACGGGAACAAAATGAGGATCGTTTGTAGAGGACCTCCCATTCCTGGTTCACATCAGCTCAGCAGTTTCAAAGAAGAAGATGAAAAGGTGAAAAGTTTATGAATGACGACAGACGCCAAGTGATGGCAATAGCTAGCACAGATGAGCTAAAAACTAGTTTTCCAATTTCCACAGTAAAGAAGCACTTTTCAATGGGATCCGGACATGTGTTTTCCCCCCAAGTTCAAAGATTTAATACTGTGAACTAGTATTTAGGGCAAACTTGATGCAAGACCATGTTATAAAGACAATTATTATGAAGAAATGTAAAATGAAAGTGTCAATGACACTGTAGCTTAACTTGACTGTGTGTTGTGTTTGATGAAAAGGATAATGTTTAATGTTTATGAAAGAATTATGAAATCCGATAAGAATTGTGATAATTTAGAATATTTTAATTTCTGTTCCCTGTAATCCTGTGTGCTATTTTTTCAATAAAAATAATTTGAGGTGCAGACTGTACTAAAGAATTGAGGGGTGGGTTAATGTGGCCCTCACAGTTAATGAATGTCAACCAAAGTTACCAAGTTACAGTGAAATTATTCCAAAATATGTTATCGTATCCAGTTACAATGAAATCCCTTCATAAATATAACTTGTAGGCTTTGCTAAAGGAATCTTGGTCACATGACGGCCCGGCAGTCACGGTTGACCGATCAAGACCAAAATAGGACAGTCTCATCTGGATATCATACCAAGTTATCCTACCAAGTTACAGTTGAATCCCTATATAAAAAGAACCTGTAGACTAAATAATCCAGGCCGCGTGACCAAAATAGGAAAGTCTCATTCAGACATCATATCGAGTTATCCTTCCAAGTTACAATGAAATCACTTCATAAATATGAACTGTAGAGTCTGCTAAACAAATCTAGGTCACAGGCCTGTGTGGTCATCATGGTTGACTGATCACGGACAAAATAGGACGTTCTCATCTAGACATTATACTCTGAGTCATCCTACCAAGTTACAATGAAATCCCTTCATAAATATGACCTGTAGACTGTGCTAATGGTTTTCAGGTTTCCAGCTTTGGCAAGCATCATGGTTGACAGATTGCGACCAAAAGGGAAAGTTCTCATCTAGACATTATACAGAGTCATTGTACCAAGTTACAATGAAATCCCTTCATAAATACGACCTGTAGACTGTGTAAAACTAGTAAAGGTTTTCGAGCTTCGGGCCCCTGTCACCATCGAGGTTGACCGACCCTGACTAAGAGGACGTTCTCATCTAGACATTATACTGAGTCACCGTACCATGTTATAATGAAATCCCTTCATAAATACAGCCTGTAGACTGTACTAAAGGTTTTCAGGCTTTGGGCATGTGTAGCCATCATGGTTGACCGATCGCAACCAAAAGTGGACGTCCTCATCTAGACATACTGTGTCACCCTACCAAGTTACAATATAATCCCTTCATAAATACGACCTTTAGTCTGTGCAAACTTTTTTCATTTTCAGGTTTTGGGCTTGGGCAGCCATCACGTTTGAACGATCGAGACCAAAAAGGGACATTCTCATCTTACCACGTTACAATGAAATCACTTTATAAATATGACCTGTAAACTGTGCTAAAGATTTCCAGGCTTCTGAACTCTGCAACCGTCACAGTTGACCAGTCATGACCAAAATGGGGCATTCTCATCTAAACATTATACGGAATCATCCTACCAAGTTACAATGAACTCCCTCCATAAAGAGAACCTGTGGACTGTAGATTTTCGGGTTTTGGGCTTGGGCAGCCATCACGATTGTCAGACGTGACCAAATGGGGAAGTTCTCATCTAGACATCATACAGAGTCATCCTACCAAGTTACAAAGGAATCCCTCCATATTAAATATGACCTGTGTAGAGTGTGCTAAAAGTTTTGGGGTTTTAGGCTCAGGCAGTCATCATGGTTGACCAATCTCGACCAAAAGGGATGTTCTCATGTAGTCGATCGTACAAGAACTACAGGGTGTAGCCTGTGTTAACGGAAAATGTGAACAGACTCACAGACTTCCGCATGCATTATGACAATAGCTTATCTTGAATTTGTCAAGTTAAGCTAAAAATGTGGAGAATTCAAAGTGTAATGAACTAAACATTTCTGAAATCTTACAATTACATGTAGAGTTCAAGTTACTGTATGTACTGTACATAACACGCTATTAATAAACCCTATTGCAGTCTCAACTAGAATTACTGTGAGCACTGCTCACTAAAGACACCACCCACTCCAACCAAGAAACATTTCACAACAGTAAAAAAGTATTTAATATACACAGCACATCTGTATGTTCTCCGAAAACGTGAGAGCAATTTTCAATATGAGAAAGGGTAAATATTACAAAGAGCATGCAAGATGAAAATATCTGAAAAGAAACATGTTAGCCTACAGCATGGGCGCAGATCGGAAGTACGGACCTGAAAGCAGAATAGAAGGTGCACATCTATAATGTATATAAAAGAATGTCTGAGAGTTTCAATGAAATTTGCCCACTGGTATAAGAGGAGTAGTGGATAGCAGGAGTGTACCCCCCTAAAGCATCACAACAATTTGGCTAAGTTCATTTCGCCCTTTGGGAAAGAGTAAAAAATAAAAATACCTGAAAGCAAAATAGGAGGTGCACATCTATAATGTATAGAAAAGAATGCCTGTAAGTTTCAATGAAATCCACCCACTGGTTTAAGAGGAGTAGCGGATAGCAGATGTGTACCCCCAAAGCATCACGGACGTACGGACGTACGGAAGTACAGAATTACGTAAGTACGGAAGTACGGACACCATGAATGCTATATACCGCCCACTTTTCAAGTGGGTGGTATAAAAAGTCAAAAGTTATTGTGGAACATCTGCATTATTTTCTATTTACATCACTTGCAATTCTAAAAGTTCAGTGAAAATTTCAACTCATTCATCATACTATTACTTATATTTACTCTATTTATTGATCGTGATATAACCTTAGCTGTTGAAAGTAACATAAACCCTAACTAAACTAATAAACAGCATATTATAGTCTCTAGTCAACCATGCCTAAAATGTTGATTGAGCCTGTGAGGACATTAGATGAAAGTGTCAATGACACTGTAGCTCAACTTGTTTAAGACATGTACATGTGCAGTACATGACACAGCAACGAAAAAGATTTTGGTAATGACCTGATAACAAAGGTACATGTAAAGTATTGTAATGGTCTGTACATAAATGCTGACCATAGCCCTGTAACAAATATATAGGTAAAGTATTGTAAAGGTGGGGTGACAGTTAGATGCTAAACCAGAAAAGAAATCTTTGCGTCCCAGAGTGGATCTGACTGAACCCCAAAATATAGCACAGTGATAACAAAGGCAGCCAAAAACACTTGTTCCTGTCACAAGGTGATAACAAAGGTACTCCAAGTTTCGTGAAGATCGGTTCATAAATACACTCCAGCCTGAGCTGTATTGACATGTGCACTTACAGTGTATAAGTAGAACTGAATAAATCAAAGTTCATCTAATTTGCATAATTTCTGCACGAGAAAAAACCTGTATTATATGTGATGTATTCCATGTTACTAAACATTCCTACAAAAATTTAGTCAAATCAGAACTTTCATACAGAAGTTCTGTACAAAAAACTGATTGCACTAATTTTGGTACAAAATGGCTGCTGCCGGCCATCTTGAATTTAGGACTGCACCCAAAAACACTTGTTCTCGTCCCATGGTGATAACAAAGGTACCCAAGAAGTTTCGTAAAGATTGGTTCATAAATACAGCCTCTAGCCCGAGCCGCATAGAAGTTGTGTACAAAAAACTGATTGGACCTAATTTCGGTACAAAATGGCCACTGGCAGCCACCTTGAATTTTGGACCGCACCCAGAAACACTCGTTCTCGTCCCAAGGTGATAACAAACGTACCCAAGAAGTTTCGTTAAGATCACTTCAAGAATACAGCCTCCAGCCCTAGACGTATTGACATGTGCACTTACAGTGTATAAGCAGAACTGAATAAATCAAAGTTCATCTAATTTGCATAATTTCTGCACGAGAAAAAACCTGTATTTTATGTGATGTATTCCATGTTACTAAATAAGCATACAAAAATTTATTCAAATCAGAACTTTCATACAAAAGTTCTGTACAAAAGACTGATTGCACTAATTTTGGTACAAAATGGCTCCCGGTGGCCATCTTGAATTTTGGACCACACCTCAAAACACTCGTTCTCATCCCACGGTGATAACAAAGGTACCCTAGAAGTTTTGTAAAAATCGGTTCATAAATACGGCCTCTAGCCTGAGCCGTATAGAAGTTGTGTACAAAAAACTGATTAGACCTAATTTCGGTACAAAATGGCCACTGGCAGCCATCTTGAATTTTAGACCACACCCAGAAACACTCGTTCTTGTCCCAAGGTGATAACAAAGGTACCCAAGACGTTTCGTGAAGATCGGTTCATAAATACAGACTCTAGCCCAAGCCGTATTGACATGTGTACTTACTGTGTGTAAGTCCCACTGAAAAAATCAAAGTTCATCTAATTTGGATAATTTCTGCACGAGAAAAAAAAAGTATTATATGTGATGTATCACATGGTACTAAATATTCACACAAAAAATTATTCAAATCATCTCTTTCATATGGAAGTTCTGTGCCAAAATCTGATTGCACCTAATTTTGCACAAAATGGCTGCCATTGGCCATCTTGAATTTTGGACCGGACCCCAAAACACTCTTTCTCGTCCCACGGTGATACCAAAGGTACCCAAGAAGTTTCGTAAAGATCGGTTCATAAATACGGCCTCTAGACCGAGCCGTATTGGCATTTGCACTTACAGTGCTGAAAGTAACACCAAAAAACATCAAAATTACGGTAGTCTAATTTGCATAATTTACGCACGAGTAAAAAAAAACCCGTATTATATGTGATGTATCCCATGGTACTAAACAGCCATACAAAAAATTATTCAAATCAGCGTTTTCATATGGAAGTTCTGTGCAAAAATCTGATCGCACCTAATTTTGTACAAAATGGCTGCTAGCGGCCAACTTGAATTTCGGATCGGATCCAAAAACACTTGTTCTCGTCCCACGGTCATAACAAAGGTACCCAAGAAGTTTCGTAAAGATCGGTTCATAAATACGGCCTCTAGCCTGAGCCGTGTTGAGGGTCAGACGGAGAACTTGCCATGGCATAAGCTCAAATTTGGCTTCGCCAAAGTTGAGCGAAAAACACAAAAATGAGAACTAGAAATAAATTGTATCCGTCGTTAGATGACAACGAGGATGAGAAGTCGAACGGCGTTTTGCCAACGCCGCCGTCGCTAGAAGAAAAAGAAAGAGGAGAGAGGTATCGCATCGATCAAATCAGGAGAATCCAATTGTATTTGACTCGAGAGAGAGACTCTCGTCGTTCTCTCAAGAAGAAGTATTCGCTCCTCGTGAAATTCGTCAACATGGTCGACACGACACTCATCACGATTTGCAATCTGCAAGGTGTGTGGTTCGATGAAGACTCAATTCGTCAAAAAAAAAAAAAAAACGAGCAGAGGCGAAAGTGTTGCGAATAAAATGATCAATAATCTACCTTTCGAAATGCATCTGACGGGTCACAGTTTCACGGGACCCGGAACGAAATTGAACAAGACACTCAACGCCGATCTGACTCCTAAATCTTGGAGCAAACCCGTGAATAGGGTGGACGCAGCCGCGTACGACCACGATCTGTGCAACACCAAGACTCGCAACGACGTCTGCGATAAAAACATGTTGGCGAAAAGAAGAAACGATTATTGACGAGCGAATTGGCCAAGGAGTTAAATAAACCCATCGTGCGTAAATTTTGAAAGAGAATGGTCTTCATGAAGGATCTGGACGACATTTGGTCCGCCGACTTGGTTTTCGAGGTGAAACGAGGGCGTTAAATATTTATTGACAGTCAACGTGTTTTCCAAATACGGTTGGATCAGAGCATTGAAGAATAAATCGGACCTTGCGTCGCCGAGGCTTTGAAGAGCGTGTTCGACTCGTCTTCTCAAAAACCGAATAAATTGTGGGTGGATAAGGGGAAGGAATTCTACAACAAGGACGTTCGTCGGTGGGTCAACCTCTACTCAATCGAAAAGGAAGAGAAAGCCAGCTTTGTTGAACGTTGGAATCGAACGATGAAGGAAAAGATGCACAGGTTCTTCACGGCAAATTCGACCAAGAAATACATTTTCGCTCTGAACAGTATGGTCGAAGATTACAACGACACTCAGCACAGATCGATCAAGGTGACTCCCGCGGAAGCTAGCGATCCTCGAAATGAAAAACGGGACTACGCGAATCTATATCCCGAGAGATCTAAGATCAGGAAGGAGTCTAGACCGCCAAAATTTGCGGTTGGCGATTGAGTGACAAACTACGCTTATAAGAAGCACTTCGAAAAGGGTTACACTCCTCGATGGACCACGGAAATCTTCGTGATAATCAGAATATTTCACAATGATCCGGTGACTTATGAAATCAAAGCTTTGGATGGCGAAGAGAGATCGAAAAGTTTTACGAACAACAACTGCAGAAAACAAAGTTTTGATAAAAAAAATATCTATTTACTCCTTAACATTTTCTTGTTTACACACATATATATAAAGGAGGAAAATAATAATAATAAAAATAATTAAAACTATTTTTAGAAAAAAAAGCAAACGAATTAATAAACAAAACAAGAGGGCCCAAGGGGCCTTAATCGCTCACCGGGCAAAGTGATTCAAACAAAGTGGTTCAAAGAAGTATTTGGGGTCACATTCAGTTAGACATGGTTCATCAACACTACAAAGGAATGAAGTCATGAGAGACAAATTTTATGGAACTAGGGGACATGGCTTGAACAAACTTGAATCTTACCCCCCTATGGATGCTGCATACCAAATATCAAAAGCATTCATCTGCTGGATCTGAAGAAGAAGATTTTTAAAGAAAATTCCTCATTTTGAACTAAGTTATCATTCGGGCTTCCACAGTGAGCCCAAATATGAACCCAAGGACTTGGCTTGAACAAACTTGAATCTCACCCCCCTAAGAATACTACACACCACATATCAAAACATTGTGACTGCTGGATCTGAAGAAGAGGATTTTTAAAGAAAATTCCTCATTTCGAACTAAGCTACAATTCAAGCTCCCACAGTGAGCCCAAATATGGACCAAGGGATATGGCTTGAACAAACTTGAATCTCCCCCCCCCCCCCCCCCCAAGGATCCTGCATACAAAATATCAAAACATTCCAACTGCTGGATCTGAAGAAGAAGATTTTTAAAGAAAATTCCTCACGTTGAACAAAGTTATAATTCGAGCTACCACAGTAAGCCCAAATATGAACCCAGGGACTTGGCTTGAACAAACTTGAATCTCACCCCCTAAGCATGCTGCATACCCAATATCAAAAGATTCTGTCTGCTGGATCTTGAGAAGAAGATTTTTTAAGAAATTTGCCTGAAATGCACTAAGTTTGAATTCGGGCTTCTATACTGAGCCCAAATATGAATTCAGGGGACCGATTTGAACAAACTTGAATCAGATCCACCCCTCAATGTTGCATACCAAATATCAAAAAATTCTGCCTGCTGGATCTTGAGAAGAAGATTTTTTAAGAAATTTGCCTGAAATGCACACAAAGTTCGAATTCGGGCTTCTATACTGAGCCCAAATATGAATCCAGGGGGCTGATTTGAACAAACTTGAATCAGATCCACCCCACAATGTTGCATACCAAATATCAAAAGATTCTGCCTGCTGGATCTGGAGAAGAAGAATTTTTAAGAAATTTGCCTGAAATGCACTAAGTTTGAATTCAGGCTTCTATACTGAGCCCAAATGTGAATCCAGGGGGACGATTTGAGCAAAGTTGAATCAGATCCACCCCACAATGTTGCATACCAAATATCAAAAGTTTCTGCCTGCTGGATCTGGAAAAGAAGATTTTTAAGAAATTTGCCTGAAATGCGCCAAGTTCGAATTTGGGCTTCTATAGTGAGCCCAAATATGAATCCAGGGGGCCAAATCAGACCCATACCAAGATGCTGCATACCAAGTATCAAAAGATTCTGCCCACTGGTTCTGGAGAAGAAGATTTTTTAATAATTTTTCTATAATTCATACGGTGCTATCAGAGTTATGCCCCATACAGAGCCCCCATGGGACGTGGCCATTTCATTTGAACAAACATGAATTGCCATATAGTAATGAATATACACATGAAGTTTCGTGAAAATCAGACCAGTGGTTTCAGAGGAGAAGTCGTTTGAAAAATGTTCACAGCGACGGCCGACGGCCGGCCGGTGATAAGTTAAGCTCCCTTCGGTGAGCTAAAAAACAAAAACCTTCAAAAATGGCAAATATACTAGATATTGCACAAGGCATAATGAAAGATTAAAGTATCCAAGAATGTGAGGTTCACGAATACGAACCGATAACTGGAACGAGTTTGAATAATGCGGGAGAGATAAGAATCAACGTCGAAACCCAAGATCTATTCATTCATTTATTTATTTAATAATAATAATAATAATAATAATTTATTTATATAGCGCTTTTCCCAGCGAAACGCTGCTCAAAAGCGCTGAAAACATAGGTGACGGTAACAATGGTATAATCAGCGGCCGAAGGCTGTTTGAAAGAGATGGGTTTTCAGAGCTTTCTTGAAGTGATCTGCATTTAGGGTTTTTCTAAGGTTCTGAGGGAGGGCGTTCCAGAGTGAGGGAGCTGCGAAAGTGAACGATCTCTTCCCTGCCGTTGGTCAAATTCGCGGTACAACAAGGAGACTCTCAGAAGCTGATCTGAGATTCCTCGACGGTGTGTGTACTTTGATGACCTGCTTAAGGTAGATTGGTGCTTTGTCGCTATGTAAGATGTTGTGTTCACCGCCAATACCTTATACTTAATGCGAGACTCAACTGGCAGCCAATGCAGAGATTTCAGGATTGGTGTAATGTGGTCATATTTTTTCGCACCGGTAATGATCTTAGCTGCTCTGTTTTGAATACATTGATTTCAGAGGAAGGCCGAAATAGAGAGAGTTGCAATAGTCCAAATGGGACAGGACCAAAGACTGTATAACAGTTTTCAGAGTGTTTTGGTCAAGTAGCTTTCTGATTTTGTTGATGTTTCTTATTTGGAGGAAGCAGCTTTTGCTCACTTTTGTGATTTGGTTATGCAGATCAAAGCAATCATTAAAAGTGAAACCGAGGTTTTGGGCAGTTTTACTTGAGCTAACTGCGCTATCGCCTATTTTCAAGCAGTTAATTGGAACTTTGTCTAGCTGATGTTTAAGGTCACACATTTCTGCACAATGGCTAACCATGACCGTGACAGTTTTACGGGTGGAGGAAGCTGAAGGACCCGGACAGAACCACCGAGCAATGGCGAGCAACTGTCAGCTCCCCAACATACCAACTCCATACAAGCAGGGTCAGCATTGGTTGAAGACAGGTGCACCATCAATGTGCAGTACGCCTAAGCACACAACGTCATCGTGCCCCCACGTGGGCAATGGGGGTGAAGTGTCTTGCCCAAGGACACAACGCGGTTGCCGCAGGTGGGATTCGAACCGAGGACCTCTCGGCTTGCAGCCTGCACCTCTACCAACTGAGCCGCCGCGCCCCTATCTATTCATTCATCCTAGCGAGAGTTACATAGTGGTGCAGGGACGTCTCACCAAGGAAGATGGGTGGGAATACGCCGATGATGATACGGTAACTCTAGCCAATAATGGCATCATGCATCTATTCAGTAATATAAAATACTTACTATCCAGACAAGAGATAGAATCGGTGTTTCATCCCGGTCAGGCCACCACGATGTTTTGGACTCTTGACGTATCCGGATGATTTTTCGAAATCTTGGGACTTAATCAGTTGTGGGTGAAAGACACCGTCGGCCCCACCAGCACCGCCACGATGTTCGACTACGTCGTCAAAATGTCTAGACCCAAAGGAACCTTTTCGGTCAGGATACCTTTGATACAAATCTTCAGATTCGTGGATGATTACAACAAGATTATGTATGGATTCAAACACAATCTGACGTAGATTCGAAAGGGAAACGACAACGCGATAGTGAGACTCCCGCAACCAATGGGGCTAAGTTAACTCTACAGAAGATATCGTGGTTCGTTCTGCATGCCCAGGCTTAGGACGCGGAAAAAATGCATCTCTACAAGATCAAAGAGTCCAAGAGTAAATTACCCATGGGATTTAGAATGAGACAGTGCAACACGGCTAGCATTCCGCTCTCCTCGAATCACTTCGATTAGAGACTGACCGTGAAATCTGCTTCCGAGAGACTGCGTTTCATCGTGGTTGCGTCTCAGACTGACAGAGGCGGGTCCCAAGAAAAGAATGCGTCGCTGTTTGATCACTGCAATTTGAGAAACATGCAAGTGTTTCTAAAAGCCTTGAGATATCCAGCAATCGATTACAATGTGTCGTTCGACAAGAACGATTTCTGCAGACTGTACGTCTGGACGAATTGATGAGCAACTCTAATATATCTCAGGGCGAATACAAGTCGATGTATCCCATGTTCGTATTCGACGTTAGTAAACAGACCGAACGACTCAAGACTAGTGTCTTAGACATTCAGATGAAGATGCAGTTCGACAAGAACGTGCCAAGAAAAACCGAGGCCTTTGCCCTGGTCCTGTCGGATAGAGAATTACAATTTGAATTGGATGGAAATAAGATGTCGATCGTTCAATAAGAGACGTGTGTGTGTGAAGAAAAAAAAATATATAAATAAAAATTACAAAAATAATTACAAAAATGAATGGTAAAGAACATATTAAAAACAAAAACAAAAATAAAAAGTAATGAGATCTAGAGAGATTGAACACCTTTCTAAATCTCATTTCTTTTCATTTTTTTTGTTTTTAATAATTACTCATTATTTTTTTAATTAATTATTTTCACACGTTCACTGTTTGTTCAGAGGATCTAGTTCGATCAGTAGGCTCACCACGGAAGTGGCGGCTTCGGAATTATTGGTTTTCGTAATGAAGTTAATCCTGTCTCCGGCGTTCACTTTGAGAGGCGTGCCGAACGTGCTGACGTTCGAGTGTTCATTCTCAGTCTTTTCAACGCTGTATCTCTTATCGCTCTCTACTCCATTCACCATGAGATTGACGACCGCTCTGTTATTCAAATCCATGGAAGCCAGACCCATTCGAATGATTTCGCCTCCCAACGGCATGGGATATCCCATCTGACCATGTTGCGATCCGCTACCTCCGTTTCCGAAAGACCATTTGGCTTTTCCTTCCTCTAACGTGCCGCACTCCTCAGCCCACATGGTGATCAATTGCCTGGCGTATTTTACTTTCTCCACCACCGAAATCAGGGTGCAGGCGTCCAACATGCACACGGGATGTGGCAGGTTTATGAGCACGTGTCCGCCCATGTCTAGTTTACCTTCCATGGTGTCGCCCTTTCTCCAGACCGAGTTGTCATCCACGTACTTCCTGCTGACTACGCTGGAATCGAATTTGGGATCATGATCGAGACTGAATAAATTCTGACCATTCATGTTGATGCCGCCCTCCATGGTTCCACCAGATTGTCTGTTCAGATAGAGATCGTCCACTTGCAATTCTATGTATTCTTGAGATTGTGTCACAGTGGAATCCACGTAGCCCTTGTTAACCGTGGTGGAGTCCTTGTCCGTGTCACCGATCTTCGACAGATTCAATATCTTGTTGAATCCTGCATTCAGATCTGATTTCATTTCTTGTCTGTCAGACTTTCTCTGTTCCAGGTCTACGTAGTGTTTGGTCGCCACGTCCTTGGGGTTCATGGGAGTGGCCACGTTCGTTATCTTGTTAGAATTGGCGTTCAATTCCGATTGCATCGTTTTCTATACTAATTCTTTAAAGGAAAGCCAATAAATAAAGATAGTCCAGAGAATGAGACTCCTTATACTCATTTAACAGTTCTGAGGATTGTATATTAACTGGTAGAGTGCTAAGTTTTTTGAGGTGTTAAAATTTTGTTCCCATGTTATTGCCTTGCTACAATTTATGGGAAAGTGCCTACAGGCACTCTCCCATAAATTGTAGCAAGGCAATTCCATCCAGACTAAATAATATCACATCAAGAATTAATTGAAGCACATCCACAGAATATCAAGCCTTTAAGCTGTGGTACCTGCACTTCAGGATAAAGCCCAAAAATGGGCTTCCAGCACTCTACCAGTTAACGCTCATATGACATGTGACATATACAAATGCTTCACACCGAGCTACACTTTAAAACATTACATAAATGAGATAAACATTAGCTTTACACTATAAAACCATCCCAGTACCGACAGAGTCACTGCTGAACAGAAAGCCTGCATAACTATAGTTCCAACGGTTTAGTGGACGACATTCTGAGCAACAGATAACAGACCTAAACAATGAAGGTCGCCAGAAATAGACTCAATATTTCTAAGGTAAACATTTGTGAACGTAGAAGGATGAGACCAGTATGCAGCCTTCATCAAATCGGTAATAGCAATACCATTAGCATAAGCCCGAGATGTAGACAGCGCTCTCACTTCATGCGCCAGGGCTTGCCTTGAGTCGGGGCTGATCAGCCCAGGCCCCGAGATCAGCCTCGAGGAGCACATGCTGGGGGCTTTTTTTCCAAGCCCTGACATTTTCACAAAAAAGCACTAACAATAATGGACAAAATGGAAAATCAGCCCCGAAAAGGCCCCGACCTCAATATGTGGGGCACTTTTTTTAGGCCCCGACCATTTTACTCAAGGCGAGCCCTGATGCGCCGAAATCTTAAGCACAGATTGCTGAGTAGAAGATAATTTTTCATAAGCAGTACGAATAGTCAATTGAATCCACCTTGAAATAGAATGGACCGTGATGTCCCTTCTATTTGGCAGCAGAGACAGAAAGAAACGTTTTCGTCCCTTTCTGATAAACTCAGATCTGACTGGACATAGCAAAGGACGGAAGAGCCTTAATAACAATAGGTTCAGGGTACTTATTAGGAGCCTGATTCTTAGCCAAAAATCCAAAATTAGTAGTCAAAGTAAAAGTATTACCAACACTACGATAGTGAGAATAATCAACAGATAGTGCATGAAGTTCACTAACTCTTCTAGCAGAAGAGAAGTCTAAGAGAAAAGCCGTCTTATAAGATAAGTATTTGAAGTCTACCGTGTCAAGGGGTTCAAATGGCACTTCTTTTAGCTTCAGAAGAACCCAAGCTAAATTCCACTTAGGAATTAACCTAATGGTTCTAGGTCTATTTACCGAAAAGTTTTTAACTAACTTTGATAAAGAGACATTAGATCCAATTTGTAAGCTATCATGATGAGCATAAGTATCCGATAGCATAGACCCATAACCCTTAATAGTTATTGGTTTCAGTTTGATCTCATAAAACAAGTAGACCAAAAAATTATCAATGTCTGGAATGGAGGGATCATAAATATCAATAGAATGATCCCTACACCAACGAGAGAAAACCCTTCCACTTAGCAGCATAATTTAGTGAAGAGGAGGTCCTCCTACATTTAGAAATTGCGTCCACTGCTTGTCCTGTAAAATGCTTGCCGTGCAAGAAGGACTGCACAACGGAAATATGTGAAGGTTGAGACCCTGCAGGTTGTGATGCAGTACACGCGGTTTCCCCTGCAAAAGAAGGTCCTCCCAAGGAGGAAGCTTCCGTGAAATGTCCCACAACAGAGACCTGAGTAGATTTATCCATGGTCTCTGGGGTGACAGAGATGCTACCAACAGAATCTTGCAGTGAGATTGCTTGATTTTTAGCAATATCTGTTGAGCAACGGAGCTGGAGGATATGCATATCCTATCATTCCGTCCCAAGAGATCGAGAGAGCGTCTACTGCGAACGCTCGAGGATCTGGGCATGGCGACACATACGTCTGCAACTGATTGTTGAGATGCGTCACAAACAAGTCTATCATAGGACGATCCCATTGGTAGCAGATCTGGTTGAATACTCGTTTGTTCAGAGTCCATTCTGATGGCAACATACAACCTTTCTGAAAAAGGGAGTCCGCTAGAGCGTTCAGACAACACGGAAATTGACGGACCGACAGAAAAACCTGATGCTCCAGGACAAACTGAAGGATTCTCTCTGTTAAGTTGAACAACAGACTGGAATGAGTGCCTCCCTGGTTCCGAATATACGCTACTACTGTTGAATTGTCGGACAGAATTTGGACATGTGAATTCTGAATAATGTTCATCCAGTGACATAGGGCAAGCCAAAGTTACATCATCTCTTTGATGTTTATGTGCTTGTTTAGGAACTGCGGATACCAAAGACTCTGGCACATAAAATCTGTTGGGCTCAAGGTTGCGCCCCAACCTGTTTGACTCGCATCCTCATAATCGTAAAAATCGGATCCGGCAGTTGCAGTAGCACTCCCTGAGTTTTATAACCACTGAATATCTGCCCAAGTCTGAATCTCTTGTTTTACTTGGTTCGACAAGACGATGTTCGTTTCGAGCGAATGAATCTTCACACTCCAATTCTGAGTAAAAAATATCTGGAGTGGACGAGTGCGTAGGCACCCCATCGGAATAAGATCTGCAGCGGCTCTGCACAAACCTATCAGTTGCAAGAATTCTCTCACTGTTACTACATCTGAGTGAAGACAAACACAAGTGTAGCAACTGACTAATTTCGCTCTGGGTAACGGCAGACGAACCAGATTGTTGTGCGTCTCGAAGCTCATTCCCAAGTGGATGAACGACTTGGACGGAACTAGATCCGACTTCTTTTCATTTACTATGAAACCGAGACGTTGGAGCAGTTGAAGCAGACTCTGAACATCGTTCTGAAGCATTATTCTGTCGCCGTACCTCTGAAGAATGTCGTCCAGGTAGGCCGAAATTACTGCAGACGAATCAGCTCGGAAATGAGTCACTATCGAGTTCATTATTCGAGTGAAGGCCCAGGGCCCTAGATTCAGACTGAAGCACATTGCTTGGAACTGATAAAAGACTCCTAAGACAGCAAAGCGAAGGTACTTTCTGAAAACTGGATGTACCATGACGTAAAAGTACTCATCCTTGAGATCTACGCTTGCAGCGTAGTCGTTCACTCAAATGCTCGCTCTTACCGATCGAATGGTCTCCATATACAGTACGTCCAGAGTGTATACCATATCAAACACTGGACGCAGTGTTTACATTTCATCAAAACACATAGTTATTCGGTGAATCTCTGTGTTACAGCAGAGGTAACTGACACTGTGTTGGTCGGTGATTTTGTGTGAAAGAGATTAGTGTTGTTGATTGGCAATAAACACGGTCTCGCAGTAATTGCTACTGTGTTCATTTAAGTATTTTGTGTGTGACGTTCTTCTCGTGGTTTGAATCATTGAAATCGGATATAAAAAGACTCCTATTTCTGTTGTTTGAATACGTTAAATAACAACTTACACGGTAACTGCACAGTTTGCAAGTCGGTATGCATTAATTCGGTAATAACTGTGCATGCAGCGTAATTTTTTACGACGAGCCACAGAAACTGGCGAAGAGGCAATGTATAAAAACTCAGAAGACGAATCCCGTACTCATCAAACCCTACTACTGAATGGGGCGAAGTTTTAGAGATGCTGAACACAGATTCACGAGAATAATAAAACAGTCTTAAATAAATTTCCCGAAACTCGCTCGAAATTCTGTACGCCATTTGCCAAACTCATATAGTATATGTACCAATACAAATACTGCGAAATAACGCAGAGGCTAGCCGCCTACATGTCGGCAGGATATATTCGCAGCAGGTCGATTTTATCGGCTTAGAAAATGTACAGAATTTGCATTCCGCTGATGCATTGTATCAGAAATGAAAAAACAAAAACAGAAACAAAACAAAACATGTGGACATAATCAATCTGGATGTACCAAAAGACCGTATTAATATTTACAAGAATATACCAATTGTACGGGCATGCTACAAACTAAACTAGAAAGAAGACCGCTGATATAAATTTTACAGCATGGGAAGTCAAGCAGAAAATTACAGCCTCGTGGGGTTCTATCACTACTAGTAAAAATCCTCGAATGAAAGCCCTTCTCATAGCAGAACACTGGAGTCTAGGCTCCTCAGAGACTTGCATCCGTATCCGTACGCGGAGTGAATCATGGGTAATGAACTACCAACTCTCCAAACACCACAGCCCCCCCCCCACCCCCACCCCCACCACTAGCTTTGCTTTGGAAGCAAAAGGTAAATGATATTCTCTGGTTTTGCAGGTGGTCAGTATCATCTTCGATCAATATTTGTAAGATTTATTCAAGCAATTAACACCAACAAATACCAATTGCGAAAACAATAACAATGACAGAATGAAACATTGAAAAGAAAAAAGATGTTAAAAGTACACAAAAATATGGGTAATTATTTTATTCACCTCAAGTGCCTGTGTGAATTTGCTTAAGAGAGAGAGAGAGAGAGAGAGGGGGGGGGGGGGAAATATATATACATGTGTGACTGAAAAATTGTGCCCCCAACACACCAAGCGCGTAGCCAGAACACCACACCCACTCCTCCTCACCACCAGATTTGCTTTGGAAGCAAAGGATAAATGTTATTCCCAGGTTTTGCGGGCGGCCAGTGTCATTTTCGATCAAGATGTGTAAGATTTATTCAAGCAATTGACACCAACAGAGAGACAGTCTTCAAAAACAAAACAATAACAATGACAGAATGAGGCATTGCAAAGAAAAAGATATTAGAAAAAAATAAAAATACACAAACATATGGGTAATTATTTTATTTATCATGAATACCTGTGTGAATTTGTGAGAGAGGAGAGAGAGAGAGAGAGAGAGAGAGAAAGGGGGCGGCGGAATATATATATATCTGAAAAATTGTGACCCCACCCCAACCAAGCACGTAGTTTGGACATCAAAGTTAGGAGGCAAGAGTAAAATCTAGGGATGAGGGAGTACGGAATAAGATGCACAACATCATCCGAGTCGTGCAGTTGCGAGATGGGGCGAACACAAAAACAGAAGGGGGTGCCCCCCCCCCCCACACTTCATTGGCGAGGGCTTGTGACTCCTTGATTCCGAGTCCATTTGCGTCCATAATTTATAAGTTCCGAAAGGCATTAAAGATTAGTCCACATCACCACCAAAGAGAATCCGAAAAAAAATCATGAAACCTAGGGGGTAGGTGGGGGTTTCGCAAAATATCCCCCCTCCCCTCCCATTGGGCCATACCAGTGCAACACACGTTTCCATCAGTGGTTCGGTGGTGGTGTTGTAACTGTTGTTTATAACTTATGATAAAGGTATGCCTACCATTCACAACTGAACAACACTTTTTTCTGAAGCCTACATTCCTACTCTTTCACAAGTGGACAGTCCACTCGAAAGTAAACCACAATTAAACAAACCATAAAATTTATTTATTTTTGAAAGATGTCCATGAAACCTTTCCAACAATCGTTGTAAACATTAGTGCAGTGTTCAAAATGCAGAGACAAGTGAAAAAACGGTCTGCATTCTCGTGCTAGAAATCGATTGAAATTCGTTTTTCATTTTCTGTCCATGGGCGGCTTTTTTGGGGTGAATTGATATTCTGGCACGGTATACTTGTACCTCTATTTGATGGGTTAATATGAGGGGAGACATTTCTAAAGGACCGAGAACAATCAAAAGCATGTAATAACTATTTATTCATGAAAAATATCCGAAATAAAGTTTTAGAAAACTTAGTTTTTCATGACATTGTGGTCAACTTTCTCGTTCACACCATGACACGTGGTTAAAAGTTTCTGCATCCCCTGAGCTGTTTTGCTCAACGCCACATCAGCAACTGAGGATATATCGCCGCAGATGTGGCGTTAAGCACCAATTAATATGATTGCCATCCCTCTCATGATTGCCATTCTTCTATATGGAAACATATCTGAGGAGCTTGTGTGCACTCACCCCGCCTGAACAGAGAAGATTTTTCTATCCGGGGGAGGGGGGTTATTTACAATCATGTTGGCCAATTGTTAACCACTCTTCACTGGAGAAGGGAGGAAATCAGCATTTATAAATTATTTTGACTCTTCTCGGGAATTCTGAAGGTGTGGGTGCTTGGCTTCCGTCCTCTTCTTGTCGCCTGGGTGGGTGGTTCATTGTTTCTCAAAGTGGCTGACGTTTTTTTTTGCTTCCGACTGCCCTGGCCTTGAATTTGACAAACGACATCACTGTGCCATTCAAAAGTGTCAAGGGGCTCACGTACGTCGAACTAGAAAACATGTATATATTAATATGAAACATTAAACGCATGGTGTCCGGAGGATTTTTTTTTACTTTATGGTCGGGGGTTGGACGAAACAAAATTACCGTTGAAGTATTAAGTTTTATGTAGAATTTATCAATTTTTTTTAGAATTTGACAAACAACATCACTCCATCATTCAAGGGTTTCAAGGGCCTCGGGTACTTCGAACACGAAAACATGTACATATGAATAGAAAACATTTAACTCAAGGGCGTCCAGGGATTTTTTTTTACTTTTGGGTCGGGGGGGGGGGGGGGGGGGGGGGGGGGGGGGGCGGGACGAAATAAAATTACGGTTGAAGTATTAAGTGTTATGTAGAATTGATCGATATATTTTTAGTACTATACAGTAAAGACAATATTATTTTATTACTAACACTTTGGCCGACCGCTGATTTGTTGCGGTTTCTTGTGAGAAGACCTTGGTTACCCCTGTGCTTCCAACTGCCTCCCTATTCCTATGTCTCTTGTCATCAACGAGTTCGCTTCCAAGTGTCAACATTTATATGAGTAGGCTAGTGGAATAATACAGGAGATGATGTGCGAGTATTTAGATTTCCTGGTACCTACATGTACAACGACGTTTGTGTCATTGTGTTGGCCCGCATGTATTTTTAAGACAATAGATTTGATCAAAACAAACGTCGAATCTGTGAAAAGTGGCACTAAAATTATTTCTGTCGAATATCCTTGAAAGCTTTGTTGCTATCGGGGCAACTTGGTCCCAATTATGTGACATTTGGGACTGACCAAAACTGCGAAAAATTATCTGGGTTGAGTTACAACGGAACCAGAAAACAGTTGGAGATTTTTACAAAAACTTATCGGCAATATCTTATATATTCCCGATTTGATGTTACCTACCTTGACATCATCGCATCGGAGTCTACCTGAGGAAGGATGGGGGCGGCGCCCTACTGTCGATTGTCGAATTAAATTTTTTTTTTCCTTTTCAACATCTTGCCATCCTTTATTCTTTTCGTAGATTTATCCACGCGGGTTTTAATTTAATTGTCACCGAGCACAGGATCAATATTCAATAATAAATAACAAGCTATTAAATAGTCCTCAAATCAATTCATCAAACTCAAATATACAAGATTTATTTAAATGACATGTACTCGGTGAAACACCAACCCACTTCAATCAACAGCATGAATAAGCTGTCGCTACTGTTTATCACCTTGGACTTGAACAGCTAATCTTTTACGCACAGCAAACGCGGTGTGTGAAAGTCGACACAGTGTTCCACGGAGTCAGTTTTCGTAAAATCACCCGCCACCGCGCCAAGTGGATGAGACGCTATACACTCTGGACGTACTGTAAAATTTTGGAGCCACAATCAGCTTGTTTATCCAGCTTAGATCTATAACTGGACAGAACGAGCAGTCCGGTTTTGGTACCAGGAACAGGTGACTGTAGAAACCGGGAGATTCCTATTTTCTACGACCTCTATTGTGTTCTTCTCCAGAAGAGATTGGACCTCCGATAGGTTTGACAGAAGCTCAATCCAACGTTAATGTCCATGTTAATGGAGGTTTTTCTTTGAAGGACAGTTTTAGACCTTCCGAAATAACCCCCTGAACCCATGGGTCGTCCGTAATTGACAACCAATTGGTTAAGAATCTTGACAGGCTTCCGCCCACTGGAGTGCAATAGAGGTTCAGACTATCACCTCCTGGACCTGCAAGACTTGCGGGCAGAGAAACTACGTCCTCCCCAACCCACACCTTGACATGTCGACCTAGGGGAATCTGACCAGTTGTCTCAGCCAGCATTATGACCCCTACCTGAGTTGATACTCTGACGGTCTTTGGAGTAAGATGTAGAGGCTTTCTTAGATCCTCTATAGGAACTTCCCTTGGACATAATCGCCCCAGAAGTCCCTGACTTACTCCACTCTGCTGAGTCCGTTTTTTTTTTCGAAATGGACTTAAACAACAGAGAGTCGGAAGCTTTCTTAGTAATCTGATCGTAGATTTGCGAAAGCTTACCATCAAAGAGAAGCTCTCCTGAAACTGGAGTGACTCGAAGAGAGCTTTTCACCTTAGAATCCACCCTAGTGGATGAAGCCAGAGCAGCATCACGTCGGACTGACTCCAAATTTGCCACTGAAAGGGCGGAGTTAAACGTGGAATATGCTACAGCCCTCGAAAGAACTCTCAAAGAAGTTTGAACAAAATGGAATTCTTTTCCTATGAGACATTGTGATAACGCTCTGGTAAGGTGATCTGCGTAAGATAAGGCATCTAAACTGGCTCTGTTAGACGAGATGGTCATCTCCAACGTACTGGAGAGAATCGACATAGAGGCAGGCAATTGCAACTCCAAGTCTTCTGTCTGGTCGTCTAAACGCAGAGGAACTCTCGGAACGCCCTGTCCTGCCGTTTCAAATCTATTTCTACTGTTGATGAACGGCAGATGTAGAGCATAAGACAATAAGAAACTGGATCTGCCAGTCTTAGAGACTAGCTTGAAAATAGTGTCATTCAGCAATTCAAATGTCTGTGTGACATTTCTGGACTGAGCCAGAAACTCAGGTGCGACGTCCTTATCCCAGCCGAAAAAGTCTGTGTCCAGTGACGCTATCAGTCTCTTATCTGGAATCGCAGCTCTCTGATCCAGAGGAAGAACTTCTGGAAAGTGTTGCCGGATGAAATCTACGGCCACCTTATGTTGTTCTGAAAGGTAAAATTCCAGCTCTGCCGATTCCCTTTCACCATCCGACTGGACCAAATGTGAATCTCGGTCGTCCCTTTCTGACACTGCAGGGGAGCGTACCGACCCAGCTTCCTCAGACAGTTCCTGTTCTGAAAGAGTTTCTGAAGGTTGCTGGGATGTTGCGATGAGTTGTGCTATCTGCGATAGCAAGTCCATCACAGAGTCGTGTGGAGCCGCGGTCTTACGTTGTTTAGCCGCTGGAAGCTCCTGGGACGGTAACTCTTGCATAATTCTTTTATGTGAACGTCCCGACTGGGAAGGCCTCGTAGCCTTGGCTACCGGATGGAGTGACCTGGTCGACGTAGAATCCCTGGTCGACGAAGCAGGCTGGATATCTGCGGTCACGTAGCCAAGGCGCCCGGCTGTCTATATGAGCAGGAGGAGTGGACTATGCTCCGACTGACAAATGTTACGTACAACAACATCTGGGCCCAGATGTTGCTGTAAGAGAGAGGGACCTTTCTCGCTCGCGGTCCGGGTGGACCTGAGCAAGCTAGCTACCGGACTGTCTGGCTTCCTCCGTTCCATCCTCCAATCCGTCGTCACTGAGTGGGCGCGATCCGAGTTTATAGTGCTCGCAACACCCCTTCTCCTCTCCTGGACCGCAACGGATGAACCCGGCATCACATCACCCACTTTACGAGTGATAGCTTCACCTGGCGAGCTAGCTGGCGACAAGGTCGTCAATCCTACTAAGAATCTAGCCACTTGTCGTATTTCGTTGAGCACTTTTGCCGCTAGCTCTTCATTTGATTGTGACGACGGAAGACATCACGGAAACATCACCCTGTTCTCGTTCCTCTGAAAAAGAGACTGAAAAACTAGAGTGACCCTGTGGTGAGAGGACCGGCATGGACCTCTCACCACTAACAATATACCGTGACACACGTCTCCAATGTTTGTCATCCCAATTGGCACACACTGAGCAAGAATTAGATTATTACATTGACTACAGCAGATACAATGAACATGAGAATCAGAGGAAGACTTCCTCGATTTACAATTTGAACAATATTCTTTCATATTTTGAAAAAATATTAAACAGCTGTAGTACTCGCACTAACCCTTGAAAATACAACGATACATAATAATAATATAATCCATTAGAAAAATTTCGAAAAATAATTCAAAAGAAAAAACTTTTGAAACAAGAGGCCCCACGTGGCCTTAATCGCTCACCTGACAAAGTGACTCTAAGAAGTATTTTAGGTCACCTTCACCATGTCATGCCTCATCAACATTAACTGGTTGAGTGATAGATTTTGTTTGAAGTTCAACATTTGTTACCTAAAATTAGTTTTATTTAAAATCATTGGTGTGTGGCCAATCTCCAATGATTTTTAATAAAGCAAATTTATCTCTGCAGACAAACTGGTTTAGCATGAAGCACAAACAAGGAATGTGAAGAGATAGCCTTGGACATCTTCCATGTGCTACATGTATATATTTGCATGCAAGAAAACAAAAATTTTCACAAATTTTATTTTTTTTTATCATCATTGGAACAAGCTCAAACAGCTTATTCCAATAGGGGTATGGGAAGATCAGGTATATTTTTGAGACAGAAATGTGAATATATAAATAATGGTGTTTTTTTGTGAATGATGCTGGAGAATTTTGCGTAAAGATATGGTAAATGGTTTGTTCTAGATACAGAATGATGCAAAAGTATTTAAATTTGATTAGGCAAGTTGTTCCTATAATGCATTTAAAAATTGAAGTAACTGTTTTTTTGCTGACGAACTTTTAGATGTGTGTGTCTGTGTTTGTGTGTGTGTGTGTGTGTTTGTGTGTGTGTGTTTGTGGGGGGGGGGGGGGGGTAAGAGTGTTCTTGCAAACAAAATTCCTGAATAAATGGAAAATTTTATTTTTTGTGTGAAAGACATAGTGCGTGAATGTTGATTGGAACAAGCTTAGAGAGCTCATTTTAATGTGAAGTCATAAAGCTGTGTTTTACGTACGAAATTCTGGAATAACTAAAAAAATTGCTTTTTTGACTCAAAAAGCATGGTGTGCGACCTCTCATTGGAATGAGCTCAAAAAGCTCATTCCAATGGGGTATTTACAAGCGATAAGTACATGTATGTTTAAGAGACAAAAATTAAAATTTGAATAGCGATTTTTGCGAAGAATGCTGACAAGTTTTGGCAGTTATGCTGGTAAAAAGGTAAGATATGCAAAGTGGTTGTTTTTTAGAGGCGACATTTAATTAAGGGGAATTAACCCTTGATTACTGAGGTAACTTCTAAAAGTACTGAAATTTCATGAAGCAATGTGAATAACAGACAACAGTTGCCTAAAAATTTCATGAATAACTAAAATTTTTATTCCTTTGTCTCGAAAACATGGCATATGACCTTTGTTGGAATGAGCTGAATGCGTGTGTTCCAATGAGGGGTCATAAAATTTGAACGAAGATTTGTGTGAATAATGCATTAGTACTGCTAGATTTGGGGTAAACGGTTCACCCTGGATACCACCCCTTCTATAGTAGATCTTTTCTGCAAATTTTGTCTAAGATTCTATCAACTTTACAAATAAATACGTTCATGAATCACAATCAGATCCACCCTACAATGTTGCATACCAAATATCAAAAGATTCTGCCTGCTGGATCTGGAGAAGAAGATTTTTTAAGAAATATGCCTGAAATGCACTAAGTTAAAATTTGGGCTCCTATACGGAGCCCAAATATAAACCCAGGGGGCCGATTTGAACAAACTTGAATCAGATCCACCCCACAATGTTGCTTACCAAATATGAAAAGATTCTGCCTGCTGGATCTGGAGAAGAAGATTTTTTAAGAAATTTGCCTGAAATGCACTAAGTTCGAATTCGGGCTTCTATAGTAAGCCCAAATATGTATCCAGGGGGCCGATTTGAACAAACTTGAATCAGATCTACCCCGCAACATTGCATACCAAATATCAAAAGATTCTGCCTGCTGGATCTGGAGAAGAAGATTTTTGAAGAAATTTGCCTGAAATGCACTAAATTCGAATTCGAGCTCCTATAGTGAGCCCAAATATGAATCTAGGGAGCCGATTTGAACAAACTTGAATCAGATCCACCCTACAATGTTGCATACCAAATATCAAAAGATTCTGCCTGCTGGATCTGGAGAAGATTTTCAAAGAAATTTGCCTGAAATGCAGTAAGTTCAAATTTGGGCTCCTATACTGAACCCAAATATAAACCCAGGGGGCCGATTTGAACAAACTTGAATCAGATCCACCCCACAATGTTGCATACCAAATATCAAAAGATTCTGCCTGCTGGATCTGGAGAAGAAGATTTTTTAAGAAATTTGCCTGAAATGCACTAAGTTCGAAATCGGGCTCCTATACTGAGCCCAAATATGAACCCAGGGGGCCGATTTGAACAAACTTGAATCAGATCCACCCTACAATGTTGCATACCAAATATCAAAAGATTCTGCCTGCTGGATCTGGAGAAGAAGATTTTTTAATGTTTTTCCCATTGCCTACAGTGTTAAAAAGTGCTGACTCAGCACTTTTTCAAAGTCCCGAAACTGTACCCTATGATAAAACCGATGGCAATTTTTTTTTACCAATCCTTTCTGTTGGTCCTAAGGAAGCTGCACACCAAATAAAAATTCTCAGTGCCGTGCAGTTTTGGAGATATGGGCGTTTTAAATTTTTTCTATTTTTAGCTCCTGTGGTTCCCACGGGGCTGCGGGAAAATTTTTTTTTGCATAAATCAAGTACTCATGACCCAATAAGCCCTCACATAAAATTTGGTTCAAATCAGCCTCTCGGTTTGGAAAATAGAAATTTTGGGCGGGGCAAAAAATTTTGCCCCTCTCATAACAACGTCAAGTATAGCCCCACAAACTTCTCTTGAACAAATCTGAGTCTACACCTCAAAAGGAAGCTGCACACCAAATATCAAGTCTCTGCTACTGCTGGTTCATGAGAAGAAGATTTACAAAGATTTTGGTGCCCCTTGGGGGTGTGGCACCACCCAGGAGGAGGGGCAACTTCATTTGAACAAATCTGAATTGGCATTAGGTAATAAACATTTAGCCAACATTTGAATAAAATTGGGCTAGTGGTTTAGGAGGAGAAGTCGATAATGTAAAGTTAACGCCGGACGGACGACGACGGACGACGGACGCCGGACGACGGACGCCGGACGACGGACGACGGACGACGGACAGAAAGTGATTAGTTAAGCTCCCCTTGAGCTTCGCTCAGGTGAGCTAAAAATTACTAGATGAGCCCACAGTTACTGGAAGTTGTGGATACAACCACTTTTTTCACTGATAACAATGAAAGCACCATGTCAGTGCTGACCCCGTGTTACTCATCAGTAGTCTATATAATAATAGACAAGTAATGAAAGCTTTTTTGCCCTGACCGATACCCCTTCCCAGTTCATTTGTGAATTCGTTCATTGAACAAAGATTCATCAACACAGTTTTCTTGTACAGCTATCCACCAGGTATTTAACTTCATGTTCATCATAAATTAATAATCAAATCATCATACTACGGCTTCTTTATTTGATAAAAAAACTCTCCCTTCGACTTTTTTGCCCGCGACTCGACGCCATTAGAACAACAATGATGGCGTGACATATCGTTGCTAGGCTGTACAAAAGTTAACCCGGAAAGCGAAAAGTTAACCCGGAAAGCGAAAAGTTAATCCGGAAAGCGAAACTGCGTTGTTCTTGCGCTGCAGACGACAGAACAGAAGAATAATGGATGTGAGCTATAATGTAAGAGTCTTCCCTGCAAAACAATTGTTGCACCCCTGTCCTCGAGTTCTATTTATTGTCAAGGCACAACCAACTTGTCCGAACTTTAATAAAAAAAAAAAAAACTGGTGGTTAATTTGAGACAGCGCTAGCCTTGTTGTCAGAAGTTGAAAATGCAAGAAGCTTTGAAAGGAATATGTATTGGCGGGGGGAGAGTGAATGGGTTGGGAGCGCCGAGGCTTATTGTAGGCACATATTATTCAGACGAAGCACTTGGCCGATTAAGATATCTCGGGGTCTCGACAAACAATCTTTCCCGGAGACATTTTTTTTGAAAAAAAAGAAAAACCTTTCTAGAAAACCCACTGTGAGCATTTGTGCGTGCGTTTGGGAGTCGGTTGGGAGGCAAGGGCAGTGATGCTTTTGGGGGAACGCCGTTCCCCTTGACCACTTCTACTTGCTGCTGCAAACGTTCTTCCTCCTCAATTGCCAAACTTGAACTGGCTACATCAAAAATTACCTGTTACTTGCATGATGAGTTAAACGTAAAATTAGAAGATGGTGAATGGGGGGGGGGGGGGGGAGGCTTATAGGCGCAGACATTCAGATGCGGCGCTTGGTGGATGAAGATCAACAGCCCTCTGCCTTATTAATTAACGGCCCTCGTCTCTCGGGCCGGTACTTAGTAATAAACCCTCGGGCTTTTATTCATTCCTCTCGGGCCGGTAATAAATCGCAAGGCCCTCCAAACTCATGGTATTGTTATATTATTGGAAGATATCTTCAGAGTCTGTAGTTTATGTTAACTTGGCTGCTCGCAGTTACTGGCTTTCTTGCCTCTATATTCATGGATAAGCCTATTGTGACTTTTTCCCAATTAAAACAGAAATTATACACATCTGGCCAAACCATGATCGGCCCGGGGATTTCCAGACCCCTGCCCGCGGGAACCCCGGGAAGTAAAGCAGTGCCTATTCACTGCGGTAAACAGGCTCCGTTTTACTGGTAAAATAAGACCCAGTCACCAATTCTTGGGAGGTGTAAACCCTCTCTAAAATGGACAAAATGGCTTATTAACGCTCACCCCTGGTGTTGAGTTGATATTCATGTTGTGGGCATGATCAGCCATTGTTAAAAATATGTGACCTTAAACACCAATAAATAAATAAATTGTCTAGACCCCCTCCCCCCTGGGTGGGTGGGGGGTCATACGCCTACATCGGGGGAATGTTGGGCGCCACCCCTAGATTGCGGCGCATTTCCAAAGTCAAATAACCTGAGAGAACGAAATAAGTAACACTAATGAGGTGTATAAATGGGGGTAGGTCTAGACTTTTATTTGCTTAATTTTTTCCTTTGAACTAACCGTAACATTATCTGCACATTTTCCACACACGCAGATACTGCTGCCAACATGTCCAACTTCTAAGTACTTCCTTTTTCTTATAAATAGCATAAAACATACGACTGTCGTCTAAAAATTCACCGACTATCACTATAAAGCAGATGACAAGAACTTGATCCGTTTCAGTATTCCGCAATCATTTTTAGACGGTATTTTTAGACATTAGAAACGTTACATCATCATTTTTGTTCTAATGGCGTCGAGTCGCGGGCAAAAAAGTCGAAGGGAGAGTTTTTTTTATCAAATAAAGAAGCCGTAGTATGATGATTTGATTCTTAATTTATGATAAACATGAAGTTAAATACCTGGTGGATAGCTGTACAAGAAAACTGTGTTGATGAATCTTCGTTCAATTAACGAATTCACAAATGAACTGGGAAGGGGGTATCGGTCAGGGCAAAATAGGCTTTCATTACTTGTCTTTTTTATATAGACTACTAGTACTGTATGTGTAACACGGGGTCAGGACTGACGTGGTGCTTTCATTGTTATAAATGAAAAAAGTGGTTGTATCCACAACTTCCAGTAACTGTGATGAGCCCAAGTTCCCAAAGGGAATGATGAGCCCAAATGGATCCCAAAAAAGCCTAAGTGTGGACAAAAATTTTAAAACATATTTAAAAATTAATGTTACACTTACAGACAATATTAATGTATCTGGCTATGAACAAAACCTTATAGAAGACAAGGAATCACTGTCAGAAGAAACCATTGTCAACGTAAACAAAAGTGAATAAAAACCGGAAACAAGACTCCAGGCACTGAAAATATGGCCCGAAATCAGTAACCAATTTTAATACACTATCCGATGCAGACTTGGGGTCAAATGCAAATGCATTTAAATGCGTGATTTCAAGTATTTGCATTTGCACTTGCATTTGAATATTTTAGAAGCAAGTATTTGCATTTGAAAGAAAAAGTATTTGAAATTTCAAATACTTTCCAAATACATTTCAAATACTTTTGTCTTAACTTCATAAATTGAACTTTGCATTTGTTACTCAACCGATTAATTATATCTAGTTTTACACAGTTAGCTGGAAAGGGAATTCCTTCTTGTTAATTAATTTGTTTGTCCAGTCTAAAGAAATCTTGAACTTGGAAGATTACTGTGCTGATAAAGTGTGTTCATACAAACTCTGACAAGAGGCACAGCATGGTGTAATAAATGACCATCCACTTAGTCTTTTGAATCATCTGAGGTAGCATATTTTTTTATCACAATACAGACTAGGGCATGACACAGGTGGAAAGTGGATTTAGTAGGAACACTCATTCAACTGTGGGTGAAAAAAAATACAGCACAGCTACAAGAGAAATTATATGTCAAGCAGAAGAAATTGAATATTATTTTCAGTAACTGAACAAACTGAATGTAATCAATCCACAATGGCCGTGCTAGGGCTGAGATAGTAATACAAAAATGTTTAATAAACATTGAAAGAAAGATTTAGCTGATTTTTAGTTTTATTTTCTTTAACTTGTCAGAATGTATTTGAAAGTATTTGAAAAGTATTTGAATTGATTTTCAAATGCATTTGCATTTGCACTTGCATTTGAAAAATTTCAGCTGCATTTGCATTTGTATTTGCATTTGAAAATTTGAAAAGTATTTGCATTTGCATTTAAATACTTTCCAAAGTATTTGACCCCATGTCTGATCCGATGTAAAAAGGAAACTTCCACAGAAGAAACTGCAGTACATCGGATGGTAGATGCATGACCAAAATGCCTAAACACCCCTAGGGTGAGGACATAACCATGGGAAAACAGAATAAACATTCTGTAACTATGCTAAAAAACTCCCAAGAAATTCCGGTAAAAAAATTACAAAATTATGCCAAAAGCATGGGAGATTAGCTAGGGGGGTATCAAGGAAAGGGAGAGAGGAAACACTGAAGAAACAGCGGAGATTTCATAGCAAGAATGAAAACATCTGGCCCATGGCCCGAAATTAGGGACCATGAAATAATTTTGCATAAAAATTATCTCTCATCCTCGGATTCGCCATTTCATTCATGATTTTGTGTCTGGCATCTTCTTAACTGAGATAATAAGCACAGATATCAGTGAGATGTTACTGATTGAAGGGCCAAGCAAAGAAAGAAGATTTGGTGCCAATTTTGGTACTTCCTTGACACTGCGCAGTGGACAAAAGTATGGAGGACCATATACATGTAGGGCATGGATTTTTTGGATTTTGATGCAAATTCTGGGGATTGGGGGGAGGGGGCAAAATTTGTGTTTGGCCCTGAAATTTTAAGAGTTAGCACCAGCTAAGTCTGGGTCATGGTACAGAATAAAAATATAGAAATTTCGGGCGGTGCAAAAAAAATTTCCCCTCCCAAAACGACGCTAAATATAGCCCATCAAACTTCTCTTGAACAAATCTGAGTCTACACCTTAAAAGGAAGCTGCATACCATATATCAAGTCTCTGCTACTGTTGGTTCATGAGAAGATTTTCAAAGATTTTGGTGCCCCTTGGGGGCATGGCACCACCCAGGAGGGCCGTACGACGTCGGACAGAATGTGGTCAGTAAAGCTGAGCTGAAAAAGGAAACAAGACAAGAGGGAGAGAGAGAATGCCGCAAGAAGGGTTTCATCTCCTGGAAACAAGGTAAGTCAAAATCTTACTGCCTCTAATTCTAGTGGTGGGGAGGGTGATGATAGGACCAGCAGTACCAGTCCAGAGTGTGGGGGGTATATTCCTGCTCAGTTCATGGAGGAACTCCGGGGCCTTAAAGAACAGATAGCCCATCTGACAAAAAAATTAGAAGAGAAGGAGGCTAAAATTGAGGAAAATAAGGCCTTTATTACGGATTTGTTTTGGGGAAGCCTTACTCAATCAATATCATCACCTGTCTCACCTGTCAGGGAGATCCAGGTAGTGGCAGAGGTACACAAAGTCCCTGAAACTCAAGTCTTTCCCCACATCTGCTGAACAGAAAGAGACAGATATCAATCAGACTAAGGGTGTCTCTGGGCACAAAACTTATGCTGAGGTGGCGGGAGGGATCAAGGCAGCACAGGAGGTAGCTGCAATGGGCATAATGAGTGCTCAGTCTTCTGTAGCCACAGCTGAGTCAGGTTTACTGGACCCTGCAGACCCATTAAACAGCAAGGTTTTCTGCCCTGACAAGGATTTAACAGTTATGTTGGCCTCTCAGAAAGGTCTGGGTGATAGTCAGCTCCAGTCTCCAGATTACTGGGCTAGCACCACCACATCCGTCAAAACACCCAAAAGAAAGAAAATAAGCCTAGAGCCTGAGGTGGAAACACAGGAGTTAGTGGATGAGGAGGGGTTTATTCACACTGTCGATAGACAGCCCAAAAAGGTGAAGAACTGCCCCCTCACCCTCTGACACCTCTGCTTCCACCTCAGGCTGTTTCAAGGTCCGACCTAGTCTCAGACTCAGATGCAATTACTACCCCAAGCATTCCACCTATCATGGAGGAACCCTGGAATAAGGTTGTAGTAAATAATATTAACAATCTCAACCATAAGCAAAACTCCAACATCAATAGGGGGAAACAGCCTCCACCCGCTTCCACCAGTGCCACAGGCAGAGACGGAGGTAGGACTAGCCAAAGAAACAGCAAAGATCATGGCTCCCTTGGACTTGTAGTAGTAGTCACCTGGGTTCACCCCCACACGCCCAGGGAACTCATTAATCAGGGGCTACAGAACTGCAAATGGGAAAGATTGACGTCAAAAGCCACCGGCAAAGCGACCTGGAAAATCAAAGCCTTATGCCCCAATCAGGAAACCAAATCAGGAATACTAGCCAACAGAATAATTATTAACAACAGATGGCATGTAGCAGAGGAATACAGATGTACTCCTCTCCCGATTCAGTGCCACAAATGTCAGAAGTTCGGACACATAGCCATCAAAAACCTTCTCGAAATTGACAAATTAAATGAGGATTACGGATGTTTTAGGGGGATTCTGGGAGATTTGGGGGATTCCTGGGGTACATGTATTTCGGGGGATTCCGGTGTTTAAGACGACCTTGTGGCAGCAGTTCCATGGCAAATTTCAGTCTCTGCATATTCTATGTTTCATTCCAAGCATATTGGTGTATAATGTATTGGAGTTATTCATTTTGGGTCTTTTTTAGACTTGAAAGAAAATTACATGAAATTTGACCAAAGATGGGTTGGACGTCCCCTTAAAATGAAAGTGTCAATAACACTGTAGCTCAACTTGTCAAGACAAAGACATGCACATGTATAGTATGTGACACAGCAATGACAAACATCTAGGTAATGACCTGATAACAAAGGTACATATAAAGTATTGTAATGGTCTGTACATAAATACTGACCGTTGCCTGTAACAAATGTATAGGTAAAGTATTGTAAAGGTGGCTGACAGTCAGATGCTAAACTAGAAAAGAAAACTTTGAGTCCCAGAGTGGGTCTGACTGAACCCCAAAATATTTGTTCTCATAGCACAGTGATAACAAAGGCACCCCAAAACACACTCGTTCCTGTCCCAAGGTGAAAACAAAGGTACCCAAGAAGTTTTGTGAAGATCAATTCATAAATACGAGCTGTATAGAACTTGTGACAAAAAACTGATTGGACCTAATTTGGGTACAAAATGGCCACTGGCAGCCATCTTGAATTTTGGACCGTACACAGAAACACTCATTCTCGTCCCAAGGTGATAACAAAGGTACCCAAGAAGTTTTGTGAAGATCGATTCATAAATACAGCCTCTACCCTGAGCCGTATTGACATGTGTGCTCACATTGTGCAAGTAGCACTGAATAAGTCAAAGTTCATCTAATTTGCATAATTTCTGCACGAAAAAAAAAACCCTTAGAATATGTGATGTATTCCATATTACTAAACATTCATACAAAAATTTATTCAAATCAGAACTTTCATACAGAAGTTCTGTACAAAAGACTGATTGCACTAATTTTGGTACAAAATGGCTGCTGGTGGCCATCTTGAATTTCGGACCATACCCAAAAACACTCGCTCTCATCCCACGGTGATAACAAAGGTACCCAACAGGGTTCGTAAAGATTGGTTCATAAATATGGCCTCTAGTCTGAGCTGTATAGAAGTTGTGTACAAAAAACTGATTAGACCTAATTTCGGTACAAAATGGCCACTGGCAGCCATCTTGAATTTTAGACCGCACCCAGAAACACTCGTTCTCGTCCCAAGGTGATAACAAAGGTACCCAAGACATTTCGTGAAGATCAGTTCATAAATACAGACTCAAGTCTGAGCCGTATTGACATGTGTACTTAATGTGTGTAAGTCGCACTGAAATATCAAAGTTCATCTAATTTGCATAATTTCTGCACGAGAAAAAAACCTGTATTATATGTGATGTATCCCATGGTACTAAACATTCACACAAAAAATTATTCAAATCAGCGCTTTCATATGGAAGTTCTGTGCAAAAATCTGATTGCACCTAATTTTGTACAAAATGGCTGCCATCGGCCATCTTGAATTTCGGACCGGACCCAAAAACACTCGTTCTCGTCCCACGGTGATACCAAAGGTACCCAAGAAGTTTTGTAAAGATTGGTTCATAAATACGGCCTCTAGCCCGAGCCGTATTGGCATTTGCACTTACAGTGCTGAAATTAACACCAAAAAACATCAAAATTAGTCTAATTTGCACAATTTACGCACGAGAAAAGAACCCGTATTATATGTGATGTACCCCATGGTACTAAACATTCATACAAAAAATTATTCAAATCAGAGCTTTCATATGAAAGTTCTGTACAAAAAACAGATTTCTGCATCATTGGTACAAAATGGCGGCTGGCAGCCATCTTGAATTTCGGACCGCACCCAAAAACACTCGTTCTCGTCCCACGGTCATAACAAAGGTACCCAAGAAGTTTCGTAAAGATCGGTTCATAAATACGACCTCTAGCCCGAGCCATAGCCACTTGTTGACGTACGGACAGACGGACGACGGGCCATGACAATAGCTCAAATTTGACTTCGTCAAAGTTGAGCTAAAAATGCTTTTGTCAACAAAAAAAAACAATGAACTCGCAAAACTTTCAAAGACAACTGGCAACATATTGCTTCACAAACCCGGAAAAAAGTTTTAATTTAAAATGCTCTTCAAAGTCGAGTTATTTAAGACTAACATCGCCTGTCAGGCTGACACGTCACTGTCTGTGAACCGTTACAGTATAATGACTGCATTAAAAGTTGACAAAACAACCGGCAGTTAGCAAGAATCCTTTTCTTTCAGTTTTACGAATCAATAGTCCTGCGCAACTGCATTCTCTTCTGGATCTAACCCGATCCATATTGTTTGGACAGTTTAAATATATCTGGAGTAATCTGGATTACATCTGAAATAGCTCTGTGTGAAATGGTTTTTTAGGGGGTAGTTTTGGTTTACTGACGTTTCGGCCTTGGGACGTTTCGGCCACCAATCGGGCCGAAACATCCTGCCTATCAGGCCAAAATGTCCCAGGTTTTAGTGAATTTTTATAAATTTTTTACATATTTTGGAACTTAATTTCCTTCATGCTGATGGTCATAAAAGACTGTCTTTGAATAAAAAAAAAAACGAACTTACCTTTATCGAATTTTAATTTATCCGTAAAAATCCACGAAAGAAAGCAGAAATTAATTATATTTTATATTATTTGTAAGTACAAATAAAGTATGTTCCCTATGTTGAAGACGCATTGAAATAAATGAAGTACAAGATTTTCCCAGCAAGTGTTGTTTTGACAAAACAAAAAGCCATAGCTGTCTGTCGCTGTTGCTACTAGTCTTTTGATACTTTGTTTGACGCTTCTGATTAAAAGTTACTGATGAACTTTTTGAGTTTGTTTATACAAGCTTTTGGGAATAAAAGTGGCTGCTGAACTGTTTGTTTGTGTTGATACAGCACTCTCGATGTGGTATCTTTGGTGACTTCTGATCTACCAACAACAGTGGGCTCAGATATTTTTGTGTATAAATAATGTATTCAATGTTTGTAAATAATGTACAATGTAGCCACGAGAGCTACCAAATGAATAAACTTACTCAAAATGATAAGGGGCACCATCTGGGGTGCAAATGAAACTGTATTAGTCAAGTTGTACAAGGCCTTCATACGACCAGTAATTGAATACGGGGCCCTAGTCCTGACCAATACCTTCAAGTCAAAGAGTCCAGAACCAAGCACTGAGAATAGCCCTCCAAGCCCCATACGGCACCCCTATCAAACTTCTCCAACAAAGGGCCAAAATCCCAACCGTCAAAGACCGCCTCGCCACGCTAGCTACCAGAAACCTAGAACGGTTCAAAGATAGCACTCTGATACCTAAACTCCAGGAAATATGCGACAGTCGACAAAATCCAAAAAATTTGCCAAAAATAAACAAAACGGTCTAACCACTAAACAGAGAGAAAAACAGGAAAGTAACACCCTCGGGTGTGGTATTGTGTGTTAACCTGTCCTCTGCTCCTAACAAAAGAAAAATGAAATAACGACAACCCCGGAAGATCTCAAATGCGCTGGTAGCCGTTACCAGTCCCTCTGGTGCTAGCAGTCCGAGCACATTTGTGCGCGATTTAAGCGGCAGATTACACTTGCCTAAAAAACACACTCAACAGAAATACATCCAGAAAAGACTCAACAAATGCACATATTTCCGTAGTCCACTCTCTCAAGCGCCCCGATTTCTTGACCAATTTTTGTAAAGCGCTTCTTTAGCGCACAGCTTGTCCTGACCCAATGAAAACAGCAGGCCTATTACCTGAACCAGGAATGTTCAGAACTTCAGGTTAGGTGGCACCTTGTTGAGGTCCATTGGTTGCTTTCGCTTGTTAAGTCGTCTCAAGCGCACATGCCAGCAAAGAGCCCAAGGCAGACTATACATGCCGAAGAAGGCCTACCTTGTCTATAAAACCACAAGCGGCAGACTATACTTGCCTGAAGAATAACAACAAGAAACATCAACTTTCATGTTCCTCCGCCTATACACCGCTCAAACATGATGCAGATGACACTGTCTCAAATTAATGGAATTATACCTTACTGCAAACGAGGGTCGAAAGGGGCTTGTCCCAAAACGTCCCAGCGCACCTTTGGCGCGCTAAAATCATTCTTTTAGTTTTTAGTTAGTAAATAATGTATTTCTTGTCAATAAAATGAAGGTAAACTGCATTTTCGTTCCGTTATTACTGTATACAGAGATAAGCTCTATAAAACCTAGCTATGTCGAAAGATGCTTTGGATATCCTTAATTTGTCTGATATCTTAGCCTTATACTTGGATATCCTTAGCATCTAAAGCCATAGCTCGTTTTTATATAACTTATCTCTGCATATAGTTATAACGGAGTTGCGGTCATTTTGGAGCGAAATGTAAATATTTCCATTTGTTGTAAATACATGTAATATCATTTTGGATGCGAGATGTAAATATTTCCATTTTTTATTAAAAATTTTGCTGCTCAAGTTGTATTAATTGTACTTAGAGACAGTAATAAAGAAGTCTTCCTATTCTATTCGAACTGTTCCCTAATCCATATTAACAGTCAATAGTGATGGAAATTATCTTGTTCGGCAGGTTAGATAATAGAGGTTATTAGGTTGTTAGGGGTCATCCAACCTAACTTTGGTCAATTTTTTGACATTTTTCCCAATGCCTCAGAAACAGATAAGAGAAGTAAGGAAAGGCAAATTATATATCAAAATAATGAGTCAAGTGCATGGAAAAGGTACATATATTTTTTTTCAGGAAAAAAAGTGAATTTTATGATTTTGAAGAAGATTAATTTGCCAATGGCATAAGTAACGGACCGGTAAAACCACAAAATAATCGGCAATTCAAAATCCTTGTCCTCAATATAATGATAACATACTACAGACTTGGAGAAAGCATTTTTTGGACACACTCTGGTGGGTTTTGATGTTTGAATGTAATAACACCAACACAAATTTTGGATGTTCTGGATGTGGCCATGTTTCAATGATGTTTATTCTGGTCATGTGATTACGATGTGGTTCTTGTAGAAATACTCAATTTGGGCAAACGTAAGAACGCAAGGACGTGATCACGCCCTTTATTTGTTCGAGACAATGCATGAGCGGATTTGCAAACAGGTGACAGCAAATACTTGAGCTGTTAATGTCATAACTGCAAAATATGGTTCAAAATTCCCTCTCGTGTTTACAGGCCGTCTGAACTTTTTTGTTGACAAAAAATCTGAATTATTGCGCACTAGAAAGACAACATGAACCATTTGTAAAAAAATAACCAAGTGTATAAAATCAGGACGATACAAATAAAATAAGGCAATATTCACAACAAAGTAAGCCAAATGCTTCAGAAATCACTTCTTCACGAAGTATATTCCAAGTGAGTACAAGAGAATAATAGACTGGAAGTCCTTTCTGTTCCGGCCGAACGGTATGAGCGTTTTAAGTTGGAAGATCCATGTAATTTCAGCAGTGCGTCTTCTATCCGTGTTTTTCGGGTCATCTGGATTGGTGTTTAGAATTTGTATAATCCTATATTTGACGTTGCTCAGTGCGTGGTTTGGTTGGTTGAAGTGATAAGAGACAGGTGTGTCTCTTTTGAGTCTAATATCCACGAGGTGTTCTTTGATGTGGATATAAAAGTGGCGTTTCGTTTCGCCCACATATTGTTTGCCGCATTTTGAGCAGTGGATGAGGTAAATGCAATTTCTGGACATGCAGTTTGTTTTGAAAGGGCCTCGGTGTCGAGTTTTCGAGGCGATTGGATTTGTCTTTCCATGATTGTAAACTGTGAAAGTTCTACAGTTTCTTTAGCATGGGCTATTTGTTCTTTGAGAGTTTTCTCTAAATTACCCATCTCGTTTGTGAGCTGTTCAATGGTAGCCAGCAAGATTCCATTACTGGCTTTAATAAGTATGTCCTGAATAATTGTTTTTGTGATGTCAGTTATGTACATGTACCAACATTCTCCCTTGTATCTCAACGATTGCTACTCCAACTTGAAGGATATTTGGTGTTGTGATCGAGCATCATGGGAAAACATTGCCTGTGTAGCTGCTGTAGCATGTGTTTCTTCACACATTTTTTTCAGAGTTGTGGTACTTTTCCACTCTTTTGAGTTAGAAAATTTTGTTTATAACTAGTTGATTTGTTACAATGTGTTGGAAAGTGCCTGCTGATGCCCTCAAATGTGTTGCTACAAAATATTTCTGGTGAAGATTTTGTTCCTATCACTTATCAAGCAATAACCTAATGAATATTCTGTATAAAGCCACCAATCTGATGTTTGACACTTTTATCGGAGCTGTTTTGAAGGCTTATGGAACTCAAAATGTTGATTTTGGCAGGACTTTTCTATTCACCCATTAATCGATAAATTAAGTGTTATACTTGGAAGTAAGAAGCATGAAAGGTCCAGAACTAAAAGTCTAAAAAGAATGTTTTGCAATGTAATATGATTTTTGCAGATACACTTATTTGGAGGGTTACCTGCCTGATAGTGTTTGGAACATGTGTGGCCAGGATCTTCAAAAAGAAAAAAGAGTTAAACTTTGAGAAAAATGGCATGTGCCTTGAGTGCTGGAGGTAGAGTCATACAAGGATGAGAGCCCCCGCTCCCCGGGAAATTTTTTGTGTCAAATGGAGCTCACTTGTCACCTTTTGGGGATTGCTTTGTGTACTGCATTCTTGAAAAAAATATGTGAATAAGCCTCTTTGGGGAAAGTACATGCAATAATGGTTATGCAAGGTTGATTTGATGTGTTTTGAATAACAATGTACTTTTAAGTACATTAGATGGTTTATTGCAGTGACAGGTTACAGTTACCCTTATTTCTTCTCCAACAGATATCATGGGTGTATTGGTGTCCAAGAGTAAACAGAGCTATTATACTTATTGATAAACCAGACAAATTTAACAATTTAATCACTATCAAATTGATGCATGGGATAAAAGGGGTTAAAGTGCAAGGGGTTTGTAAATATATTTATTCAACTACAATGTATGACTTTGCAGTGCATTCTACATAGGAGAATATCCTAGTTTCTTTCCAAACCACCACCGTGATACACGCATCTTTATATTGGGAGACACTCTTTTGTCCTTCCATACTTCTTCTGGTGGACCCCCTTCAAGTTAACCTTTGTTGAACTCCCCAAATCAAAACATAAACAAAACAAAATGTCTGCCTTCAATCAGTGAGCACACCACTTATAACATTTGGTCTCAATCTTTATTACTTTCATGAATTAGGAAAAGATTTCTTCGAGTATGTACTTCAATGTTTATAGAATACAGATGTTATTTTATTTTGAGGTATTTTATCGTAAAAATTTTGTTCTCTTACTTGTGCCATAGCAGACTTTCAGGTGCTGCTATTTACACATGGCACCAGTTCCAGGGCAAATTTCAGTTTCCACATGTTCTATGTTTCATTCCAAGCATTTTGGTACAGACATTTTACCGATATTGAATCTTTACCAAATGTGGGTCACTTCAACTTTAATCACGTCGCAAAAATCGAAAGGTAACACAAAGTAACAAAACTCTGAATTAAAAGTTTCATTAATATTTTACTCTTTAAATGATAAAGTTACAGTGTTATCTGGCATCTGCATATTATGTTATTTAGTTGGAAATCATTAGCACCCTGTCTAGTTTCCAAATTTCGTGTATGGGAATTCCCCGTTCTATTTTTTTCACTCTTCGACAGCAGGGTCATTCCACTGGACCGAGACTTACTTTTCGGTTGAAAGCATCGCCATTTCATTCACCTTTTAGCAGGAGGAGAAGTACATATTTATCTGCATTCTATTTTTCACGATGAATTTAGTTTTGCTTGTGTGTATTTTTACATATTTCGAATCGGCAAAATCCACACTTGATCAATAAGAAATAACTTGAGATTGATTGTTTTTTCCTAACTTTTCTCGGTCAACTAGAACAACTGCGCAGGGCTCGCAAATAGTGAAAAAACGTGATTGCCCAGCGGGCAGCCTTCTTTTGAGATCTGGTTGCCCGCCCCAGAAGATGGTGGCCCGACGTTAGGACTGATATTTGCTTGCTCAATTTATACACATTTCAATGTGAGTGACAGTCGATCAGATATGACAACAAACGATGTATAACAACAGGTGTTGAAAGACGGGGACAGATCAAGATTCAGTTGTGCAAAAAAAAGCCATGCATCATGACAACTGACACGTTGGATACGGCACTGTAGTACACCCAGCCCCCCCACCCCACCCCCATTACGGACTGGAAAGTGTCCTGGTTCACTGCGCTACATTAACTTACTATCTCAACTGAGAACTAATCTCAAACATATTATATCGTTTGTTGAACACATTAACAAAAAAATAAATAAGTACCTGACCAAGAGGAAGATCAGCAACAGAGACTGTTGCAATGCTGAATGAGCGCAACATCCACTTTCACTTTCAAAAAACGATTTCTGGGAAGGTAATGGTTGTATTTGAATCGTTGTTCAGGACATTATGAGTGCACAGTATTGTCTCTACAGGGATATGATGTCACGCCATTCTCGGTTGCTTATTGTACTGGTGTACACCTGATATCTGGGAACATTGATTCAAATACAACCAGACTCCACTCGTGAGCATTACTGAACAATATAAAAATTTGCCCTGAATGTCCGTCGCTGTGAGTGTGTGTGAGCATGGGGGCTGTCAGTCTGTTGCTAGCAGTATCAGTGGGACAGGGCTAAACAGTACCGACGTGGTGACCATTTGTTTAGGTTTGTTGAATACTTAAAGCGGTGCGTTATTGACAACCAATCCCAGCTCGTGCCATCGATAATAGCATAGATCAGGAAAGGAATTATGTACCTGTTGACTGCTGAAGTTTATGAGCCGCTGCCACTGTCTGAAAAGTACTTCCCCTAACCAGCGGAACGTGTATTCAACCATTTTAACAGTTGTTTAATCATTAATTCCCGCTCGTTTTTATATTTTAATTTTCTCAAAGAATTATCTTTTAAAATCGTACAGAAAAAATCTGGTTGCCCGTCGGGCAGAGGGAATAGCATTTTTGGTTGCCCGAGAAAATTTCTGGTTGTCCCGGGACATCGGGCGACCCTATTTGCGAGCCCTGCTGCGTAAAACAAAGAGACGTGAACTGTATCTGGGTGACTCTGTGGAGTATGTTGTGTCAGTGTTTGCAACAGCTGTCAAACTGACAAATTACGTGGGGTGGGGGTTGGTTGCAATGGCAGATTTCCATAAGGTGAAGAATAATTGTGTAAATGGTGGAGTGGGAGGATAGGGTGGGGATACATGCCCCTCCAACTTTCCTCCATGGGTATATGTATGGGTAATATGAATATGTACTAATGATAGATTTTATGCAAAATATTTTGTTCATAAAAGATTATTATTATAATTTCTCCAGGAAATTGTAATAATATAATATTTATGAACAAAGTTGTGGGTTTTAACCACATATAACGTATGTAGTATTGGAGGGAAAAGGGAAAAGACACTATTGTGGTGAATTCCACCTGTATTGGTGTGTGCTAATGCCCTCCCAAGTCCAATATGCTTCCTGCACCCCTGGAAGGCATGTCAAGTTGATCGGAGGCCCAAATTCTCTTTTACACACACCATGTCTATGCATGGGTAAATCATATTCATCCTTCCTAGCACAGCCCATGCAAATGTTCCCATTGCCAAGTTGGACCAGCAGATGTGAATTTGAAGCATAGACAAACCTGTTCAAATAATAATAATTGCATTCACACTCTTTATATTTCTCTTCCCGTAACTGAGACGCAAACTTTTTTTTGCGGTTTCGTGTGTCGAAATTTTCTTCCGGCGCACATTCAGTCTTTTTAAAAAAAATCACTTTTGTCAACAAAAAACAACAACAAACTCGTGAAACGTTCAAAGACGACGGGCAACAAATTACTTCACAAAATTGGAATAAAATTTTAGTTTGAAATGCTCTTCAAATTCGATTTTTTTAAGGCTCAACATCGCCTGACCCGTTACTGCCTGTGACCCGTTACTGCCTGAATGACTGTACTTATATAGGCCCTTGAACTGAACAATACTGATCAATTAGCACCTCGTAATATCCTCTATTATCTATCCTGGTGTATGAGATAACCCCCTTCACTACTGTCTGTATAGGAGGCCGAAACGGCCAGGGCCGAAACGTCCTAAGGCAGAACGTCCCATTACCGTATTTTGGGGAACGATTGTTTGTGGTAATTCATCGACGAACATCAAATTGTCAGTGTGTAATATCGCCACGGTAAAATAAAGGTACAAAACAGTAAGTAGACACGCCTGCCTTACTTACAAACTTACACATTCGACGCGGTCCTCCGAAATAATATTTTTTTTCTGTTAGTACGCAGTGGTGTCGCAAGAAAAACGACAAAAAGTGAATAACGAATTTTTTTCAGAAGTGGGAATTCCCGAATTCAAAACAAGAAACGGTGACGTATGACACAAAATTGACTTCCCGTTGGCGGGCGGACAAAAGGGGACAAAATAATGGAGCCTCCTAATTTGGCTCCGCTGTATTTCGTCCTCGCGCGATTCGACCTAATAATTGATGGTTGATGACAGGAGAGAAAATTTCTAAGAGGAACAAAAATTTCATAAATCCTTCAAAATGCAAGCCATCCTATATGAAAACTGTAAAAATATGGTTTAGAAGTGTTTATAAAACAATATTTTCAGCATAGTTTTGAAAAAATTTTATGCATTTGGAACATTTTTGTGAAATTTTCAGGAACGGTAAAATGATATTGCCTTTTTTCGATGTGTCACCCATGCCTGTTCAGCATGACGGAGAACAAAATATATAAAGAAACACAATATATTGAAGAGAAAGTTGAGGAGCTAAAGAACAGTAGAAATGAGGTATTTATAATAACGGACAGCAAAGGGAAAAACATCAAAAGAGCAATCAGAGGAAAAGACAAAACAAAAACTAAAATTATCTACGTAGGAGGAAACACTGCTCTCAAGGCAAGGAAGAATGTAAATATATATAAAGATATCAGAAAAGCTAAGAAACCAGTTGTCCTCATTTGGCTGAGAACGTGCAGTCTCACCAGAAAAGAAGGAAAATTTATTTACCTCAACAGACCAACGGGAGAAACAGTTAATAGGGCAATAGAGGACTTGAGAAGATTGAAAAAATACTTAGAACAACAAACAGAGAAGCCAAGGTGCTGTACATTGAGTGTCCGTACTACTCGTTAACAAATTGGAATAAACAAAAAGAACACCAAAGCTGGGATAAATTTGAGGAAGACGATACAGATTTGAAAATAGCAATAGACGATTATAACAAGAAAATTCATGTGCTAAACAGTATTGCAACCCCAAAATTAAATCAAGATTTAGTCAGCTCCAGTAAGAAGAAAGGCAAAACGGCAAAATACAAAATTAATTTGAAATTCCTAGACAAAGACGGTGTACATCTATCACCAAATATCGCAAGACTGTGGCTCCTTAGGCTATATAGAATAGCAAAAAGTTTATAAATCTGATATGTACTCTTTTGGAGAGATCGAGACAGCTCTGTTTCTCCATAGGGTGAACTTACTTAATTTATTGAGCTATTAATTGTACATTACATTGTGGGAGAAATCGAGACAGCTCTGTTTCTCCAACGAACTACAATAATTCATTGAGCTATCAACTGTACATGTACATTACACTTGAACTTACATAATTATTGAGCTATCAATTGTACATTACATTTTGGGAGAAATCGAGACAGCTCTGTTTCTCCAAAGAACTATAATAATTTATTGAGTTATTAACTGTACATTACACTTGGGAGAGACCGAGACAGCTCTGTTTTCTCCAGAAAATTACTATAATATAAACTAGAAGAAACATGGATAGAGGAAGAAGGAACGGAAGACCGAGTAGGAGCAGCAGTAACAAAACAGAGACAGAGTCACAAGAAGAAACAGATGAGGCATGGACATGCCAAAAATGTAAAAAGATTTTCAAAGATAGTAATGCAAAGTTACTGGAATGCAATAGATGCAGGGAACATTATTGCATTAAATGTCTGGGTAAAAGTGACCAAGAATACAGCTTGCTAGACGGGTCGGACATTATGTGGTTCTGTATCAAATGTATTGAGCGAGTGGAAAAGAATATCGCAGTGGATGTTGAAATTGAGAAAAGATGTGAAGAGATAAAGAAAATGTTTGAGGAAAGAATATGTAACTTAGAATCAGACATGTCTAAAAAATGTGATGAACTACAAGTCAGAAAAATTATAAAGGAGGAAATAATAATACACTCTGAGGAAACAAAAGTTGAAAATCAGGCAATAGTAGCCGAAGAAGTAACCGAAAAGATAAGAACAAATGAAGTTGAAGTCAATAAACTTAGAGAATCTGTTGATAAACAATTAGCAGACCTAAATGACAGACATACCAGAGAAAAGAATATAGTTATATTTGGTTTGAACGAACCAAAAGAGGCATCTGGCCTAAACAGGAAGAAACATGATATGAGCTATTTGGAAAATATTACACGGATAGTAGGAACAGAAGTCAAAGACATTACAAATGCTCGGAGAATAGGTAGATGGGAAGAGAAGGCCGAAAGGCCACGAGCTGTCAAAGTATCATTTAATAATACAGAATCAAAAAAGAAATTTCTTAGAAGTCTACCGAAGCTCAAGGAGGTAGAAAATGATGAAACAGGCCTGAAAGACTTGAGATTTACACACGATATGACAATAACAGAAAGGGACATGAATAAAGAATTGCATAAAGAGGCAAAAGCTAAAAATGAAAATGCTACGGGAAACTTCAAATATATAATTCGGGGGCCTCCATGGGAGAGGAAGCTACTCCGAGTGAAAAGGATATGAGAAATACACAACCAACCCAAACTGTAAAAACGTTATTGGTAAAGGATGTAAATACGTTACAATTTTAAAATACTGCGACACTGAAAAAAATGCCATAACACAAAAAGGAATAACAGTATAAAATGTATATATACAAATGCTGATAGCTTATTAAACAAGATGGATGAATTAAAAAAAACGGTATATTACAGACAAGGTCCCACCAGATATTATAGCGATTACAGAAGTACTACCGAAAAAATGCAGATACAAAATAACAAAAGCTGAAATTTCAATTGATGGCTACGAAATGTTCCCGTCTGAATTTCCAGAGCAAAACGCTAGAGGAACCGTAATATATGTCAGAAACGAACTTCAGGCAGTTGAGGTCCAGATGGAGTCAACATTTAAAGAAAATATATGGGTTAAAATCAATATAGGAGAAAGGAAAGATATACTCGTCGGTTGCATATACAAGAGCTCAACTTCAACACAGGAAAACCTTGATAACCTCTACGCACTGATACGGAAGATTGGTAGTATGGATAAAAACACAGCAACATAATTATACAGGGAGATTTTAACTATCCGGATATAAACTGGGACTCCTGGACAACGAAGGATTCAGAGAGTGATAAACTAATCGAAGCTTTACGAGACAGCTATCTGAAACAAATGATAACACGACCCACAAGGGCGAGAGTTAACCAAACACCATCATTACTCGACCTCGTCATTGCAAATGAACCTAGCTGCATGGACGCTATCACCATTACAGACCCACTCGGTCGAAGCGATCATTTTGTAATAGGATACAACTTTCTATGTAATTTGGATTACAAAGAAGAGACACAAGACAACAAACGAAATTACAACAAAGCAGATTTCTGTAATATCAAGAAGGACTTGCAGGTAGTCTGGGAGACAATACTGACAGGATTGGAAGTAGACGACATGGTTAATATCTTCATGGAAAAAGTAGAGTCGGCAGTTGATAAGTTTACACCAACAAAGAGAAGCCGAGTACAGAAAGGCCAAATAGCACTGACCACAGAGTCAGTGAAAGAGATAAGGTACAAGCACAGGCTCTGGGAGAAATATATGGTGAATAGGACACAAGAAAACTACAACTACTACTGTAAGGCTAGAAACAAGGTAACAAAAATGATAAGAAAGGAAAGGAAAAGCAGAGAGAAGGATATAGCACATTCAGCAAAAAATAACAGTAAAAACTTTTGGAGATATGTAAATTCGAAAAGGAAAACCAGAACTGGCGTATCAGAGCTACAAAAGGAAGTAAACGGGGAAATTATTACAGCCACCAGCGATGAGGACAAGGCAAATGTCCTAGCAGAATTTTTCAGTAGTGTTTTCACAAACGATACCGCAACAGAAACCCCCATGCTAAGTCAAAAATTTAGCCTAAGCAATGAAAAAGAGCAACCATTCCAAAGAGATGAGATATACAAACTTCTGAGAAAACTAGATATATCAAAATCGGCGGGTCAGATAAAATGCACCCAAGGCTTCTAAAAGAACTGGCAGATGTTATTGACGAGCCACTAACAAAGATCTACAACAAATCATATGAATCGGGGATAGTACCAAGACTCTGGAAAACAGCACACATAACCGCCATTTTTAAAAAGGGGAGTAAGAAAATGGCATCCAACTACAGGCCGGTTAGCCTCACCAGCATCTTGTGTAAGACGATGGAGAAACTTATAAGAAAAAAAATACTTGAGCATATGACCAAAAACAAACTTCTTAGTAACCTGCAACTTGGCTTCATTGGTGGTAGATCGACAACACTACAGCTAATTAAGGTCCTGGACGAATGGACTATGGCTCTAGATAAAGGCGCAAGCATAGACACCATATACATGGATTTTATGAAGGCATTTGATAAGGTGCATCACAGGAGACTAATAAAGAAACTTCAAGCATATGGCATTAATGATAAAACATGCAAGTGGGTTGAAAGCTTCTTGAACAATAGGAGACAAAGAGTACAACTAAATGGTAAATTCTCAACCTGGCATAATTTGACAAGTGGAATACCACATGGATCAGTCTTAGGACCAATACTGTTTGTAGTTTTTATAAATGACCTGCCAGACTGTGTCAAATCAAAAGTACTGATGTTTGCTGATGACACAAAGCTATACAAACAGATAACAGATAGTACAGATACTGCAATACTACAAACAGATTTAGATGAACTATATGACTGGAGTGAAAAATGGTTGTTGAAATTCCACCCAGATAAATGTAAAGTAATGTCAATCAGAAATAGAAATCAACCAGTAACTACCTCAAGCTACATCATGAGAAGATACGAAGGAGGAGAAACTAAACTGGAAAAAATTAAGGCTGAAAAAGATATAGGAGTAACTATCGATCAACAGCTCAGCTTTGAACAACATATGCAAAATCAGATCAACAAGGCAAACCAGCTGGTGGGAATTATAAGAAGAACTTTCACCTATCTTGATCTTGAAACCTTCAGTCTGCTATTTAAAGCTCTAGTGAGACCACATGTTGAGTATGCGGCATGTGTGTGGAACCCATACAGAAAGAAGGATATTACAGATATTGAAAATGTCCAAAGACGAGCAACTAAACTAGTAGCAAATTTAAAAGACCTGCCATATGAAGAAAGACTGAAAAGACTGAAACCGCCAACACTAAAATTTAGACGTCTGCGTGGAGATATGATTGAGACCTTTAAAATTATCAGGGGAATATATGATGAGGAAGTAGCAGAGGGAATATTTGAGCTTCAACCACCAGACAGTATAACCAGAGGACACAGCTTCAAATTAAGAAAACAGCGATCAATTAAGGACAACAAAAAACACTACTTCACAAGAAGAGTGGTAGAACATTGGAACAACCTCCCAGAAGAAATAGTACAAGCAGAGGACATAAAACAGTTTGAAGTTATGTTGGACAGGCACTGGGCGGCACATCCAATGAGATACACGTACACAACAGAGTACGACCATATGTATAAGAATAAAGAGAAGTCGGAATTGAAGACTAAAACAAGTGAGGAAAAAGAAATCACCATCTAAGAGAGCCAAATAAAGAAGAGCCAGCGATGCTCTTTCGTTTGGAACGAACATAGGTAGACATAGGTAGGTAATTTTTGTGAGCTATTCGGCCTCGGTTTCGAATGGCGTCAAACAAATTTGTTTACTTAAGCTTTTTGGCAATTACATGTTTATTGTTTTCATGTTCAGTGAATATTTTCAGTTGACTTTTATTAAATTTATGTATGCATTTAATAATTAAATGAAGCACGTGGCTCAGTAGGCAGAGGGAGGCCGGGTCTTTTCGACCCCGGGAACTTTCGGCCCTAGGTATTTTTCCGGAAACATTCGGCCTCAGTCGAGGCTGAATGTTCCCAATTTTCGTAAAAATTTTCAGAGTTTAGGAGTTGGAAAATAACTTTAAATAATATTTTTTTAGTTCATTTTGTTGGTTTTATTTTTTAGGTGTGCAGAGAAGAATCATTCTATTGTACGTAGGACCTATGTATTCTCATGTACTCACAGCACACGTAGCGTGTTAACGTATTGTGGATGTGCCAATATGTGATTTGGTGCTAGTGCGCGATATGTGAACACACATATGATGCGCATAGACACATACAATGAAAAGGGGACTCTTATCATACATGTAGTTAGATACTAGTGAGGGATTCTACGGAACATTTGGCTGGAGTTTGATAGAATGTGAATGTTGGCTTTAACCGATAACTGAGGTAGAAAAACTGGATCATCCATCCACCCATCCATCCATCCAATCATCCATTCATTCTGTGATTGTGTGCATGACTGAGTGAGCCGAGGACCAGTTGATTGATTCATTCGCTCACTTATTCACTGTAATTCTGTAAGATGTGTATCTGCTTTCATTCATTCATTCATTCATTCATTCATTCATTCATTCATTCATTCGTTTATTTATTTGTTCACTCACTTATTCACTCAATCATTCATTCATTCATTTTGTGCATCCCAATTAATATACATCTCACTTCATTCATTCATTCATTCATTCATTCATTCATTCATGTTGCAAATTTCATACCATCCATTCGTACATCAATCAATCCACCCGTCCATCCATCCATCCACCCATCCATCATCCAACAAATCTTTTTATGTATCAGTTCATTCACTTATTTTCTCCTTGTCATTTGATGATAGTAAGCATACATTATCGACTAGAGACACAGAATGGTAAATTAATTTTGTTCTCGCCTTGAAGTCGCTTAGTATTCTAATGCTGAAAGACCGTCACATATCAACTACACTGTTCATCAGTTTGAACCTTTGGCCATGGATATATCCACTCATTCACATTTTACCCCATTGATCCATTGGATTGTTGGGTGGACATGTGAATGAATGGACGGCTAAGACCTTGCCGCTCTTGGCCGTATCCATTGTCCAACCCATTTTTGGTTCACTCTTTTAGTTGGTCGTTTAACTCATTGCTAAGCTAGTTAATTTTGAATACGAAAGTCTTACCATCCTATGAAATAATCGAATATTGTGACCTCTTTCTAGCCCAAACCTCTACATGTTGTGAACACCATTCCTATTTAGTGAACATCCCTAACCGACCCACCGTATATGATTATCACTGGCCCTATAAACTCGTCAAATATTGAGACCCCTCTCTAGCCCAAATCTCGACATGTTCTGAACCCAATCCCGTTTTGCGAGTGTCCCTACCCAACTCACTAAAAAGAAAACACCTGACCCTATCCATACCCGCATATTTTCATTCAACTAAATCACCAGCTACCGGACAGCAGAGAAGAATCGTACTACAAAGTATCTACTAGAATACTGTAGATCAAAAACTTGTACAATTGTTTAATTCTCCCCAGTGTCAATTCTAGCGATGACTAATGTGGTATCTCTCGACAAAGTACAAAATGACGTCTATTTTGACTTTTTACTCTGTTCAATCATGTGATCAACAGTGTTTCCGAAAATGATCCTTTTACTCCACTCCAGTCCGATGGCAACAGCTGCGAATACTACTCATCTGAAACATTCTCCTCGACAATCGATACGAACAGGAAGCCCTTTGCCCCCCTTAACATTAATTGCGGAAGCTTAGTAAATGCTAACTTAGAACACCTCCAGAACCTTATCCGTGATCTCCAAAAAAGACGACAACTTATTCGACATCATAGGGTTGACCGAACATTCAGTGTGAAGGAAGGCGTTTCTTATGTCTTAAATGGTTACCCCCCCCCCCCCCCCCCCCACTAGTAATACGTTCTCGTCCTGATGGCGATGACGGTAGAGGGGGTGTTGAGGCGTTTATTAAAGATTCCATATCTTTCAAAATTAGAAACGATTTGAGTATTTTTATCCCTGATGTGTTTGAATCATTATTTATCGAACTCACTGGAAAAAACAGTTCAATTGTAGGAATTATATATCGCCCCAATACTGCACCAAAAGCTGACATAGACTTGTTTTTATCCGAATATTCAAATCTACTTGACAAAATCAACTCACAGCAAAAAAACAACCTATCTTATGGGTGATTTCAATATTGATTTACTCAATTTTAATTAACATTCCAAAACTAATCAATACTTAGAATCGTTATAAATTTACTACCGGATTCCTCCCTAGGATAACCAGACCGACGAGAGTTACTAGCCACTCGGCGACAATAGTTGACCATATTTTCTGCAATAAAGCAAGCCATAACACTACTGGAACAATCATTGCAGGTGTTAGTGATCACCTTGACACTTTCTGTATCGAAAATCTCCAAACGACCCATCTCAAAAACATTACCTGTCCTAAAAGAATTTTTTAGCACTAGGAATATGAATACATTCAAACATCTGCTCTCCGAATCAGATTTCAGCAATGTACCGCAAGAGTCCAGTTCCTATGAAGCTTATGAGAAATTTCTCGAAACCCTCAACACAGCGTTTGATCACGCCTTTCCATTGACGTCGTTGAAAATACCCAACAAATACATAAAACGAGAACCTTGGATGACCTCCGGACTTTTCAAATCTTTAATAAATAAACAGAAATTACCTACTAAGAAATACAAATTCCCAACTGACGAGAATATTACTTGTTATAAAACTTATTTCCAAGTTTTCAACCAACTTTTACGAAAACAAAAGACAAACTATTATAGCCAATCCATATTAGAAAACAAGGGGAACATTAAGAAAACTTGGGAAATTCTCCGCAAGGCAATAAATAAGTCAGACATCCCTCCTCCTCTACCATCACCATTCATTGATATTAACGTGGAGTTATCCAACCCCAAACAGATTGCTGAAAAATTCAATAACCATTTCATAAATATTGTTAAACGAGTAACCCAAAATATGGAAGGACCAACACACCACTTCTCTGAGTATCTGAAAAGTAGAGTTTCCAACTCAGTCATTTTATATGCTACCTACATGTACCGATGAAGTGATATCCGTAGTTAGATCCTTGCCTACAAAAACATCCACTGGCCTGGATAACATTTCCCCCAAATTACTTAAAGGCATAATACATGAGATAGCCGTTCCCTTGACCCATATTTTTAACGCTTCATTCTTAACAGGCGTTGTGCCATCCAAAATGAAAATTGCTAAAGCCTAAAGTAATACCAATTTTTAAAACTGGTGATAGGCAGTCCTTTGCAAATTACAGGCCTATAGGTATTCTCCCCTCTTTCTCTCAAATTCTGGAAAAGTTAATGCACAAAAGGTTAATGGACTTTTTAGACGCAGATGACATAATCTACAATTTCCAGTTTGGCTTCAGAAGGCGTCATTCAACTTTTCACCCGATAATGCATCTTATCAATTACGTTTCAACAACGAACAACATCTATATTCCTTGACTTCTCAAAAGCATTTGACACCATTGACCATGAAATACTTGTGCGTAAACTCGAACATTACGGAGTTAGGGACATAGCCAACGCCTGGTTTCAAAACTACCTATCAGGAAGGTCTCAATTTGTTCAATTTACGAATGAATCCTTCGATCTGCAAAATGTCACGGCCGGTGTTCCCCAGGGTTCTGTACTCGGCCCACTCTTATTTGTTCTGTATATCAATGACTTATTCCAATCGACTGAGATGAATGTTTTGTCCTTCGCATATGACACAACTGCTTATACATCAGGAAATAATTTTAACTTATTGACTGAGAGGACAAACAACGAATTAACGAAAATCAGTGACTGGTGTCTTGCCAACAAGCTGTTGTTGAATGCTAACAAAACCAATGCTTTACTTCGATCTTCATCCACCAAATGATAATTATAATTATGGCCGAGTACATACACAAATACTAATAAAAAAATAAAAACATCACAGTAGCAGGTAATAATCGCGAAATGAAATCAGTAAAAATTTTAGGTGTTAACATAGATGAAAATCTAAAATTTAATCACCACGTGGCGCTGTTTGTATAAAATTGTCTAGAGATATTTATATCCTGAATAAAGTGAAGCACTTTTTGCCAGTTGACACTTTACATGTACTCTATTTTACGTTGTTCCAAAGCCACTTAATTTATGGAATCAATGTATGGGATAACACACCTGCAACAAATCAAATTCTGAATTTGCAGAAAAAAGCAGTACGTATAAATAAAAAGTTTAACTCTCATACCGACCCTCTTTTAAACATTTGAAAATTCTTAAATTCACTGATCTTTACAAATTACATTCACTACTATTCATCTACGATTGGACTCAAAAAACTCTCCCTGTCAGTTTTAATAATGAATTCCAAGTGTACGAAAACCCCTAAGGCATAAATACCAGACAGTGTGGGAATCTAACCACACACAAACCCCGTACTCCATTCTCAGTTTTTCCCTACTTTTCTTTCCCGAAATTTTGGAATGACTTAGATTCAAGATTAAAATTCCTCCCCCGCGTGTCATTTAAAAAAAACACTGACCAATCAGTTCCTAAACGCTTATAGTGACAACATAAATTGCTCAAAACCGAGATGCAACTGTACATATCCTAATAATCCGTACTACTAAAATGGAGAAATATCGTCATTTTTTTTTTCATTTTGGAAAGAATGTTGATCACAAGGTCAGAATACCCACTAATCTAGCAGTGGAGTTAAAATGTCAAAATAAACCAACACTGTTCTGAACTATTCACTTTAACCATCTACTGTCCAGATCCACCTTTCTTCTACAAAATTGTCATTCGCCGTATTTGACATTTATTTTTTGTTCAATTTTGTTTTATATGCTGTGTTTTTTTGTTTTGTTTTGTTTTTTGTTTTTTTGTTTTTTTTTTTTTGGGGGGGGGGGGGGTTCTATTTTTTTCGAAGCGATGACAGGAAGACAGTCGCAAGACTATGTCATTCTCCACGGTATACATCTACTCATTTATCAAATCTTGTAACATTATTTTTCTCTTAAACCGTACTGTATTTGTATTCTGTGAAATAAAATAAATAGCAGTGACAGGAGGCAGTGACAGTAATTGGATCACTTGTGTTCCTTAGATAGTTGTCAACCAACAATAGTACATTTTTTACTGGTCCTCAAAATAGCGATTCTCATTCGTCCCACTAGTCCACAAAAAGGTGGTCCACTAATCCCCAAATATTGGCCTCCGGTGTGCCCTAAATACTTGTAGGTACCATGGCAATGTGTTGAGGGTGTTGTGCACATATTGTTTAATAACACACGCGCACACACAGCTCAATCGTATAAGCAATTCAAGCTGTCATATCAGAAAAGAGACTCTGCATGGACTGATAGGGACCAAGATGAATACAGTGATCTGGTTGGGAGGCCTTCTAAGGCCTGTTCTATTAAACCATTGGAATAGAGAAAAACATGCATTATTAGGAAACAGAATGCTAGGGTACTTTCCGTGTAGCCAAATAAGTAGAAAGACGCTTGGAATGATCCCGCTTCTCGGGATTCTGGGAGACCCCGAACCGGTAATACAATCACATACACACGAACCGACCTTCCGGGTGCCTTTAGCTCCTATTCTTTTCAATCCATGTTGACTGTCTGGATTGATCCGTTCTGTAAGTGTTTTCAGTGTCCGCTCATTTCAGGTAATTAGGTATACTCCGATCGAATTGAACACACCGTTTCATACTCTACAGCACTACATGTTACCTTTTAGGCTTTATCAACCCAAGAGGATGGGTTTCTAGAAGGGTTTCGGGTCCATTTGGATAATTCTTAGTCATTGTCACGTTGTTTTTGGCAATTAGATATAATCCCATTTACTCGTATTTGCGGCTTCAAGTTGACGTTAATATGTCCCGTGTAATTAGAGAAACACTGCAATATTCATTTAAAATTATTTAAAATTGCTACTTTCTTTCGCCATTTTGGTGGTCATCTTGATTATCTTGTCGCAAAAGGAAGAATGGAATCCTATTAACACAATTTATGGGTAACTTTCCCAAATTTCTGTTGATTGGATCAACTTCAAAGGGGTTAAGTCAAAATAACCATGTATATAATCGAGGAAATGGCGGTCACCTTGGATTTCAGTGCCTTTTGTTGCCACACAGCCACTGCTTTCATGGTAACATCAAAATTCTTCAAGAAAATATCCCAAGGAAGAAACAAAAAGCGTGTTAACTTAAATCAACGTGGTGAGGGTGAAAGTGCACGTGGTACCTGTTAGCTCCCGGAATAAACGGAAAACTACACGATGCCAAGCATCAATTGAACTTCAAAGCTCTAAAGCACTTTATTCACTTATTAATTCAATCAAGTCCAAATATCACCTCCACCAGTCTCACCCCCATAACCAGTATATACAAAACCATTCGACAAATTGATTAAGCCTGTTTTACGTTACAGCAGTGAAATATGGGCTTTGGGAGTGACTGATAAAGCCGAAAAAAACTCGTCCTGTGAATATGTAACCGTCAAACGTTGCAAATTGACCCTTGAAGTGAGTACAAATGCATCTAACCATGCGTGGTACGAGCGAAACATTCAACACCCCTTGGCCCGGCGCTACAACGGGAAGAAGGTGCACGCTGCCCTTTAAAGCACTAAACCGCTGGATAACGCGTTTCACGTCACTCCCTGTCTCTTGAAAGCCGATCGTATCTCACACTAGAATAGCAGTGCCATCCGTAACAGTAAACGGTGGCCAAACATTTGGGAGCAGCTTCTAAAAAAATCAGTGTTATTTGTAGCAACTCTGCCGAACATGGTCAAAGCATATTGAACTCCTGAAAACGTTTTGTAACCCTTAACCTAACATCAAAAGCACCGACACTTGCAAAAGAATTCTTGAATAAATAATGCAAATTAATTGGAGATTTTTGAGAATAGCGCTGACCGTTAGGTTGGTAACTTGGGTAAAGGGTTAAAGAAGCAGAGCGTCTTTAATAAAATGTAAAGTATGTTCAAACTTCGAAGCCACGTTAAAATATCAAAACTGTGGATAAATCCATACACTGAAAAAACAGCTATCTCCTATTTTTTTTAGCTCGACAACGCAGGACAACGTACTAAAATTTCGTGAGAATCAGACGTCATTTAATTTTTCATGACATTGACTTCAATAACCTCACACTTGAATTCTGCCTTAACCGTTAGGAATTCTCCTGGTCGGTACCAAATTTTCTTTGCTGGAGATGATATACCTAATATTTGAAAGAGGAAGGCTTGATATAAGCGTTGAAACTGAAAGTGAAAAGGGACATTAAAACTTACGTTGTTTTAGATGAAGGGTGAAATTTAAAAATATTAAAGTGGAGTGCAGTGGACCTCCCAATTAAGAACAGGGTTACGATGTTTCATAGCTGTAGATAAATTATTCAGGGAGCTTCGCTCGTCAGTAAATTAGCCCTTTTATTGCAAGTAATAGGTTAAATTATGATTGACGTAAATCCGTCAATAGTGGCGATAAAACGAAAAACTAAAAAAAACAGCTATTTCCCCGTTTCAGCTCTACGACGTACTAAAATATCCACCAAATCGGACGCATTTTAATTTTTGTCCATGTCCTCAGAATTTGGCCATAATGAGGTCAGAATAATGCGAAAATGGTCATGAAAAAAATGCAGTATAACATAACATACTTCGCCAGAGGCTCAAGTGAGCCTAAAACGCTCATCTGGTTCAAGTTGTCGAAAAAGATGAGTGTGCCAGCAAGTGATGGGCAGCAAGAGCATTATTTTTTTGATTTGCCATGACACAACCAAAGGTAGTTTGTTGTTTTTAACTCCCGTGGTCCCCTCTACACCCCCCCCCCCCCCAAAAAAAAAGAAAAGTACTTATCAGTTATACTGACAAATTTGCTTCAAGCAGCCCATTGGTTCTGGAAATAGTAATTTTAAGTGGAGCTCAAAATTTAGGAGCTACTGAGTTCCTTTGATAAAAAGTGAATCTACATCATTAAAGTAAGTTCCATACCGGAAATTTAAGCATTATTACGAGTTGCCTATGAGAAGATGACTTATGGAGCATTAAACCCACCCCAAGGGGCATAGTAACTCTTTGGGGAAAAATCAGAAGAGTAAACTCCACTAGCCCAATGATGGCTGCAGCTTCATTTGAACAAAGTAGAATTGGTATACTCCAAAGATGGCCTGTGCAATATATGAATGAATTTGGTCCAGTAGTTTTAAAGAAGACGACAGGTTACGAATGAGTTGATGGAGTACAAGAAAGATGATGTCTCAGCATTTTCCCATTGCCAACAGTGTTAAAATGGGCATCCCAATATCGTTACAAAACCGATAGTAATTTTTTTGGTCCATCTCAATCCACTTGACCTAAGGAAGCTGCATACCAAAAAACAATATTCTGGTCAGTGCAGTTTTTTGAAATAATAATAATAATGCACTAAGTTAAAATTTGGGCTCCCATAGAGAGCCCATATACTAAAACATGGACTCGATTTGAACAGACTTGAATGTGGTACCCCTAGAGATGTCATATACCAAAATATGAAAGGATTCAGACTGGTGGATCTGAAGAAGAAGATTTTTTTAAAGGAAATTTCGCAGATCGTACTAAGTTAAAATTTGGGCCTGAAATAAAGAGCACAAATATTAACCCAGGGACCTGATTTGAATAAACTTGAATCAGACCCCCTTAGAGACGTTGTATATCAAATATGAAAGAATTCTGACATGGTGGATCTGAAGAAGAAAAGAGAACCCTAGAGATGCTGTATATACTAAATATCAAAAGAATCTGACTGGTGGATCAGAAAAATATTTTTTAAAGATATTTTCTCATATTGCACTAAGTTAAACTTTGGGTTCCAATAAAGAGCCCAAATATTAAGCCAGGGACCCGATTTGAACAAACCTGTATCGGACCTCCCTATAGATGTTGTGTACTAAATGTGAAAGGATTCTGACCAGTGGATCTAAAGACAAAGATTTTTAAAGAAATTTGCTCATTTTGAACAAAGTTAAAATTCGGGCTCCCATAGAGAGCCCAAATATTAACCCAGGGACTCGACTTGATCAAACTTGAATCTGACTCCCCTAGAGATATTGTAAACCAAATATCAAAAGAATCTGACTGGCGGATCTGAAGAAGAAGATTTTTAAAGATTATTCGGGCCCTCATAAGAAGCACATATATTTTTTTATTACGGTTGAACGACACATTAACAGCCAGGGTCATATCATGTCGGTGACAGTTTGACGGGTGGAGGAAGCCGGAGTACCCGGAGAGAACCACCGAGCGACGACGAGCAGCGGTCAGCTCTCCAACATCGTAACTCTGTACCGCGGCACAGGCAGGGTTAGATTGGTTGAAGGCAGGCACACCTTCGACGTGTAGTACGCCTTAGTACACAGTGCCATCGTGCCCCCATATAGGCATTCGGGGTTAAGTGCCTTGCACATGGACACAATACGGGAGCGCGAATCAGTCACTGAAATGGTCACCCATCCAACTACTAACCGCGCCCGACGTTGCTTAACATCGGTGATCTGATGAGAACCGGTTACCGCGACGTCACCGCGCCCCAGCCCATATATTAATTGAGGCATTTGAATTGAACAAACTTGAATCTGACCCTCGTAATAATGGGGTATATTAAATATTAAAAGATTCTGATAAGTGGATATGAAGAAGATTTTTAATGTTTGTTCCACATATTGCCCCAAGTTAAAATCCGGGCTCCGGTATTGAACCCAAATATGCCGACTCGGCATTTTTTCAACATCCCCCCCCCCCCCTACATAACACCCTGTCAAAACCGATGGCAGTTTTTTACCATTTACCATTCCATTCTACTGGCCCTAATGATGCTTCATACCAAATAAAGGTTCTCTGTTCCGTGTGGTTTGGGAAGTATGGGCGTTTGAATTTTTCTATTTTTAGCTCCTGGGGTTTCCACGGGCTGTGAGAAACATTTACTAGCATCAATCAAGTACTTATGACCCAATGATACTACATGCCAAAATTGGTTCAAATCAGCTCGTTGATTCTTGAAATACAAATTTTGAGTGGAGCCCGAAATGGGTATGCTCCCACAGAGAGCCCAAATATTGACCTACACACTTTTCTTGAACAAATTTTAATCTTCGATCAACGCCAAGGGATGTTCCATACCAAATATCAGGGCATTCTCTCGTTCGTGAGAAGATTTTTACACTTTTGGGGGCATTAACTACTACCCGAAGAGGGCAGCTGCTTCATTTGAACAGAATAGAAAGGTTCTACTCCAAAGATGATCTGTGCAATATGTGTTTGAATTTGGCCCAGTGGTTTTGAAGAAGTTAAGTTTCAAAAGTTAACGGACGCCGGACGCCAAGTGATGACAATAGCTTCCACCGACTTTCAGTCAGGTGAGCTAATAATGGTAATAAAAAAACAAATGCATGAAAATAGATTCCGTTGTTTTCTTAGTGGACTCAAATGTCACCTCTGAGTTTGCCACTGGGTTTGCCTGTGGCATATCATGGAAAACATGTTGTAAAGTTTGCCCTCCCTGACCCATCGTATCAGGCGTTCAAGCTTCGGACCTGAAGGGTGCGACTTGACATCCCACCCAACTCCTCCACGCCAATGTCCATCGCGTTAGTTTGTAATTTTCAGCCGAGCTCTCCTGCGCACTCATTTCCGCATACAGCTCTGGTCAAATCAGACTTTTTGTACACGTGTAATGTGTAAGGTAGGTGAATCGATGAAGCGAGAAGTCAATTGCTATAACGCCCACTGACATAAATAAGTAAAAATATCAGTATATGAGATTGAGCCACTCATCTATTTAAAAACTACTTTTATAAATAGATCCGTTGGCTCAGCAAGTGTTTGACATACATAATCTTACACATTTGTATACACCTATGTGTTGGCGCGCTGAACTCCCACAGCTGAACTTGTCGTTACAGATTCTGTTTGTAGAAGACCTACTTTGCAGATACTGGCTGAAAATCCGCTTACACTTCACTGGTCGTCTGTAGTGTGAGATTTGAAATTGTGCGACGCGACACTAGTGTCATTAAAATGGACCGAATTCAAAACAGTTGTTGATTATTCACCGGATGTTACTCTAAAATATAAGACGTTTGTTTACTAGTGCAGGTTAAGAATTTTAGTCTACAGTGGACAACGATTTAGAATTCAGCTTCCGGAAACAAATGTAAGTTACAGAATTCGATATGTCACTTATCGGGGTTTTGAAGGCTGGATAATAATAGGAGCAATGAAGAGTGGTTAACCGTTTCGCATCGCTTGTTTTGATCGTCACTGACTTCCCAATTTGCACCCACCCCACACCACTCCATGCACATATGCGCGGGGTCGAGAAAATAGCCAACGTGGGCGCCATGCACAGGCCAAATGAAAGTGTGTGCGTACATATGATATTGAAGACAGTCCCCGATTTGATAAAAAACAAAGAAAAACAAACTCTTTGTATGTTTCGACGTTTTTGGGAGAGAGTAGCCTTCATATAGAGTACATATAGGCCCTATACTTCTCTCTTGCTCGTTTGTTCTCTGCCTTTGCCGTTTTTCTCTAGCTACAAGTAATGCAACCCCACTTTTAGTAAAAAAAAAAAAAACACTCGACATTCTCTATATTCGTCTCATATTTGAACCACTTGGTGTATTCACGAATTCCAGATGATAAGTGAAAGAGGTGACAATAAGCGTGACACTAATGTATCACTTACCATTGGACGTCCTTGGTCTGTTCAGAATTAATGAGAATGTCTTGGGAAAATATAAAAAAAACATATAGACAGACCCACGAACAAACAACCGATTTTAAGATTAAAACAAAAGCTCTGGTGGTCTATCAAATCCATATTCCCAAAGCGTCACTTTTGCAGATTTGTTTTTCTGACGCGAATCGAATTAAATTCATGCTAACCACAGATCTAGTTTTTCACATTTCCTCTGGACTGTCTGAAGTATCACACCATGACGGGACTGTCCAACCCCAATAATAGACCCACCCTTCCATTGACTGGCAACTTTCTCGACACGAATAGTAACCAATTCAAGGACATGTCTGACTGAAATTTAAGTGATTATCCAATTATTTCTTCGTGGGTTTGTCTCACTAAATGTCTTTTCGTGTTTTTCCCCAATATTCTTAATTATGAATAGCCCAAGAACGCCCAACGGTCAAGTAATACATCAGCGTAAAGCTCATTGTCTCCTTTTTCACTTGTCACTGAGTATTCGGGATGCACCTTGTGGTTCAAATTTGAGACGAATAGAGGTCGACTGCTTTTTAATGAAAAGCGGTGTTGCAAACATGTAATCGTTACTAACTGAGCCGGGGGTATTCATCAATTTGAACAACCTGTCAAAGTGCGGTGTGTGACGCCAAGCTGCGAAGCGGCGAGGTGTTACAGCACGTTGGCATGCAGGTTGTTCAAATTCATGAATACCGACAGCGAGGTTAGTAACTTACTTACACGCCAATTCACGGAACAAACGGACCCAGGTATGATAAGTGAGTACAGGTGTCAAGTGACATCACTTGAACACCTTGTTCTATTGGGCATGTCACGTCTCTTACTAATCCAATGAAGACAAAGGAATAAGTGTGTAATGCTATATACACGCTAAAAACTAAAGTATTAAAAACTACACTTGAAGTGCTGTATTTAACACACACTGAGTGCTGAACTAGCACTTTGTTCAAGTGTAGATATCCCAGAACTGGACAGGTGTTACAATAATACCACTTGACAAGTGTAATGTCGCGACACTTAAAAGGAAACAACGCAGGTGACGCGTATCAGGCTCGAACTCTCGAGCCTGATCCGCGTCATCTGCGTTGTGTCCTTTTAATTATGTACCCACCAAGCGCAAATCAAATTATGGACGATTCTGGAAAAACCAACAATGCCAGACACATGGGAAGTGCACTCCATTCAAGTTTCAGATGTCTGACGATTGTAATGTCTAAGTGCTTAAAGCATTGCACTTCATTGCACTTTGAGTGTTAAAATCAAATCCTAAGTGTCAGAATGGGTTTAACACCTTGAAAGTGTCAGTTTTAACACTTCAGTTTTTAGTGTGTGCACATGGAAGAACTTAATCAAGCACCTGTTTTTTTTCGCAGTAGTGTTTATAGAAACTGACATTACTTTCAGGCTATCTTTCAGATGGCCAAAAGTGATTGTTTGCGGAAAGAATATTCTATTGACAAATGAAAGACAAATGATGAAAATATGCATTATGTTTACTGGCACTAACTACACATATCTGTCACTAATGTTTTTGATGGAAAAATGTTCTCTCGACAAGTATGGAGCTGGAACGGTCCATGATGAAACAATGCCGGTAATCACTGACAAAAAATGCAACTTGTGATCTCCTGAACACGATAGCAATGTCTGGCGTAAGTAGCGAGTGTATCCACTACGTGCCCGCATTATAGCCTTAGCCCCTCCTCCAAATGCTACCAGTGAGCCTTCTGATACGGTCCAGAGGCAACTGCTGCCACTCCTCGTGCAATGCAGCTTCCAGGTCGGTCAAATTCTGTACAGGTGGATATCTTGCTTGCACACGACGTCCAAGAAAAAGTTCCAGATGTGTTCTAAGGGATTCATATCGGGGCTCATTGCAGACCAAGGTAGTCTTGTAATAGCGTTGTTCTGAAGGAATGCGTGGGGACGATGTGGCCTTCCATTGTTGTCCATCGATACCGGGCGAGAAGCCAATGGGTGGTTGTCAAAATGAGGCACGACAACCGGATTTAGAATGTTCCGGATGTACTGATGACAGTTGAGATTCCCACGTACAGTCACTATATCAAGTTTACAATCATGAAAGAGGCATCCCCAGATCTGGAACATTAGGTCTGATGTTCCTGGGCACTTAGTATGTCTATGCCTCCACACTCTGATACGACCATCTGTGACGTGAAGCAAGAACCTTCTCTCGTCTGAAAATGGACTCTCCTCCGCGTCTTGAGATTGCAATGTTGTGCCATACACGGCTCCAAACGTCGTCTCAGATGCTGATCGGACAGAGCTGGACGCTTGACGACTCTTGTGGACCTCATACCCACTGGTTTGAGACGGTTTCGGGCAGTTCTGTTGCACAAACGCCTGTTGGGGAGCCAAAGGCGTTTCAAAACCCCACTTGAAGAAAAGGGTTCACACCTAACGAGGCGTGCCAGAATCCGATCTTCCCGATGAGAGGTCTTTTGGGGTTGTACAGGCCTTGGTCGGCCCTTAACATCATTGATTTGTTGATGTTTTCGGGCAAATCTGCTCATGACAGAATTACTATAGCCAAGTTGCCTTCCAATAGCTTTGAATGACATGCCTGTTACATGCATGCCAGCGATTTGTCATCTTAGCCTGCCTATGACAGTCTCCTCCTTGCCGTGTCAACATTAATTGATAAAAGAAGTGGCATATTTTTTTGTTTGTTTTATAAGCCACATATTGCATGTGGATGATAGTGTTTTTTGTGACATTCGTGGGAAGCATGCTTCACGTGTACGAGGGAATGTGTTTGGGGTACGCTATCAACCAGAAACATCATGTTCACGAGATGAAATGTTCTGCAAGACATAGGAATCATTAAAACATAATAATCAGTAAAACATTTCAGGGGTGCGTGATTAAGTTCCAGGTGTATATTTATATACCAATTAAGGGGATCAATCAAAAAATAGTTATCAAATACCATTTTCCCCCTAGTTCTCAGCTTGTGCCGAATACCCGTGGTGGGGCGTTGAGGTGATCTCCCCCTCTTTAGTTGGAGATGGGATTTTTTTTAACCGATTCTCAAAGCCACGTTCACACGAGAAAAGCCTATCACAGAGATGGTTGCGAGTCTAAATACCTTCTGTGAGCGGCGGTCTTTGCAATTCAAAATTTACCGCATTCAGTAAAATATATATTATACTATCAATATGTTTTTTAGCTCACCTGACTGAAAGTCAGGATGAGCTATAGTGATCACTCATCGTCCGTCGACCGGCGTCCGTCGTCTGCCGTCTGTCCGTGAACATACTGTTTGCACTTGCTCCTTCTAAACCGCTCAACCAATTTTTGTTATATTTGTTATATTTGAGGTGATTACTTGTTCCGGCATCGCATTTTTTTTTCAAATCAACTTGAATCAGTGGGTACAATGGCCTGATATTTGGTATTGAGGTGTAGATTCAAGTTTGTTCAAACGAAGTTCTTGGATCAATATTTGCATTTTTAATGGAAGGGGTCCCGTCCAAAATTTCTATTTTAAGAACCAATGGGCCGATTTGAACCAAATTTGATATGTGGTATTATTGAGTCATAAGTAATGGATTCATGCAAAAAAATTCTCGTTTCCCCGTGAGAATCCCAGGAGCTAAAAATAGAAATATTTTCAAATGCCCATATTTCCCAAACCACAGGGAACAGAGAACTGTTATTTGGTATGAAGCATCTTTAGGACCAGCAGAACTGAGTGGCAAAATTATTGCGATCGGTTGTGTTAAGGTGTTCTATAGGAGGGAGGGGGGGGGGGAGGGGGTCGAAAAAATGCTGAGTCATGTAGTGATGTTTGGCATACAGCATCCATGGGGTGGGGTGGCTGTTAGATACAAGTGTGTTAAAATGAAGCCCTTCATATTTGGGCTCAATACAGGAGCCCGAATTTTTAACTTAGGGCAATATGGGGAATGATCTTTAAAAATCTTCTTGAATCCACCAGTCAGAATGCTTTCTTGTTTAGTATGCAACATATTTAGAGGAGTCAGATTCAAGTTTATTCAAATCGAGTGTCTGGGTTAATATTTGGGATCCCTATGGTAGGCCGACTTTTAACTTAGTGCATTATGAGGGAATCTTTTTTAAAATCGTCTCCTTCAGATCCCCCAGTCAGAATGCTTTCACATTTGGTATGCAGCATACTGGCTGTGGCAGGGAAAGGCTCAGACTCAAGTTGTTCAAGTTAAATCCCTAGGTTGATATTTAGGCTCCCAAGTTTTGCAATACTGAAAATCGGGGCATTATTTCTGTGGTAGCATCCCAGTACCAGAAAAAAATCATCTGGCATGGACAAAGGAGTTATAAATAATTAAATAATTCCACTGTAGTGTTAACTAGCTGCAGTTGGTAATTAAATCCTTCTTTAAACAACTATTGTCAGGAGAACGCCTCGGGCCCCATGGGTCTCTTGTTTAATGGGAGATCCATAAGGATACAACTGCTTGAATTTAATTTTAAATCGCCTTATACTATTAATATAATAAAATTATACGTCCACGTGTTCAGGGACAAACAGGCAAACAACCCTAAATGTTTTACCTGCGGGCGCGGGTACAAAAAAGCTTTATTCCCCAATGTGAACTGCAATATACATTTCGCTTCGATGCACGCGTCACACGTCTAATGCTGCAGTCACATTTGTGCCCTCAGATGAACGTGGTGGACCCACTGACCAGGATATTTGAACCGAGTTCGAACGCGATATCGCGCGTATTCATCTTCTCTCAGTTTTGGTGTGCACTCTCTTCCAAAAATATGCATCCGCCGCTGATTTTTTTTTTTGCCCCACTTAGGTGCGTTGATAATCCAGGGTACACCACGTCTCCACACTTACTCTTGTGTCCACTTGCCACACCATCCGATACTCACAAATGAACCATCACATATATATATCATTTAGACCTTGATGTGCTACGAATTGGGGCGTTTCATATATTTAATAACGCGTGGTGCTTCCAATAAATGGATACATGGCATAGAAAGACAATAAAAAAAATCTCCGAAGCATTGTGCCAGATCTTTTATGTTCTCTTACATCGCTTAGGATGAAGCTGACTCTTTCGAGACGAGGTAGGGGGTCCCATTTAAATTGACTTTCATCTACCCCCGCATTGGAACACGATGTGCGTTTACGCTATAGAATACTGACTTGGGGGAATGTTGCGGATTGTCTCCCCGAGGAACCAATGCCTCCCGATGCATTGGCTGACAAACAGTGGTTCCAAAAGGAGACAATCCGAAATGTTGCCCCTCAAACCAGGCCGTCGTTTTATTTATTTTTCTGAATAAACATGCTTTTTGCCAGAACATCAAGCATCTATCGGCACCCAACAATATGCTATAGAGGTCTATATTCCAAATCGAGCTATGATTCAACATTTAAAACCATTATTTAATTTACAACTGTTTAATTTAAGTTGCATGAAGGTAACGCATGTACTCGAGCCTAAACAATCGCAAAACGGTCAGTACTTGCATAACTATTGTTATGGCATTTGACACAAATTCTCAGCACGGACATAATTTGATATAATTTATAATATATTATTAGCAATTAACACCTTCGTGGAAGCAGATTACAGATTGTATGCAGTGGCATTCCATTACAAAATGACATTCCGATTCTACTTCCCCCACTGAAAAATGTTTCGCATATTCTGTGTTCCAACGGACGAGCAGGTTATAAATGCATTCCACGTTCGATCCACAGCTTCATGAGTTTATGGTTGCTGGTGAGTAGTCGCGTGAAATTATTTCTAACTTCAGTGGAAGAGGTGTGAATGAGATACGGTTCCATTTGACAGTTCACTTTTGGCGGTGGGTTTGCGGTAACCGGTTCTCGTCAGATCACCGAAGTTAAGAGCAATGTCGAACCCGTTTAGTCCTTGGATGGGTGACAGTCTGAGCGATCGATTCGGACTCCCGCGTTGTGTCATTGGGCAAGGTACTTAACCCCGATTGTCCTCATGGGGCACGATGGCGTCGTGTACTAAGGCGTACTACACGTCTATGGTACGCATGTCTTCAGCCAATCTAACCCTGAGTGTGCAGCAGTGCAGAGTTACGATTTTGGGGAGCTGGCGCCTACTCGTCGTTTCTTAAACAAATAAATAAATAAATAAATAAATAAATAAATAAATAAATAAATAAATAAATAAATTGTGCACAATGCCTTTTGGAATAGCAGATTAATCTCTGAATGTCTCAGGATCTCTTGAAATATAGAATTTTCAAATATCAGGGATCTGTACCCACCCCCCTCCCCATACACACAACATCCACACACAAGTGCAAGATCGTGTACTGGAGGTCAAAAGAAAACTCAGTGTGTTTTCGAACTGTGAATGGCCCTGTTCGGCTGTTTCGACAATGTGCTGACTGATGGTTTGGTGTCCACTATTCTGCGGAGAAAACTGAAGTTAAGTCTTGAGTGTGCCAACTCTCCACTTTGGCAGCCCCCACACACACACATACCACGCGCTCACACCTTTACACACCCTCACACTAACGTAGCACCTGGATTGGAGCCCAATATTTCTGGTCAAAACTTTGTTAGTCGGAATCTAACTGGTGTCCTTTAGACTGTGTCCTAGAACAAGGCATCTTATTCAACCCTTTATTCCTTTACCGGTCAGGCCTGTATAAATTAGATATTAAGGTAGCCTGTGAAAATGATTACCTTAATTTGTTTCAGACAACCACTCTTTCTGGTTACGTTTTATTTCGATCTCTTAACTGGTAGAGTGCTAAATGATTCTTGGTCATCAAAATTTGTTCACAAGCCTTTGTGTTGTTAGCTCACCTGACTTTCAGTCAGGAGAGCTATAGTGATCACTCACCGTCCGTCGTCCATCGTCCGTGAACATAGTGTTTGCGTCTTCTCCTCCCAAACCGCTGAACCAATTTAATTGATATTTGAGATAATAGTTTGTTATGACATCGCAATTTGATTTTCTTCAAATCAAGTTGCCTTGCCCCTTGGTAGAACCACGCCCAAAAAGTGTATTTAAATCTTAAAAAATCTTCTTCTCATGAACCAGCAGCAGCAGAGACTTGATATTTGGTGTGCAGCATCCATTTGAGGTGTAGACTCAGATTTGTTCAAGAAAAGTTTGTGGTTCTATATTTGCCGTCGTTATGGGAGAGGCAAGAATTTTTGCCCCTCCCAAAATTTCTATTTTCCAAACCGAGAGGCAGATTTTAACCAAATTTGATATGAGGGCTTATTGGGTCATAAGTACCTAATTTATGCCCCAATTTTTTCCCCGTCGCCCCATGGGAACCGCAGGAGCTAAAAATATTAAAAAAAAAATTAAAACGCCCATATCTCCAAAACTACACGGCACTGAGAATTCTTATTTGATGTGAAGCTTCCTTTGGACCAACAGAATGGAATGCTAAAAAATTTGCTATCGGTTTTATCATGGGGTACTTTTTGGGGACTTTGAAAAAGTGCTGAGTCAGAATTTTCTAACACTGTGGGTAATGGGGAAAAACATTTAACACTACTTTTCTCCCAAACCACTGCTCCAAAAGCTTTCACATTTTACATCTTTGGAAGATTGCTTCACATGTTTATTGAAATCAGTTCCCTGGGTCCATATTTGGGGTCTCTATGGGAGCCCAGATGTTTAAATTAGTGCAGTATGAGGAATATTCTTTAAAAATCTTCTTCTTCAGATCTACCAATAAGAATCTTTTGATATTTGGTATGCAGCATCCTTGGGGGTGGGGGGGGGGGGGGAGATTCAAGTTTGTTCAAGCCAAGTCCCTGGGTTCATATTTAGGCTGAAAATTTGAGGTCCCGGTCCAGACTTAGAAATTTTAGACCAAAATCCGGAAATGAGTTTTTTGTTTTTTTTATGCATTTCGGTCAATTTTAAGACAGAATTTATTTTTTTTACACTGAAAATTTGGGGTCTGGGTTGGACTTGGAAAATTTTGGACCAAAATCCGGAAATTAGTTTTTTTGTTTTTTTCTGCGTTTTGGTCAATGTTAAGCCAAAAACAAAATTTTTTCACACTGAAAATTTGGGGTCTGGGTGGAACTTCGAAAATTTTGGACCAAAATTCGGAAATTAGTTTTTTTGTTTTTCATGCGTTTTGGTCAATTTTAAGAAAAAAAAAAAAATTTACGCTCAAAATATTTTGTTTGGGACTTCGAAAATTTCCGAAAAAAAAAAATCTGTTTTTATGCGTTTATCTCAATTTTGGGATGTAAAAGTGCAGGAATTGAAAATAGAAGGAAAACCTGTGTATTGTGTGGGCACAATCGCTTCATCTAGTTGGTATATGCTTTTCTTAGGAGGGGCGTATGCAGCTTATATTCAAGTCAAGTCCCTGGTTTGATATTTAGACTACCATGTCAGGTGAGCGCCCTCAGGATACCTGGGCCTTTTGATACAGTTTATTGTGGAGAGCCTATATATAGGTACTCTCCCATAACTTATGATAAGGAAAATTCATACAGACTAAATAATTTCTCATCAAAAGCAATAAGAAGCATATCCACAGGATATGAAGCCTTAAATTTGCAGTACCGGTGCTTCAGAATAAAACCTAAATCTGTGTTTCCAGCACTCTACCAGTTAAGCATGACGAGTGCGGCTATTTTGACATGTTTACCACAGTCAGTGTAGGTGGTGAGATGAGAAACCCAGAATTCAACAGCGTTAAGCTGAAATGCTGTGTTATAATACGCTGTTTGGAAAGACCTCAAGGAGTTCTTTCCAACACTGTTTTACATTACCTCGTCGTAGTCATTGCCGAGTTACGATTAGTGTCGGACGTTTTATTGGCGTTAAGAAAGGTCACGATTGTTTAAGAGTTAACAAATTAATACCAAGAGCAACTTGAATGAGCGGTCTTGTTATTTGTCTGAGGTCTTGAAATCCTGCGAGCGAAAAATCGGTTGCCCCATTTCTAGGCGAACGAAATGTTCGTTCGCCCGAATTGTGAAGGCCTATTAACAATTGCATGTGAGTGGGATTTACCTCCCTTTAGTCCAGTTATAGTTGAAACGTCTGAGGATTAGTAATTGAGGAGTTAGTACACCACAGGCAAAACAGAGTTCAGGATATTCAATCATTTCAATGGGCACTTTCAATATTTTATTAATTTATTTATTGGTGTTTAAGGTCACATACTTATGCATAATGGCTAATCGTGGCCGTGACAGTTTTAGGGGTGGAAGAAGCCGGAGTACCCATAGAGAACCACCGAGCAACGACAAGCAGCTGTCAGCTCTCCAATATCGTATCTCTGAACTCTGCACCGCGGCTCAGGCAGTGTTAGATTGGTTGAAGACATGCGCACCATCGACGTGCCTTAGTACACGGCGTCATCGTGTCCCCATGTAGGCAATCGGGGTGAAGTGCCTTGCCCAAGGACACAACGCGGGAGCGCGAATCAGTCGCTGAAATGGTCACCCATCCAACTACTAACTGCGCTCGACGTTGCCTACCGTTGGTGATCTGATGAGAACCGGTTACCGTGACGCCACCGCGTCCCCAGGCATTTTCAAAGATTTCCATCTGAACTGATTTTAATCATCCCTTGAGACCCGTTAACAATTCTCATTCATCGAATCCCAAATCAATAATACTTGCACATAAAAGTGATCTCCGGGAAGCTTTCTGATGGAGTTTCCCAGATGGTCTGGTCGCGAAAAGTGAAATGAGGACCTATCCGAAGACAAGAGACCCCACGGGGCCTGAAGCGCTCATCTCGAACAGAACACAATATAAACAGAGTCCAAGAATGAGTCTACATTAATCAATCCACCTCCATAGTCTACACTGTCAATCATTGAGTCCCTCAGGAGTAACAAAAATAATTCGGGCATCATGCCTTTTCTTCAGTTGATCATAATGTAAAATGTAGAGCTCCCCTATGAAGCCCCTTGATACAACCAATGTGGATTAATTTTAGTTACACACCCTTAGAGGGTACTGTTTACAAAATTTTTAATTTTTAATTCTTCAGCAACATAGCCAATTCCGGCTCCCATAGGGGGCCCAAATATTAACCCAGGCTCTCGATTTGAACACAGTTGAATCTGACTTCCCTAGAGATGTTGTGTGCCAAATATGAAAACATTCTGACTGTTGAATCTGAAGAAGAGAAATTTTAAAGAAGTCTCTTCTTATTGCACTAAGTTAAAATTTGGGTGACCATAGCGAGCCCAAATATTAACCTATGGACCCGATTTGAACAAACTTGAATCTAACTTCCCTAGAGATGTTGTATACCAAATATCAAAGCATTCTGACTAGTGGATCTGAAAAAGAAGAGTTTTGAAAAAATTCGCTCATATTGTACAAAGTTAAATTTCAGGTTCCCACATGGAGCCCCAATATTAACCCAGGCACTCGAATTGAACAAACTGGAAGCTGACCCACTAGAGATGTTGTATACCAAATATGAAAGCATTCCGACTGGTGGATCTGAAGAAGAAGATTTTTAAAGAAATTTCCTCATATCACACTAAGTAAACATTTGGGCTACCATAGCGAGCCCAAATATATTCCTAAGGATCTGATTTGAACAAACTTGAATCTGACCCCCCCCCCCCCCCCCCCCTAGAGATGTTGCATACCAAATATGAAAGCATTCTGACTGATAGATCTGAAGAAGAAGATTTTTAAAAATTATCCCCCATATTGAACAAAGTTAAAATTTGGGCGTTCGTAAGAAGTCCAAATATTAACCTAGGGACTTTGTTTGAACAATCTTGAATCTGACCCTCATAACAATGATGTATACCAAACATTGAAAGATTCTGAGTGGTGGTTCTGAAGAAAAAGATTTTCAAAGAATATTCCCCATATTACCCTATGTTAAAATTTCGGGCTCCTGTATTGAGCCCAAATATGAACCAATGGGCTTTATTTTAACAAACTTGTATTTTACTCCCCTATGAATACTGTATACCGAATATCAAAAGATTATGATGATTAGTTCTGGAGAAAACATTTTTAAAAATTTTTGCAAATATGCTGACTCAGCATTTTTTCGATGCCCATTACAGAACACCCTAACATAACCGATGGCAATTTTTTTACCATTCAATTCTACTGGTCTTAAGGATACTTCATACCAAATAACAGCTCTCTGTTCCGTGTGGTTTGGGAAATATGGGAGTTTGAAAATATTTTTATTTTTAGCTCCCAGGGTTCCCTTGGCGATGCAGGAATTTTTTTTTACTTGGGTCAAGTACATATGACCCAATAATACCACATACCAAATTTGGTTCAAACCGGACCATCGGTCAGAAAATCGAAATTTTGGGCGGGGCCAAAAATCTTACCCCCCCCCCCCCCCCATTACCAAGCCAAATATTGCTTCACGAACTTCGTTTGAACAAAACTGATTCTAAACCTCAAAGGGAAGTTCCATAGCAAATATCAAGTCATTGTACACACTGGTTCATGAGATGAAGATTTTAAAAATATTTTGGAGCATTTCCCCCACTCCCTCCCTATGGGGCTGACCATGTTGAGTTGAACACAAATGCAAAGCCCCTTCGGGACCATTACTCGCACAAACTTTCACTTGAATTGTCCTAGTGGCTTTGGTGTTGACGGATGGACGGACGGACGAACGGACGACGGTCAGAGAGCGATGAGATTAGCTCAGTTTGACTTTGTCAAGATGAGCTAAAAATAGTAACGAACTAAATTTGATGTCGTCAAGAAGAGGAGTATTCCCTGGATAACATATTTAAAATCCGTTTATGGGTACCATATTTTTACAGCGTTTTGAATTTTGGTAACGTCAGTGGTACGGATCGCGCACTTCAAACCAATGCGGGGAACGCTTTGGGGTATCCCATGTGACGTTAGATAAGATAAGATAAGATTTATTTAGCAAATACACCAGAACAATGGCAGATTGCTTTGTATATAGAAAAGCAACATAAATAGAAACATAAAAAATATTAATTCCAAATGACAAACGTAAATATCAAAGCTCATGGTGGTTGTAATATAATATTGTTAATGTTACCTCTTGGTGTCAGATTAGTAAAACTTGTTCTCGTTGTTTTAAGAACTGCTGGATCATACCAGATGATACCGCATAGCCGTGGAACATTGTTTCTCATCAGGAATATGAATCTCTCGGATGTGTCCATCTCATCAAACTCTTGGTATTCACGTTCAAATTTGTAAAATGCACCTTCTCTAAGAGATGCACATTCGCTGCACTCCACAACGAAGTGACATTCTGTTTCCTCTGCACCTGTGCCGCATATCGCGCATAAGCGTTCATTTACGGGGATGGTTGGTTGCATATGCCTCCCCTTTTCTATCATAAGTTTGTGGTTACTTACACGCAAACGAGTAAGTATGTTTCCGACCTTGGGGGATGTTGCATTGATCAAATAAGTCCCCAGGTGATATTTGTCTTTAAACTCAGTTTATTTTTTCCAGTTTTCCTGTCGTCATCAAATATTGCATTATAAAAAATATTTAAATGAGTCTCTTTCAGATTTTCTCTTATCGTTATGTATTTCACAGGTTGAAACGGAATTTTCTGATCAGAGTTATTTTGATGATTATAATTGGCTATAAGCTGTTGATATTTAACCAACATTGAACCTGACATAGTGTAATTCTCGGATTCAGTTCTAGCCTCTGATAGTAAGGAAGGGGTTTGGAGATCATATAATTTCGATATAAACTGAGCGAACTATATTTTGGCAACTATGTGTGGTGAGTACTGTCCATGGGCGCAGATCATGGGGGGACGGGGGGGACGTGTCCCCCCCCCCCCCAGATCTCATCAGGGGGGGGGGGCATGGTATGTCATGTCCCCCCCACCACTGGGGGGACATGGTATGACATGTCCCCCACTATGCTCCCCCACTGCTGCACCCTCTCATCAATTTTGTTTGAATAATTATGAGACGTGGAGACTCAGAACACGTGCGAATCGCTTGTTAGCCCATTGTGGGGTTAACCAGGCCCGTCGGAACCGGGGGAGGGGGGTGGGGGACTGCAGCCACCCCAATAATTTGCTGTTGTGTCATCGTCAGTTTATCCACGCTGGGAGCAACCGATGTTAAATATCCACAACTAAGTCCAATTTGAATAAAACAGAGACAATCAACTACGGATACGGGGGTGGGGGGCAGTCGTAACTAGATAAATTATAATGTTACAGTGAAAAAGTTACAATTGATAATACATCAATTTTAATAAACTTAGTAGAATGTCAATGCGAGATTCACTTCTGATACACGTTCAACTAGTCCAAACTTGGACCCACAGTTCGTAATATAATTTTGGGGTTGGTACGGCCTGTACTGTAGCCGTATCAACCACAAAAATTATATTACGGACTATGTCTGTGGGTCCATGTTTGGACTGACGTAACGTTCAACGAACAGTTGTTCAACACTGCGCCTTCAAATAAGTTGTTACTCAGCCAGACACAGATGTGGGTTGCACGAATGCATGAGCAGCATAACTATTTGATATCGGAATATCAATGTTGCAGACAGAATTCTTATGCAGAGAGAGTAATAGGCCGGTACTGAGCTCGTGAAAATGTGCAAGACAGTATCGTCTGCTTTGTTTACATTTTGAAAACGAAATTTATCGATCGAATTCATTCAATTCACGCGACTTGTTGATGACGTATGTGTCGGGCTGTTATTGGATCTGTTAATCCATTAACGGGCCCGACACATACGTCGTCGCTCCATCTGTTGGGCCTTTATGCTAATCCACCGCACAGTTGAATTGTGTTAATCTAATAGGGAACGCTCAGTAAAGCGCGAACAATTATGGTTAAGCATTTTGACAAAATTACAACAGGCTGTTGAAAAACATATTTTTTTCTACTAAATAATTAAGAGAAATTATACCCCAGAGGCCACCAGAATGCACCATTTGATAGCGCAATTTAAAAATTTTCTTGGGGGGAGAACCCCCCCCCCCCCCCAAACCCCCCTCTGCCGGCTCGTGCCTGCGCCACTCGCTGCAGATGCCTTCGGCATCTCCCCGTCCCCCCCCCCCCCCCCCCCCCCACTTTTTGGAAGAGATCTGCGCCCATGGTACTGTCCAAGTTCAGCTCTCACTGCATGAACGCTTTCACATGGCGATTTATCAATACTAGCATCGTTGATTTCCGTGGCCCATAATTCACTGCCATATAAGAGGGTGGATTTTATCGGGATGTTGAATAGTTTTTGGTAAACCGAAACCGGCGGAAGACACTTTGTTTTAAAGTTGTTGTTCAGACTAAAGAGGGCTTTTAAACCTTTCAGTCCGAGATCTTTTTGTGCATTCTGTAGTTTACCGTTGGACATAAATGAAAGGCCCAGATATGTGTACTGGTGGGCGTGCATAAGCTCATTGTTCCCAATATGAAAACCATGGGGCTCCTTATTCTTTCGCGATTACAAAATCATAACTTCAGTTTTGTCAACATTTGCGCTAAGTGTGTTTTTAATGCAGTAGGCATTCAAGTTATCCAATGCTCTATGTAGTCCCTGAGACGAGTTTGAGATGACCGCTAAATCGTCGGCAAATAGCAAGTGACTTAGATTCGTGGTATGTAGACGGACGGACCACATCTTTCATCAAAGATTAAGCCAATGTCGTGATAAAGATTTTGAAGAGCGTCCGCGGGTTCACACCACCTTGTCTGACACCAATCGTTGACTTGAAGGGTGGGCTTAAACCTTACGTAGTTTTTGTTTGATAGTAACTCGAGCTATATAGGGATTTTAAAATTTTAAATACATTATCCTGTATCCCGAAGCGGTGTAATTAAGCAAAAAGAATGTTTCTATCAACACTATTAAATGCTTTTTCTAAAATGAACAAAAGCAGCATATAACGGCTGTTTAAGTTTTTTTATATTTCTTTTGAGCTGTTTTAAGAATAAAGGCGCTGTCAATAGTACTGCTGTGTTTTCTGAACCCAAATTGATTATCACTAATCAAGGAATTATCTTCAAGATAGGTATTAATCCTCTCGCTGATAACTCTTTTGAATAGCTTACCCAGAGCACCGCCAACGGCAACAGCTCTATAATTATTGGGATCTTGTCGATAGCCCTTCATAAAAATGTGGTGAGAACAGATTTACTCCACGAGGGGATAATAATGTGATTCAAATACCTGATTAAATAATTTAGTCACATGATCAATCATATGCGGGACTATTATTTTTAAGAGTTCGTTTGAAATGTTATCACACCCGGTCGATTTATTGTTTTTTAGACTTCTCAGAGAGTGCATTATTTCGGTAGCCGATGTTTTGTCATTATTCAATGGGTGTTGTTGCGGTGTATTGTGGGCATCGCATGTTTTGTTACGGTAGCCTATGCCTATGTTAGTAGCTAGGTAATGTTATTACTACGGTGATACGTGGTGCCAGTGCACATGCGCAGCGCGTGTTGTTAGGACAATATGTGTTTCCATCGTGCCTTTGGAATGATGGAGGCTGCTGTGTAAATTACCCAAATAGACACGTCCAGACTGATATCTTGAGTAGCACGTAGTGCTATAGGGCGTTAAACAAATAGCATTTTCCAAAAGTGCGTTCAATTAGTCCAGAGTGTACTCCGGAAGAGAGGAGCCCCCCCCCCCCCCCCTCCAAAAAACAACAAACAGTCTGTGTTTTGGGGAAGGGGTACTATTTTTAGCGTTTTGGTCTATTTTGCAACTCTTGACGCCCCCTCCCCCAAACCCCCGCCCTCACCATTCGATATCGTGCTAATGCTTGCTATCTCTAGTACAGGCTTCTGTCCTGACCGAGTCTTAGAAGATTCAGCTTGGTGGCTCCATTCTCCTCAGCCCACATCTGTCTTTTCAGCCCCTTGGCCAAGTTGACGGGAGTATGATGCCCTATTAACATACTCTCCTGCACAGCACATGTGTTACAAAGACCGGGTGTGGTGATGAGAAGTGGTCGCAATGTGCCTCAAAAACATATAGTACGGGCACATGTGGATATTTAGGGAGCATTGGGGATTGAATGTAAGGCAGCGGCAGTTGTATAGAATCTGCCACAATAGTGATGGGAGTAGATCACTGGTCACAGTAGTGCTGTCTCTCCAGTGGTAGGAGTAGAAGTAGTGATATAGAACAGTAGAAGCGTTAGTTTATTTGTTACTAACGGTTTTTGTAGGTAACAGCGGGGTCTCTCAGTTAGTAATGTCGGCTGAAATCTCCAAACAGAGAAATCTCCTCGGAAAAATACCCTCAGATAGCTGTCCTCAAAAAAGTATCCTCCGAGGTTACATCACCGTGTCATGAGTATCCTCAACTATACGTATGTACCCATGACTGTGCAAAATGTTTTTGAGGCATATTGCGACCTATATCACGTAAGCAAATTTCGGCCTTTCAAGCATGTGTCCATGTCTTGTATGTGTTGTGCTTGCACCGTTAGCTATCACATAAGCACATCTGGATACGATCAAGACAACAATCTCTCATACGTAATGGACACTTCAAACCCAGCAAATACTGGATTAAGGTACTGTATAAACTGATCTGGGTTCTGATAAATGGCGCAGTTTGACTGAGCCTCCTAAGACCTGGGCGATGTGTAGAGTTTTAGACAGATCAGAGATAACCAGCAAGTGGAATACTGCCTCTCGTGTTGGAAAACTTTAGCACATGACAAACTGTGTAGCCATGGGGCTATACAAGTCATCGGAGACAGGGAAGTAGGGGTAGAAAGTAGTTGGGTTGGAGTAAGCATTAGTACAACGAGCAGATGAAGGGGATAGTTGACGATGGCAGTGTCTGGAGGCCATGGTTCCATCGCCTATGAAGTAGCTAGGATCCATGGGATTGTGTAGGAGGTGAGCTGGTACCCCATCAGTTCATATTAGTGCCAACAGGCCTTAAACATTAGTTCACTGACTATCACTCTTCGGTGCCCAATGTCTCCAAATACCCGTATGTGCTCGCATGCTGTGTGTTCTCTAGGCATACCTAGGTCTTTCAAGTATGCTGCCGTTACGTATACAAACCTCTACTCGTCTCTCTGGCTACTATTTGCCTGTACCACTACTATTGGTTATCTCTGCTGTAACCTACGCCCGTCACTGGAACGTTTTGCTTCTCAAGATGATAAAACGGCACTCATTTAATTAACAGATGGCTTCATATGTTGTTTTTTTAATGTAACGGGCCCCACGTGGTTCGGCCGGAGGGGAGAAAATGAAAAAGGGATACCCAGAAGTGGCTTTTCATTATTTATCAGGTCTTGCCAGGGTGGGGGGGGGGGGGGTGCTATAAGTGGATATGTGTGCAGGGGAGGGTCCGATAAATATACTATACCCCATCTTTAAAGGCAGCTGGTGACATCCTCTCATGTCATGCTACGTATTAGGGACTATAGTCGTGTACCAGCTACTACTGTTTGAGATGCACGGCTGGATTTAGACATGGTGAGGCCCTAAGTTATGGGAGGCTTAGCACCATAGTTATTTATTTATTTATTGATTGGTGTTTAAGGTCACATATTTCTGCACAATGGCTAACCATGACCGTGACAGTTTTACGGGTGGAGGAAGCCGGAGTACCCGGAGAGAACCACCGAGCAACGGCGAGCAACTGTCAGCTCCCCAACATACCAACTCCACACAAGCAGGGTTAGCAATGGTTGAAGACAGGTGCACCATCGACGTGCTGTACGCCTTAGTACACAGCGTCACCGTGCCCCCACATGGGCAATGGGGTTGAAGTGTCTTGCCCAAGGACACAACGCGAGGACCTCTCGGCTTGCAGCCTGCACCTCTACCAACTGAGCCACCGTGCTCCCACCACAGTTATTTAAAGGTCATGAAAATAATTATTAAAACCAAAACATAATACACTTAATTTGAAATACAGTGCTAATTATTACAACGTAAAATATGTTATGAAAATACAATAAATTGTAGAGATAATAATAGTGAATATGTTTATTATGCAAAATGTCACGGGTTAATTATTCCTTGAAATATATTATAAAAACATTGTAACTGTGAAAGAAATCTGCAATTTTGAGAAGCCCCTTCAGACTGTAATGCCCTATGTTGTAGCCTGTAAAACTTATGCCAAAGTCCAGTATTGTATTTCCAAATGGGAACAAACCGAGTTGCTTTGAGCCAAAGAATTCAACATCAGCAGGTTCGGCCTGTTTCTTCTCCTTCAGCCATCTTCCAACCCATCGCCCTCGGGTAGAAGATAAAGTAGAAGAATTTAAAGAAGTAGATCGATCCATGACCAGATCGTGACATGTATAACTAAATAGAGTTACTTCTTGGCATTCGTAATGGATACCCGTCACTCTAGTCGAAAGCTTGGGGTTGGAAGATGACAAAAGCAGTCTCAATAATAATAAATACCTATCTTTTCCAGGCTGTATTTTCGATTTGTTTCCCCCGATTACTGTTGGATAATACTGCTAATTAAGTTGATTTACGTCAGTAGGTCCAGTAATCCAAAAGTATATTCGCGGGATGCTAACCTAACACACACATCTGACATCTCAGCGGAGATTTTAAAGAAAACCTTTTCAAGGTGAAATGAAAGTGGGAAGATAAAAGCACATCTTTTTTTTTCGTTTTATTCACAAAGTTCAGTCTTTGTCTGTTCGAAAACGATGTCGGACAAGGGTTCTCCTTGCGGTAAATATAATAACTGAACTTTGAATCAGCCCCCATAAGGCCATTTTTTAAACATTTTACCTCGAGTTGCACTTGAAGAAAAGTACTAAACTTCAGATGAAAATGGAAGTTTAAAAGCATCACACAAGCCTGTAAAATCAGCCATCATTGAAAACATTTGTCGTGGATATCTCATAAATTGATGTCAGGTTATTCCAAAAAATAGTTAATGTTTTTCTTAAATGCTATACTTGATATATTTTCTCTACATCGTACTCGAGTAAATTTCCAGCTGTGCACAATTCTGATTTTCGTGCTTGGATACTTAGGAGAATAACTCTGAATAAGAATAGATGATTAGACAAAAGAAAAAAAATCAATTGGTTCCGGATTTCTCGACCGATCTCTATTTTCATACCCAGCCCTAATCTTTTCATAAACAGGTAATAAACAGTTATCAACATTTAAAATGATGTAAGAAGATACTTGTGGGTCAGACGTAAATACATGTGCAGCACGAAAATAGATCAAACATTTCAACCCTTCGCCTTACCTAAAAACAGGCGACACTTCAAAAAACAAAACAAAAACCCTCCTAAAAATAAAAATTTCGTTTACAAAAATCGTTATTCAAATTTTATTACTTCAATTTATTTTTTGTAGCAAAAACATAGCTTATGATCCTAATTGGAACGAGCCCATTGAGTTCGTTCTGATAAAGGTCATAAGCTATGTTTTTCTACAAAAATTTTTTAAAAAAGTAATAAAATTTGAATAACGATTTTTGTAAACGACGCCGGTCGGTTTTGGAAGCTGGTGTCTATGTGAGAAGATCAAATATGCCCCCCCCCCCCCTAAAAAAAAAGCTAAAATCCTGACACCGATCCTATTTTTCTATTTTATATAAACGGAACCAAAGCATTTTTTCGCCGAAGATGCAGGCCAAACCTGCTGAGGGTATAATTCTTTGGCCCAAAGCAACTAAATTTGTTTAAAATAGCCGACCGTATTTCACAGGAATGCCTGTATATTGACACGTTTGTATACTCCCAATGTCAGTCATTAACTATTTAACCGAGAAGCAGGTTTGTTTTAAAAAGATGAGAGGCATGTGTCTCCGTGCAGACCCCCCCCCCCCCACACCCACCCCCATCCTCCCGTTCCATCGCTTCTTCTTGTCCTTGAACAGTATTCTTGAAGACATTTTTCGTGTTCTATTTTCAGAGGCGTTTGTATCATGAGCATAAGAAAATCGCTGAGATCGGCTTGTGGTGAGGAATGCAACTTGGATCACATTGGAGATGGAGAACATCACAGACACAGACCTATTCACCATATGGTTGGCAACAAGATGAATTTGTCAGTATCCAAACGAACTCCTGGGTCGCATAAGAAGAAAGATGATTATCGTGAACGCAAAACCGACGTTACTGAATATATAGTTCATACCATAGCAGATTCTGGAAAAGAAACGAATCAACTTGGATCAATATTTTTGGACGACGAGTTTGCAGATCTGTCATTTGCACGAAGCGCAATACAGTACGCCAAATTTCCCTCTTCACCAGATAATTTTCAATTCGTCTCCAATATTGGTACCCCTATTGACGAGGAATACGAAACAAAAAAACTTGTTTCGGGTATTGCTGACAAAAACAACTGCATACTGATAAATCAAGCAGAGGACGAAGATAACGAAAACTCTGAAGATGACATGGAACAAACGACGGAAATTGATATCGACCCAAGAGCTACAACTTTTTCAGAAGGCTTCAAAAGACTGTACGGCGACAGGGGGCGGGAGATAATAGAACGGGCAAAAGAAAAGGTTAAAAACATGAAAAACTCGGATTATAACTCAAACCAAGGAATTAGAGATGAGATGGACCAGAAGTCAACACCCAACATCTTTTCGGAAGAATTCGAACGCCAGTATGGAAACAGAGGTAGAGATATTATAAAGAAGGCAAAAGAAAAGGTACGCATCGCGAAACAGGGCACATGTCGACCTTCTCGTCGTTACGATAGCTTAGATCGCCTTTATGAGAGAATGAATCCTCGAGAAGACAAGGATACATCACTCATGTGGCGAGTGATAAAACAAAACTGGTTGCCAATGATTGTTTCACTGTTGCTTTTGTTAGTTTGTGTTTACTATTTCGACTACTTGAAACGTTCTATTGTTGGTGGTAATGTGGCTGTTGTCGCAGTTATGATCTCCTCTCTTCTATTTTACGCCATTGTTTCTCTATGCCAGTTAGTCATATGTCGCATATTCCCAGGAAAATTCGACGAGAAATTCATTGCGACAGTGGTACTATTAGTTGTTTTGTTTCCTGTTTTTGCCTGCATGTTCTTGATGATCTTCAGTTTCGCTATTAATATATTTGAGAAAACATCGGGTAACGGTACAAACCTAAACTCAACCGAGGACAATGCGATGGCAGACACTTATTTCAGTAGTAGCTTTTGATATACACTGAATTAGTAGCGTAAATATGTGCGTTCGAACCCCTGCCATGCCATTGTAAATATGTGGAGTCAATGCAGCCATCCGAGACCTTGTCTTTTTCCAAACTGCAAAGAGACTTTGAACGACTGGATTGTTTGAACGGCGAAACACTGTTTTCTGAAAGGGATTAATGTCTGCAGTGAAAGAGGGTGAGATGTATTGGTGTGAGGGAGCCTCAATTTTTGAACTTTCTGGCGGAAAGTTAACACCCAGAGCCAGTGGCGTCATGCCCCCCCCCCCCCAATATTTTAGGTGAAGGCCTGGGAAGTGACATTTCCGGCCATCTGGGAGGCATTTTTGCCAACATTTTTGGGCACGCTACGCGCCAACCGATGGTGGCGCTCCACTTAGATGGTGTTACCGATTCCCCCCCCCCCCCCAGATTTTTCCCTAGCAAGGCGCCCCTGCCCAGGGCCAATACTATAAAACTTTTACAATTGTATTTTCTAGAATTGTATTTTGTAGTTATGACTTGCCATGAGTTGAAATGAACCATTAGCATTTTTAAAATGATAATGATTCATTTTAGTCAGTTCTTTTAATAGGTAGAAAATGCAATTCCAGAAAATACAATTGTAAAAGTTTTATAGTATTGGCTCCAGGGGCCAATACTATAAAACTTTTACAATTGTATTTCCTATAATTGTATTTTTTACCTATTAATATAACTCACTAAAATGAATTACCACCATTTTAAAAGATTTGGCAATTTGCCAACTGGTAAATTGCCAGATCTTTGAAAATGCTTATGGTTCATTTTAACCCATTAGAAGTCATAACTAGAAAATACAATTGTAAAAGTTTTGTAGTATTGGTTAGGTCGATAAGAAATAATCAGTACATGTCGAATACAGACGCCGGCGGTATGGAGCCCTCGTCTGGTCTTCATAATTTCGTGTACAGCTTCCCTCAGCCACGTTTCCAGATCTACACGAGAAAGATAGACACAAAGGTCGGCGAGGGATACGGTTATGGGTCCCATCCATGCGTACATCCGTCCGATCGTACGCCCACCGGTTTTGCAAAAGTGATAGCTTAATCAAATGTGATCGGATTATCGTTAAATGTGTTATGGGCACATTCTGGGGGAAGATCTCGATCCAGTTCGATATTCACCTAATTTCATCAGCTGATTTCATCGATTTTTTTTTAGATTAGGCCCCTTGTTGTTGTTAATTTGGTGTCAGTCCGTGTAAAATCAGAATTCGCACAGAAGTTACACCAATTTTTTTTTTAAATAACATTTCACCCACTTCTTTATTTACGGGATTAGGTTTTCGTCATCTCATGGAATTTTCTTGTTTGGTACGAAGCACCCATGTGGGTAATTTATTTTTTATTGTTGGTAAACGACACTTTCAACGGGGATACATCGTTGGTGCGGTTTTACGGATGGAAGAAGCCGGAGTACCCGGGGAGAACCACCGAGCCGTGTTAAATCCTCTAGTGAAGATTCAAGTTTGTTCAATAGAAGATTCTTTGGCAAAAATTCATGGCATCGCTTTGGGAGGGGCAAAATTCATGGTCTCCACCTGGAGTTTTAGTTTTCAAAAACGATCAGCGAATTAAGGCACGAACAGAAACTAGTTCGCAGTATTACTTGGAAACATCTTGAACAATAAACACAAATAAAAACGTCTCTAGCCCCCCCCCCCCCCCCCCCCCACACACCTCCATGAGAATCTCTTGAGAGGAAAATAGAAACTTAAAAGGTAACATTTCCTTAACTACACTATGTAGATACTTTACGATCCTGGCCATCTTTTTAGTATTTGTAGCCAATGAGCTGATTTGACCCAAATTTGGCATGCAGTATTTGGGGGCAACTTACACTTGATTCATGCTAATAAATAATACGGTGAGAATCCATGAGGCTGTAAATAAAGCTGCAGGGTACTTATATCGCCACATCGGCATCTAAGACCATATTATCGTGGTGATGAAAAGTTATGTTGGGTAAGACAGATCAGCATCTTTTGAAAAGTAAAATAATTGAGTAAAATTATGAAAAATTGACACTCTAATACACTCTAAAATCAGCTAGGTTAAAAATTAACCCAAATCAAATAGGTTGTGTGAATATGAACCCAATTGGGTTCATATTCATTCAACCCAGTTGATTTTTACCCCAACCGATTTTAGAGTGTGACAGTGAACTAAACAGCGAAGACAGCAGTGAGTAATGATACAGATAGTTGAATGAAGGCTATGTAACCCAATCTGTTGATCAGAAAACGTCTCCATGGTACATATAGTATCTGTTGCACGCCAACGTTTTCTGATCAACACAGTCTATCGAATCGATTTTGAGAAAAGCTATCGCCCTTGCGCGCCATTGCACCTGCAATTTTGACTTTTTGCGTTTAGATAACGTTGTCCCTCGGTTCCACCTAGCGACCGATTAAGCCTTATTAACCCTTTACCTAACTAACGTAACGGACCAAACCGGCCAGCGCTATTCACAAAATTCGCCAATTAATTTTCATTATTTTTTCTTTTTTTTTTGTCTCAAAAACATAGGTTATGATCCCTCTTTGAAACGAGCTCGTCGAGCTGGCTCCAATGAGGGGTCATAACCTGTGTTTTTGATACAGTTATTCAAGAATTTTGTTTGCAAGTGTCGTCTGCTTTTCATGTTAGGTAAAGGGTAACGAGTAAGTTGCATCCGCCGCAGAATATCAAAGTTGTGCAGTAGAAAAAAATAAAAATGTCAACAAACCGTTATCACATGACCCCTCACTGGAATGAGCTAGTCGAGATCGTTCCCATGAGGGGTCACGTGATATATTTCTGTTGAATTGTTTTCGAAAATTAAATTTCTAAAAATTCTGATGTCATGTGTTTTCTGCAAAGGCTTTAAAATCTATCTAGAAAAATAGGCCAATACAATACGTGTAGATGCGTGCGCGAAATTGTGGACGATGCATCGTGAATTATGCCGGGACACAACAACAGTGCGCTTCACTTCAAATGTTATGGAGTTGAATACAGCGCGCCTCCCATTTCAAACTCAAAAGACTGTCAGTAGATCATAGATTTTATTATTTTCTTTTAATTCCTATTTATTGCGGCTTACCAAATCAATTCCCAGGGTCACAGTTAGAGGCCAAACCCTCCCCCACCGCCACGTACCTAACTGAGATCTTCGGTAGAAAGGTTAATGGATATTCACTACCAATTTACAAGTATAGCATATGTTCTAGAACTGATTTCAATGAATGCCACACGTTTCTGACTTTATCATGTAATCTCATATTTTGTTTTTTCCGAATGAAGTTTACACTTGGTAATTTACCAAATGGAAGTCCGGAATGAACTTATAAGTCGCAATAAGTCCGAGATCGACACTGTTTTAAAATCTTGATATATCTAAATCCAGATAAGTAATTGTTATGCTCATGTATAGTTATATTTACAGACTAGTTCTTGTGAACTCATCATGGCTTACTTATTTGTACCATGGAGAACAAACCTTTATATTCGCTCATTCTATAACGGTACTGTACTTTCAATTTATCTACTTGTAACGCCAGGAGCACCCAAACTGAATTCTATTTTGACACCATTGAACTCAAACCTATTTTGGCTAACACACAAGTTTTGATTTCCCTCTCTTACGGTCTAGTGGCGTAGATTTGTTTGCTTGCCACTGACTGACTGGGGTAGCGGGCGCGTAGCCAGGGCAAATGAAGGGCATGTGGCGGAGGGGGAGGGGTAGTATATTTTTATGCTGCTATATAGGCAACAGAAAAATAAATTCCCTCACTTAATTTCACCTCCTGCGGTGTTAGGCATGTGTATCCCCCGTAAATGAAGGCCCAATGTCTCTCTCGGGATGAAAAAATAACTCATCATGCCAATTAGTGCACCCCGACTACCGTTTATGTATCCAGAAAGTTGTGAAAGTGAGGTAATAATGATAGCAAAATGGCTGTAGAAATATCAGGGTGGGAGTGCATGAAGTACTTTTTTATGGATTTCAGGCATGAATGCATTTTAGGTTGACATTTTTCGGTAAAAGTGGTAGGATGTGCCACTTTTTTATCCACCGCCGACGAAGCAGGGGATATTGAAGTGGTGTTCGTCCGTCCGTCCGTCCTTCGGTCACAAACTTTCTCTGCTTAACTCCTACAGCTTTCAGTGGATTTTTACGAAACTTGGTCTGAAGTATCAGTATCAAGTGTAGATGTGCATGTGGTCAGGAATTTTCGATGCGACAATTTTGCGTGGTTACGGCCCTTGGTAATAGCAAAATATCCGCCAGAAATGCTTGCCCGCTTGGTATCAGATGGTTCGGCCCATTGCAAGTTCCGCCCGAGTGAGTGAGTCCACCCAGCCATAAGTGAGTTCGGCTAAGTCAATAGTAGAACAGACCGATCGATTGAACTTGCAATGGGCCGAACTCACTGTCATTCGTCTGCTCAACTCCTCCTGCATTTTTATCTTGGTGTGCAGTGTGAATATGATGTGCACATTTGCATATGGAAAGGAAATTTCGATTCGAATATTTTTCCAGACTGAGTTATAGCCTTTGTCAACTTTGAATTTAGCATAATTGCAGGATTTTTGAAGATATCTTCAATTGAGATTAAAGAAATTAAATGATTTATCCTCCCGCCGACGAAGTCTGGAGGGGGGTATTGAAATGGTGTTCGTTTGTCCGTCCGTCCGTCCGTCCGTCCATCCGCCCATCCATCACAAACTTTGTCCGCTTAACCCCTACAGTTTTCAGTGGATTTTTGCGAAACTTGATCTGAAGTATCAGTATCAAATGTAGATGTGCATGTGGTCAGAAATTTACTCTATGACAAATCTTGCATGGTTACGGCCCTTGGATATAGCAAACATTCCATCACAAAGGCTTGTCCGCTTAACTCCTCCTACATTTTTTAGGATTTTTACAAAACTTGGTCTGAAATATCAGTATCAGGTAGATGTACATGTGGTCAGGAATTTTCGATGCGACGAAATTTGCGTGATTATGGCCTTTGGTAATAGCATAATTTCCATCACAAATGCTTGTTTGCTTAACTCCTCCTGCATTTTTCATTGGATTTTTACGAAAATTGGTGTGTAGTATGAGTATGATGTGTACATGTGCATACGTAAAGGAAGTTTGATTCAAATAATTTTACCAGAGTTATAGGCCTTGTCGACTCTGAATTTACCAAAATTGCAGGTTTGTGGAAGATATCTTCAGTTGCAATTCAAGATATTAAATATTTGGTGAGTGGCGTTAATGGGTATCAATAAATGTCCAGGTCGATGAGATTATTCCTGTCATAACATAAAAGTCGGCGGGGGATATGGATATCGTTAGACTGTTTTGTTCTCATCAGACTAGCTGCATGATCAATATGTATTCCCAGTACCTTTGGCCGGTGTTTTTTTTCTTATATGCCATCCATTTTCCAACTGGTCAAAGCAGAAGAAATACACCAAATACACCAAACCATGTAGCGTGTACTTTAAAAAGAGACAAGCGAATACTGATTCATACATTACGTGGCATGTGATCCCAGTACAAGGTGCGACACGAAAGAACGTTGTCCGCTGTTTCTAGGGTATAAAAGATTTAGACATACTACTTAACACCACACTCGCCAAGACACGAGAGTTAAGGACAGATATTTCCATAGATCACATTTTTCTTCCAAAGGGGTGAACAGTAATAAGTTCGGACTGTTACAGGTGTGTCTTGGATATGTGCCTCAATACCCCCAACCCACACACACACTTTCACTGAGCGCCAGTTGCCTCTCACAGAGTGGTGTGTAAAGCTCTGAGATGTACAGATGGTGCATACTTAGTCTGATATAGGGTTAATACCAGGAGGGGCTTAATGGGGATTATAGCACTCCCTGCCATGGATGCCTATCACCCGCCGGGGAGCACAAGCCCCCACATCGCGGAAATCCTGGCGCCACCCCTGCTCTTTAGAAGAATATGCAAAACATATCTCCAGTACAAAGCAAATGTAAATTTGGTACAGTACATGGAAAGTATGCAATCACTCAAACGCCCATGGAGTGGAGTTACCACCCGGAGAGTAAGTCTATTTCTGTGTGAAAAGGCATTAGGAGCCAAGTAATAATTCAGCCAATACCAAATATAAGTTCCCTTCAGTACCAATGCTAAAACTCCGGAACTCCTCTAGAATATCAAACCAGGTTTTTGTCAGTAGTTCTGGTCAGTGTGCTGTTAAATATTATCTCTAGTCTTACAGACACTTCTTGCTAACCTATAAAATTTGTAACTTTCAAGATAAACAAAAACACGGGACTCACTGGATATCCTCTTTTTGATGCCTGTATATAAGAACAAACGGAACGTTTCTGGTGATGGACCTTTGTGTTCTAATAAGAGGTTGATTTACTTGAAAATTGCTTGTAATTTCTTCTAATAAGAGGTAATTTACTTAAACATTGCTTGTGTTTCTTCTAATATGAGGTCAATTCACTTGAACTTTGCTTGTGCTTCTTGAACACTGCTTGTGCTTCTTCTAATAAGAGGTCGATTTACCTGAACATTGCTTTGGTTTCTTCTAATAAGAGGTGATTTACTTAAACATTGCTTGTGCTTCTTCTAATAAGAGGTCAATTTACTTGAACATTGCTTGGGCTTCTAATAAGAGGTCGATTAACTTGAACATTGCTTGTGCTGTTTTTGTCCTTCCATAGAAACGAATCAAAGCTTGTGTTGTCACACCAACCAATTCAAAAAAAATCTAAAATAGGCAACATGGGGTATAAACGATTGACTGGCCTGACTTTATCTCCATGTTGTGGTCATGATTAGCCATTGTGCAAAAGTATGTGACCTAAAACACCAATAAATATAAATAAATATTTTAACCATTAACAGAATTTGTTTACACTGTAAGCATGCACTGCCCCACTTCCCTGTGGTCTCACAGGGATTTCAAGCGGGAAAAATACACTGCAAAAGTGTTTCAAAGTAAATCCACTCTATACCATAAAATTAGGCTATAGGAACCTTCAGTTCTCATCAATGCCACAGTAAATAAATTATCAACAGGGAAGGGTAAAATGAAAGTGTCAATGACACTGTAGCTCAGCTTGACAAACTTAAACTTGGTAAGTTATAAGTGAAATGGCAAAATTGAAGATCATTGGTTTCAGTGTTATTTGGTGAAACTTCAACATAACAGCATTGTGTGTGAACAACCTCAGAGCAATCCACACATTTTTCAATGTAAACTGTAAAGCTGGCTAAAGGAAGAATGTTGATACACAAATGCAGTATCATTGTAAACGACCACTTTTTTCACAGAAATGAATGCTAATCGATAGCTCTTATCTGGAGGTCTCATATTGCTTGTGCTGTTTTTGTCCTTTCATAGAAACGAATCAAAGCTTGTGTTGTCACACCAACCAATTCAAGTAGTAGTATTACTCCTCGCCTATTTACGACATCGATTTCAATGTTTTGCAGCAGTTTTGTGAACAGAATAAACAATTTAGATGACTAGGTTGGCTCTGTGAAGCTCTCTAAAAATAAATTTGAGTGAGGACGAGTCTTGTGCGAGTAACCACTCGCCTCTAATGCAAAGGCTGGGTTCGTGTGCCATGAATTGACTGGGGCCAATAAGGTCAAAATCTAACGTAGCCATGTGTGGAGTCTTATGTAGGAACTGCAGTTACCTCAGGTGTTGGTGGTCAGGCCATATTTTAGCCATTTCCTCGTGGGAACCCCAGGAAATGAAGCAGTGCTTGTTTACTGTGGTAAACGAGCTCGTTTTCACTGTAAAATAGGACCCAGTCACTAATGCTTGGGGTGTGAGTCCTCTAAAATAGGCAACATGGGGTATAAACGATTGACTGGCCTGACTTTATCTCCATGTTGTGGTCATGATTAGCCATTGTGCAAAAGTATGAGACCTTAAACACCAATAAATATAAATAAATATTTTAACCATTAACAGAATTTTTTTACACTATAAGCATGCACTGCCCCACTTCCCTGTGGTCTCACAGGGATTTCAAGTGGTAAAAATACACTGCAAAAGTGTTTAAAAGTAAATCCACTCTATACCATAATATTAGGCTATAGGGACCTTTGGTTCTCATCAATGCCACAGTAAATAAATTATCAACAGGGAAGGGTAAAATGAAAGTGTTAATGACACTGTAGCTCAGCTTGACAAACTTAAACTTGGTAAGTTATAAGTGAAATGGCAAAATTAAAGATCATTGGTTTCAATGTTGTTTGGTGAAACTTCAACATAACAGCATTGTGTGTGAACAACCTCAGAGCAATCCACGCATTTTTAAATGTAAACTGTAAAGCTGGCTAAAGGAAGAATGTTGATACACAAATGCAGGAAGATTAAAGGTCATTGTAAATGGCCACTTTTTTAACAGAAATGAATGCTAATCGATAGCTCTTATCTAGGGGTCTCCCTATGAGCACACTAAGTTAAAAAACAGTCCTATGATAAATGTGCCCTGTGGGCCATGTCAAAGAAGAATGTTGATGCACAAATGCATAAATTCAAAGGTTGTTGTTGATAACAGCAACAGTTTTTGATGGAAATGAAAAGAAAATCGATAGCTCCTATCTTGCTCACCCTGAATAAGCATACCAAGTTTTAAAACAACCCGATAATGAATGTGCCCTCTGAAGCATTCCAAAGGAAGATGTTAATGCATAAATGCACTAAGTTTGAAGGTCATTGCTTGGGCAGTGTTTTTTGTTTTTGTTGTTGTTTTCCTGGAAATTCATAAATATGTCCTGCAGAGAGTGCAAAAGGGATAAGTTGCTGCACAAATGCACTAAGTTCAAAGGCTGATGCTAACGACAATCATTTTTTATGGAAATGAAAGAAAATCAATAACTCCCATCTACAGGTCACCCCAAACATGCATACCAAGTTTCAAAGTGATCCTATCATAAATGCGCCTTGTAGGGCATGCCAGAGGAATATATTGATGCCTGACTAAATTAAGTTCGAAAGTTGTTGCCAAGTTAATCCAACAGCAACATTTTTTGACTGAAATGGAAGAAAACTGACAGCTCGCATCTAGAGGTCACCCTGAATAAGCATACAAAGTTTCAAAGCAATCTGATCATAAATTTGCCAGGTAGGGTGTGCCAAACGGAAATATTGATGCTTAACTAAACTAAGTTCAAAGGTCATTACCAACGGAAATTGTTTTTTATGGAAATGGAAGAAAATTGATAGCTCCCATCTAGATGTCACCCCAATCAAGCACACCAAGTTTCAAAGTGATTCAAGCATAAATGTGCCCTGTAGGGTGTGCCAAAGGGAAATACCAATGCCCGGCTAAACCAAGTTTAAAGGTTTTTGCCATCGGCAACATTTTTTGACAGAAAAGGAAGAAAATTGATATCCCATCTAGAGATCACCCTAAACAAGCATACAAAGTTTCAAAGTGATCTGATCATAAATGTGCCATGTAGGGTGTGCCAAACTGAAATATTGATGCCTAACTAAGTTCAAGGGTGATTGCCAGTGGCAACATTAAATGGAAGAAAATTGATAGCCCCCATCTAGAGGTCACCCTAAACAAGCATACCAAGTTTCAAAGCACATGTGCCATGTAGGGTGTGCCAAATGAAAATATTGATGCCTAATTAAACTAAGTTCAAAGGTCATTGCCACTTGATATGGTAGAAAATTGATAGCTCCCATCTAGAGGGCCTCCAAATAATCACACCACGTATCAAAGCAATCTGATCATAAATGTGGCCTGCAGGGTGTGCCACACGGAAATATTGATGCATAACTGCATTAAGTTCATCGAAGGTCGTTCCCAGCACAACTTTTTTCGACAGAAATGGAAGAAAATCGATAGCACCCATCTAGAAGTCATCCCAATTAAGCATACCAAGTTTGAAAGCGATCCGATCATAAATGTGCCCTGTTGGGCATGCCAAAGGAATATATTCATGCCTGACTAAACTAAGTTCAAAGGTCATTGCCAGTGGCAACATTTTTTGATGGAAATGGAAGAAAATTGATTTCTCCCATGGAGGTCACCTCAAACACGCATACCAGGTTTCAAAGCAATCTGATCATAAATGTGCCCTGTAGGGTGTGCCAAAGGGAAATCTTGAGGGCTGACTAAACTAAGTTCAATGGTCATTGCCAGCGGCAACATTTTTTGACACAAATAAAATGGAAGAAAATCGATAGCTCCCATCTCGAGGTCACCCCAACCAAGCATACCAGGTTTCAAAGCAATCCAATCATAAATGTACCCTGTAGGGTGTACCAAAGGGAAATCTTGAGGCCTGACTAAACTAAGTTCAAAGGTCATTGCCAACATCAACATTTTTTTATGGAAATGGCAGAAAATTGATAGCTCCCATCTAGAGGTCACCTCAAACAAGCATACCAAGTTTAAAAGTAATCCAATTATAAATGTGACCTGTGCGGGGGTGCCAAAGGAAAATTGTGGACACACATACATATGTTATGTATATATATATACATACATATGTATGCATGTACGTATGGACATACAAACAGACACCAATGGACGAGAAGTGACAACATAGCTCAGCTTGACTTACTTTGTCAAGTTGAGCTAAAAATAAAATATAGTGAAGGCGTCACAACTAGAATATATACGTACATATGTATGCATGTACATATGGACATACAAACATACACCAATGGATGAGAAGTGACAACATAGCTCAGCTTGACTTTGTCAAGTTGAGCTAAAAATCAAATACAGTGAAGACATCACAACTAGAATTTCTTAACTGAATAACCTTGTTAATTGTATATAAATTCCAAACACCACACTATTTTACCATTCTTTTGGTACAAATTTGTCCAATATATTATTATTATACAAAGAACTCCTGTTTATTAAATTAAAAAAAAACATTGTAATCTATGGAAGAATTAATCTAATAATCACTAAATTCCTAGTGTTTCTAGAACTATTTGACCTCAGTCCATCCATCAATATAAGCATTTAATCTGTTATATCTTGTTTGACAGAGCTCTATGAGCTTTGTCAAACAAGATATAACAGAATAAATGATTAGTTTTATCACCCGAATGCAGGAAAATAACCAATCTCCTGTTAATTTTATACTCCAATTAATTAAATATTTTTTATTGGTCATATTGTGGCTACTTCATTAACAATGTTCTAATGTACCTCATTTTCTATTGACATTTTGTTGAGAAGCTGGTTTTATACACTATCATCACCGTTGTTTTTGTTTATATAGCAGAATTCCAGTAAGTTATGTATGTGCTGATGCATTTACAATTTATTTAAAATGCTAAATATATGTACTATTTTATTATGTTATTTCTAATAAATTCATAAATAAATAGAAGTAGTTATAAAGTCGTTGTGTTGAATGTTATTATTAAGTAGGGACTGTGTCCCATTATACTGTAAAACTGCTGACATCCTATTATGACTGTAAAAATAGACACACAAGCATTATGCTGAAACATTTTCATAAGTGGGACCATCAACAAATTTTGATCTCTTGTTTCAACATGCATGTTGCATATACCTTGAATCTGAAGGCAACTGCATGTACATGATCCCGTTGAAACCCTGGGAAGTGAAGCTGTGCTTGTTTACTTTGGTGAACAAGCTCTGGTTTACGGGTAACATAGGATCTGGTAACCAATGCTGGGAGTGGAAGGCCTCTAAAATGGGCAACATGGGTGTAAACGATTGGTTGGACTTGACTTTATATCCATGCTGCAATAACGATGAGCATATAGGCAGCCAAGATGTCACTTCTCTGTTTCAAAGTAAATACCCTCCGCTTCACTTCCTGGGTTCCCCATGTGCGCCGTTGAGTTTATTCAACTGAGGCTCTTGGACCAAGACTCAGTCGTCACAAATTCAACTTCAAATCTATATTGGGAGGATTTTAACTACTTTTCAAATATTTTGACGATTTTCTCCATTTTTCAGTCAAAAAACTTCATATTTTGGCAAAATTCTAGACATGTTAGGAAAATTTCCACTAGTGCCCTCTCTGAAATTTCCAACTTTTTCCAACTAAGGACTTTGCATTTCCAGCTATTGTAAAATTTATGAATGCTGGGGTTGGGGAGACTCCCTGCACACACCTTGCCTGTAGCAATGCCCCTGTATAGTTGGAATATTGGAGAGTCATGATTACAATTAAAAACTCAAGTTCTCTGAAGTTCTGGGGAATTTAGTGGTGTAAACGTTGCTGGCTGGTTTTAGGTACACTTGTGCTCCTCTGATTATTATTTAATTAGCATGGACGAAACTAAAACAAGCTACTTCCCCCACCCCACAAATACACTACCTGTAGCAACGTCCCTGTGTAGTTGGAATATTGGAGAGTCAGGATTACAATTAAAAACTGAAGTTCTGTGGAATTTAGTTGTGTAGATTTCACTGGTAGTAGGTAGGCTGGTGCTACCTCGATTATTATTTATTAATTAGCATTGACCAAACTAAAATCAGTTATGTTGGCTCGGAAGCTCAACTTTGGTATTACAATACAGCTGTGGTGGACTAGTTGTAATCCAGTGGTTGGATAAATCATGTTCAATTTTCTCAGGTTTCACAGGTATTCAATAATGAGCAACAATGCCTCTTCAGAGCACTTTTTTAGCACACCTGACTGAAAGTTTTGCAGCCGGCAGCCCTTAACTTTTGAAACTTGTCTTCTTTAACCGGTAGAGTGATAAATTAATTTTGGTCAGCAAAATTTGGTCACATGTCTTTGCCTTGTTACAATTTATGGGAGAGTGCTCAGGCACTCTCCCATAAATTGCAACAGGGCAAATACTTACGGACCAAATTATTTCACTTCAAAGATGACATGAAGAGAATCCACAGAATTTGAAGCCTTTCACTTGTGGCACCCACACTTCAGAGTAAAGCCCAGATTTGGGCTTCCAGCACTCAACCAGTTAAAACCGCTGGGCCAAATTCATTCATATATGACACAGACTATCTCTGGAGTATACCCTTTCTACTTTGCTCAAAAGAAGCTGCTGCCATCTTTGGGCTAGGGTTAATGACCAAAAAGCCTAAAAATCTTTTAAAATATTCTTCTCATGAACCACCACAGAGAATGCTTTTTTGCTATTTGGTATGGAACTTCCTTTGGTGGTGAAGAATAAAGTTTGTTCAAGGCAAGTTGGCAGGTCAATATTTGGGCTCTCTGTGGGAGCATGCCCATGTTGGGTTCCACCCAAAATTTGTATTTCAAGAACCAATGGGCTGATTTGAACCAAATTTTGCTTGTAGTATTATTGGGTCATAAGTAGTTGATTGATGCTTGGAAAAAAATTTTCCATAGCCCAGTGGGAACCCCAGGAGCTAAAAATAGACAAAAATTCAAACATGTATATTTCAACAAGAGGCCCCAGGGGGCCTGAGGGTGCTCACCTGACATGGTAGCCTAAATATCAACCCAGAGAATTGATTTCCCCAAGTTGCATCTGCTCCTCCTAAGAAAAGGTGAAACCAAATATCCAAATATTCTGACCAGTGGATCTAAAAAAAGATTTTTAAAGAATATTCCTCATACTGAACTAAGTCATAATTCGGGTTCCCACAGGAAGCCCATATATGAACCCAGGGACTTGGCTTTAACAAACCTGAATCTCACACCCCTAAGGATTCTGCACACCAAATATCAAAACATTCCGACTGCTGGATCTGAAGAAGAAGATTTTTAAAGAAAATTCCTCATTTTGAACTAAGTTACAATTCCAGCTCCCACAATCAGCCCAAATATGGACCTAGGGACATGGCTTGAACAAACTTGAATCTTACCCCCTTAAGGATGCTGCATAAAAAATATCAAAAGCATTCATCTGCTGGATCTGAAGATTTTTAAATAAAATTCCTCATTTTGAACTAAGTTGTCATTCAGGCTCCCATAGTGAGCCCAAATATGAACCAAGGGACTTGGCTTGAACAAACTTGAATCTCAGCCCCCTAAGGTTGCTCCATGCCAAATATCAAAACATTCCAACTGCTGAATCTGAAGAAGATTTTTAAAGAAAAATTCCTCATATTGACTAAGTTATAATTTGGGCTCCCACAGGGAGCCCAAATATGGACCCATGGACTTGGCTTTAACACACTTGAATCCCCCCTCCCCCCAAGGATGCTACTCACCACATATCAAACCATTCCGACTGTTGGATCTGAAGAAGAAGATTTTTTAAGAAAATTCCTCATTTCGAACAAAGTTACAATTCAAGCTCCCACATTGAGCCCAAATATGGACCTAGGGACATGGCTTGAACAAACTTGAATCTCACCCCCCTAAGGATGCTGCATACCAAATATCACAAGATTCTGCCTGCTGGATCTTGAGAAGAAGATTTTCAAAGAAATTTGCCTGAAATGCACTAAGTTCGAATTTGGGCTTCTATAGTGAGCCCAAATATGAATCCAGGTGGCCGATTTGAACAAACTGGAATCAGATCCACCCCACAATGTTGCATACCAAATATCAAAAGATTCTGCCTGCAGGATCTGGAGAAGAAGATTTTTGAAGAAATTTGCCTGAAATGCACTAAGTTCAAATTCGAGCTTCTATAGTGAGCCCAAATATGAATCTAGGGAGCCGATTTGAACAAAATAGAATCAGATCCACCCCACGATGTTGCATACCAAATATCAAAAGATTCTGTCTGCTGGATCTGGAGAAGAAGATTTTTTAAGAAATTTGCCTGAAATGCACTAAGTTCAAATTTGGGCTCCTATACTGAGCCCAAATATAAACTCAAGGGGCCGATTTGAACAAACTTGAATCAGATCCACCCCACAATGTTGCATACCCAATATCAAAAGATTCTGCCTGCTGGATCTTGAGAAGAAGATTTTCAAAGAAATTTGCCTGAAATGCACTAAGTTCAAATTTGGGCTCCTATACAGAGCCCAAATATAAACCCAGGGGGCCGATTTGAACAAACTTGAATCAGATCCACCCCACAATGTTGCATACCAAATATCAAAAGATTCTGCCTGCTGGATCTGGAGAAGAAGATTTTTTAAGAAATTTGCCTGAAATGCACTAAGTTCGAAATCGGGCTCCTATACTGAGCCCAAATATGAACCCAGGGGGCCGATTTGAACAAACTTGAATCAGATCCACCCTCCAATGTTGCATACCAAATATCAAAAGATTCTGCCTGCTGGATCTGGAGAAGAAGATTTTTTAATGTTTTTCCCATTGCCTACAGTGTTAAAAAGTGCTGACTCAGCACTTTTTCAATGTCCCGAAACTGTACCCTATGATAAAACCGATGGCAATTTTTTTTTACCAATTCTTTCTGTTGGTCCTAAGGAAGCTTCACACCAAATAAAAACTCTCGGTGCCGTGCAGTTTTGGAGATATGGGCGTTTTAATTGTTTCTATTTTTAGCTCCTGCGGTTCCCATGGGGCTATGGGGAAAAAAAAATCAGCATAAATTAGTTACTTATGACCCAATAAGCCCCTCACATAAAATTTGGTTCAAATCAGCCTCTCGGTTTGGAAAATAGAAATTTTGGGCGGGGCCAAAAATTTTGCCCCTCCCATAACGACGCCAAGTATAGCCCCACAAACTTCTCTTGAACAAATCTGAGTCTACACCTCAAAAGGAAGCTGCACACCAAATATCAAGTCTCTGCTACTGCTGGTTCATGAGAAGAAGATTTTTTAAGATTTCAGCACACTTTTTGGGTGTGGCCCTACCCATGGGCGGGGCAACTTGATTTGAACAAAATCAAATTGCGATGTCATAACAAACTATTATCTCAAATATCAATTAAATTGGTTCAGCAGTTTGGGAGGAGAAGACGCAAACACCATGTTCACGGACGACGGATGCAGGACGACGGACGGTGAGTGATCACTATAGCTCTCCTGACTGAAAGTCAGGTGAGCTAAAAACTGCACATACCAGAATATTGTTTTTTGGCAAGCAGCTTCCTAAGGACGCAAAAAACTGCTATTGGTTTCGTTAGGGGTGTTGTATGGGGATGCCCATTTTAACAGGTAGAGTGCTGAATTATTTTTTTGCCATCAAAATTTGTTTACAGGTCTTTGCCTTGTTACAATTTTTGGGAGAGTGCCTAAAGGCACTCTCTCATAAATTGTAACAAGACAAGCCCCTACAGACTAAATAGTATCACTTCAAAGATAATATGAAGCACATCCACTGAGCATGAAGCCTTCAAGATGTAGTACCTTCACCTCAGAGTAAATCCCAAATATGGGCTTCCAGCACTCTACCAGTTAACACTGCTGGCAAAGGGAAGATGCTGAGTCATCATCTATCTTGTGCTCCATCAACTGAGAATTCTCCAGAACCTTTGGGCCAAATCTAAACTACTTTGGTACAAAACATCTCGGTGGAGTATACTCTTCTGAGTATTTTCCCCCAAAAGTTGCTAATCCCCTTGGGGCTGGGGTTAATGCCTCAAAAGCCTAAAAACATTTTAAAATGTTCTTTTCATGAACTACCACAGAGAATGCTTTGATATTTGGTATGAAACTTCCTTTGGTGGTGGAGATTGAAATTTGTTCCAAGGCAAGTTGGTAGGTCAATATTTGGGCTCTCTGTGGTAGCATGCCCATCTTTGGCTTCACCAAAAATTTTTGTTTCATGAACCAATGGGCTGATTGGAACTAAATTTGGCATTTAGTATAAGTGGGTCATAACTACTTGATTTATACCCAAAATGTTTTTTTTTTGCTGCACCATGGGAACCCCAGACGCTAAAAATAGAAAATGCAAATGCCCATATTTTAAAAACTGCATGAACTAGAATATTGTTTTTAAGTATGGAGCTTCCTTAGGATCAGTGGAATCAGATGGACCAAAAAAAATTACTATCGATTTTGTCATGGTGTGCTGTATGAGGATGCCCATTTTTAAAACTGTTGGCAATGGGAAAATGCTGAGCCATTATCTTTCTTGTGCTCCATCAACTAAGTATTTTTCTTTAGAATCTTTGTGCCAAGTTTAAACTAAATTGGTACAAAGCATCATGGTGGAATTTACTCCTCAGATTTTTTTCCCCAAAAAGTTACTATGCCCCTTGGGGTGGGGTTAATGCACCATAAGCCTAAAATGCTTAAAAAATCATCTCATAAGGCACTCACAATAATGCTTAGACTTCTGGTATGGAACTTACTTTAATTATGCAGATCCACTTTTTTTCAAAGGAACTTAGTGGGCTCCACTCATTTATATTTCCAGAACCAATGTGATGATTTGAACCAAATTGATCATGTAGTGTGTGTGTGTGTGTGTGGGGTGGGGGGGGGGGGGGGGGTAGAGAGAACCACAGGAGTTAAAAACAGACACTTTTTTGACACTTCACAGCACAGAGTTTTTTTTTTGCCAAGAAAGCTTTCTTGGGACCAGCAGAAATGAATGGCCAACAAAATGGTTGTGTCATGGCAAATCAAATAGGAGGCCACATGGGATCTGAGGTGCTCACCTGACCAGAGTTGTTTAAAGAAGGATTTAATTAACATCTGTGGCTAGTTAACACAACAGAGGAATGAAGTTATTTAATTATTTATAACTTTGCTGTCCATACCAGATGATTTTTTTCTAGTAATGGGATGCTACCACAGAAATAATGCCCACATTTTCAGTAATGGAAAACGAGGGTAGTCCAAATAGCAACGTAGGGACTTGACTTGAACAAACTTGAAGGATGCTGTATACCAAATATCAAAAGATTCTGACTTTTTGTTCTGGAGAAAAGGATTTTGAGAACATTACCAATTTTGCACAATGTTAAAATTTCCCATAGGGAACACAAATATCAACCCAGAGCCTTTATTAGAACAAACTGAATCTGAACCCTCAATCTCAAGAAGCAGATTTATAAAGATTATTCCTCATATTAGACTAAGTAAAAATTTGGGCTGCAATAGGGAGCCTAAAAATTAACCCAGGGACCCAATTTAAACCAGCTTGAATCTGACCCCTTACAGATGTTGTATACCAAATATGAAAGCATTCTAACTGGTGGGTCTGAAGAAGTAGATTTTTAAAGACATTTCCTGGTCTTGCACTAACTTATAATTCGGTCTCCCACAGGGAGCCCAAAAATTAAACCAGGGACTGATTTGAAAAAAACTTGAATCGGACATCCCCAAAGATGCTGTTTTCCAAATATGAAAGGATTCTGACTGGTGAATCTGAAGAAGATTTGTTTAAAAAATCCCTCATATTGCACGAAGTTAAAATTCGGGCCCCCATAGGGAGCCCAAATATTAACTCAGGCACTTAATTTAAACAAACTTGAACATGAACCCCATAGAGATGTATACCAAATATTAAAGGATTCTGACTAGTGGATCTGAAGAAGATTTTTAAAGAAATTTCCTCATATTGCACTAAGTTAAATTTTGGGCTCCAACAGAGAGCCCAAACATTAACCCAGGGCCCAATTTAAACAAACCTGAATCTGCCCCTCTAGAGATGTTGAGTACCAAATATGAAAGTATTTTGACTGGTGGATCTAAAGAAGAAGATTTTTAAAGATTACCCCCATACTGCACTAAGTTAAATTTTGGGATTCCATAGGAAGCCCAAATATTAACCTAGGGACTTCATTTGAACTATCTTGAATCTTACCCTCATAACAAACATTAAAAGATTCTGACTGGTGGTTATGAAGAAGATTTTGAAAGATTATTCTCCATATTGCCCAAAGTTAAATATTCAGGCTCATTTATTAAGCCTAAACATGGATGCTGGATTCTGATTAGAGGTTCTGGAGGAAAAGTCTTTTAATTTTTGCAAATATGCTGACTCGGCATTTTTCCAGTGCTCCCCAACAGAACATCCAAACATCACTGATGACAATTTTTTTACCATTCATTTCTACTGGTCCTAAGGGTGCTTCATACCAAATAACACCTCTCTGTTGCGTGTAATTTGGGAAATATGGGCATTTGAAAATATTTCCATTTCTAGCTCCTGGGGTTCCCATGGGGATACAGAAATTTTTTTTGCACGAGTCAAGTACTTGACATAGTAAATTTGGTTCAAAACAGACCATCAGTTCAGAAAATAGAAATTTGGGGCGGGGCTAAAAATCTTGCCCTTCCTATTACAAAGGGAAATATTTCTCCACGAACTTTGTTTGAACACCTCAAAAGGAAGCTACATTCCAAATATCAAGTCATTGTTCCTGCTGATTCGTGAGAAGATTTGTAAGTGGTGACTATAGCTCATCCTGACATTCAGTCAGGTGAGCTAAAAATTGCTCTTGCTGTCCATCACTTGCTGATCCACTCTTCTCTTTTGACAACTTGAACAGGTGAGAATTTTAGGTTCACTTGAGCCTCTGGTTTGTTTATTGCTTTCAAAACATGCCATAATCCTCAAGGCCCAGAGAATGTTTTATATTTTCTGCTAGTACACTTTATTAGTCTTCATCTTGTGGCTTCACAGTTTTTTTTCCAAACTTTCAAACAAACAAGTGGCAAGATACATGGAATGTAACTTGCAAGTTTACCCAAAGACTGCATGTTGGGACACCTGATTTGTTGCAGTAAAAGTGATCAAAAGTGAGAATTAAGTAGGTCTTTAAGGGTTAATTACGACCCTAACTTGAACAAACTCAACAATGAGTTCTGAAGATACTCACTGGCAGAAAATATAAACAAAAGTGTCGATGACACTGTAGCTTAACTTGATTGTGTGTTCTGTTTGATGAAAAGGATAATGTTCCATGTTTATGAAAGGATTATGAAATACAACAAGAATTGTGATAATTAATGTGGCCTCACAGTTAATGTATGTCAACCAAAGTTACCAAGTTATGGTAAAATTATTCCAAAACAAGTCATCCTATCAAGTTATAATGAAATCCCTTCATAAATATGGCCTGTAGACTGTGTTTAAGGTTTTTAGCCTTCGGGCCTGTTTATCCACCATGGTTGACTGATCGCAACCAAAAGGAGATGTCTGTACTAAAGGTTTTGGGCTCAGGCAGCCATCACGGTTGAATGATCGTGACCAAAAGGGAACGCTCTCATCCAGACATTATACAGAGTGAACCTACCATGTTACAATGAATTCCCTTCTTAAATACGATCTGTAGACTGTGCTAAAAGTTTCTGGGTTTTGGACTTGGGCAGCCATCATGGTTGACCTATCGCAACCAAAGGGGAACGTTCTCATCTTGAAGTGACCCAAAACATGCATATGAAATTTTGTGATGCTCGGACAAGAACTATGCGGTGTAGCCTGTGTTAAAGGAAAACGTGAACAGACTCACAGACTTCCTCACACGTGATGGCAATAGCTTATCTTGACTTTGTCAAGTTAAGCTAAAAACAAGAGGCCCCTTATGGGGCCTGAAGTGCTCAACTAACCAAAGTTGTCTAAAGAAGGATTTAATTAGCATTTAAGGCTAGTTAACACTACAGAGAAATGAAGTTATTTAATTATTTATAACTCTGTTGTCCATGCCAGATGTTTTTTTCTAGTATTGGGATGCTACCACAGAAATAATTCCCCGATTTCCAGTAATTGAAAACTGAGGAGTCCAAATATCAACCTGGGGACTTAACTTGAACAAACTTGAATCTGACCCCCTCCACCTCCACCCCAGGATGTCATATACAAAATATAAATAGCATCTGAATGGTGGATCTGAAGGAGATTTTTGTCTCATACAAAATATCAATAGCATCTGAATCTGGATCTGGAGATTTTTAGCTCACCTGATGAAAAGTTAGAGGAGCTTAAGTCATCTCTTTTTGTCTGTCATCCATCTGGCATGAACTTTATATTGTCGACTTCTCATAAACTACAGGGCCGAATTGAACCAAATTGATGCATATATTTCTTCTCATATGTCAATTCAGGTTTGTTCAAATAAAGTTACCATGCCCACAGGGAGCACCAAAAGGGGCATTACTCTGATAGCACCCATAAATTGTTTTCCAAAATTTAAAAAATCTTCTTCTCCAGAACCATCAATTAGAATCTTTTGATACTTGGTATATTACATCTCTAGGGAGGGTCAGATTCAAGTTTGTTCAAACGGAGTCCCTGGGTTAATATTTGGGCTTCCTATAGATGCCTGAATGTTAATTTAGTGAAATGTGAGGAAATTTCTTCAATAATCTCCTTCTTCAGATCCACCAGTCAGAATGCTTTCATATTTGGTATACAACATCTTTTGGGGGGTCAAATTCAAATTTGTTCAAATTGGTCCCTGAATTAGTATCTGGGCTCTCTATTTGAGCCCAAAGTTTAACTTGGTGCAATTTCAGGAAGTTTCTTTGAAAATCTTTTTCTTCAGATCTGGGAAGGGGGGGGGGGGGGGGGGAGGGGGGGGGAGGCAAGTTTGTTTAAATCGAGTCCCTGAATTTTAACTTACTTCTATACAGGGAATTTCTTAAAAAATTTTCTTCTTCAGATTCACCAGTCAGAATCCTTTCATATTTGGTATATAAATCTCGAGGTGGGTCAGTTTCAGGTTTGTTCAAATCGGTTACCTGGGTAAATATTCAGACTCCCTATGAGAGCCCGAAAATCAACTTCGTGCAATATAAGGAATTTTTTTAAAAATCTTCTTCTTTAGATCCTGTAGTCAGAATGCTTTCATATTTGGTGTATAACAACAGCTCCACCAGTCAGAATGCTTTCATATTTAGTATACAACATCTTTTGGGGGTCAAATTCAAATTTGTTCAAATTGGTCCCTGAATTAGTATCTGGGCTCTCTATTGGAGCCCAAAGTTTAACTTGATGCAATTTCAGGAAGTTTCTTTGAAAATCTTTTTCTTCAGATGTGGGAAGGGGGGGGGGGGGGGGGGGGGGCAAGTTTGTTTAAATCGAGTCCCTGAATTTTAACTTACTTCTATACAGGGAATTTCTTAAAAAATTTTCTTCTTCAGATTCACCAGTCAGAATCCTTTCATATTTGGTATATAAATCTCAAGGTGGGTCAGTTTCAGGTTTGTTCAAATCGGTTACCTGGGTAAATATTCAGACTCCCTATGAGAGCCCGAAAATCAACTTCGTGCAATATGAGGAATTTTTTTAAAAATCTTCTTCTTTAGATCCTGTAGTCAGAATGCTTTCATATTTTGTGTATAACATCTCTTGGAGGGTCAGATTCAATTTTGTTTAAACCTAGTCCCTGGGTTGATATTTGGCATTGATATGGGAGCCCAAATTTTAACTTAGTGCAATATAAGGAAATTTCTTTAAAAATCTTCTTCTTCAGATCCACCAGTCAGAATCCTTTCAAATTTTGTATACAACATTTCTAGGAGTCTCAGATTCAAGTTTATTCAAATCTGGCCCTTGGGGTGATATTTGGGCTTCCTATGGGAGCCCGAATTTTAACTTAGTGCAATATGAGAAAATTTCTTTAAAAATCTTCTTCTCCAGAATCATCAATTAGAATTGTCTGATATTTGGTATACAACATCTCTACAGAGATCAGATTCAAGTTTGTTGAAATCGAATCCCTGGGCTGATATTTGGGCTCCCTATGGGAGCCTGAATTTTAACTTAGTGCAATATGAGGGAATTTCTTTTAAAATCTTCTTCAGATCCATCCATCAGAATCCTTTCATAGTTGGTATGTAACATCTCAAGGGGGATAAGATTATACTTTATTCAATTGGAGTTTGTGGCTTAATATATATTTGGGCTCTCTATGGGTGGGGTGGGGTGGAGGATGGTAGGGGTAGTCACATGTTAGAATCAGGTTTGTTCAAATCCTTTCCTTAGTGTTTTTCCATAAAATTTGCCTTTCATGACTTCATTCCTTTGTAGTGTTGATGGACCATGTCTAATTGAATGTGACCCCAAATACTTCTAACGACTTTGAAAGATGTGCGTTAAGGCCCCTTGGGGCCTCTTGTTTTAAAGATTATTCATCATATTCCACTAAATTAAAATTTGGACCCCATAGGGAACCCACATATCCAGAGAATTTGAACAAACTTGAACCTGAGCCTGTCTAGGGTGTTATATACCAAGTATCAAAACATTCTGAATGATTTTTCTCAAGAAGATTTCAAAGAATATTCCTCTTTTGCACCAAGTTAAAATTTGGGATCGGGGCCCAAATATTTGAAAAAAAAACAAAATTGACCTCCCCCCCATCCCCCACACACACCCTCCATATGGAACACAAATATCAACCCAGGGACTTTATTTGAACAAATTGAATGTAAACACTCTAAGGATGCTATAAGAATGCTCCAATAGGGAGTCCAACTATTCTTCAAAGGACTTGACTTGAGCAATCTTGAATCTGACCCGCGAAAGGATATTGAATACCTTAAACCACAAAATTCTGGCTAGTGGATCTGAAGAAGAATAGTTTTAAAGATTATTCCCCACATTGCACAATGTTAAAATTTTGGTTCCAGAGGAAAGCCCATTTATTAACCCAGTGGACTAGATTTGAAGAAACTTGAATCTGACCCCATATAAGGATTCTGTATACATATATCAAAAGAGTTTGACTGGTGGCTCTGGAGAAGAAGAGTTTTAAAGATTATTCCTCATACTGGACTAAGTTAAAATTCAGGCACCAATAGGGAGCACAAATATTAACCCAGGGACTTGATTTGAACAAACTTAGATGTGACTCAAGGATGCTGTGTACCAAATGTCAAAAGATTTTGACTGGTGGATCTGAAGAAGATTTTTAAAGATTATTCCTCATATTGCACCAAGAAAAAATTTGGACCCACACAGGGAACCCAAATTTTAAGTGAGTGAACGACTTGTTTTGAAAAAAACCTGAATTGCCCCTGTAAGGATGCTGTATACACAATATCAAAAGATTCTGACTGGTGGATCTAAAGAAGATTTTTAAAAGATTATTTCCCATATTGCACTAATTTAAAATTCAAGCTCTCATAGAGATCCCAATTATTAAGTAATGCATTTGAGTTGAACAAATTTGAATCCAATCCCTTCGAGGATTCTGTATACCTTATATCAAAAGATTCTGACCAGTGTTTCTGGAGAAGAAGTTTTAAAGATTATTCCTCATATTGGACTAAGTTAAAATTTGTGCTCCAGTAGGGAGCCCATATATTAACCAGGGTCTTGGTTTCAACATTAAGGATGCTTTATACCAAATATCAAAAGATTCAGACTGGTGGAGCTGAAAAAAAACCCCGGTTTTTAAAGATTATTCCCAAAATTGCATTAAGTTAAAATTCGGGCCCCCATAGAAAGCCCAAGTATTAACTGAGGGACTTGATTCGACCAAATTTGAATCTGACCCTTGTAAAAATGATGTATACCTAACATTAAAATATTCTGACTGGTGTTCTGAAAAAGAAAATTTTTAAAGATTATTCCCTATATTGCCCAAAATTAACATTTGTGCTCATGTACCCGGCCCAAATATGAACCGAGGGGTTTATGGATGCTGCATACCAAATATAAAAAGATTCTGATCAGTGGTTCTGGAGAAGAAAATTTTTAATTTTTTTTTGCAAATATGCAGACTCTGCATTTTTTTATAACCCCCCCCACCCCTCCCCCCATACAGAACATCCTGACATAAGTGATGGCTTTTTTACCATTTCATTCTACTGCATCCTAAGGATGCTTTGTATCACATGACAGTTCTTTGTTCCGTGTGTTTTGGGAAATATGGGTGTTTGAAAATATTTCTATTTTTAGCTCCCAGGATTCCTAAGGGAATGTGGGAATATTTTTGTTTTTTGCTTGTTTATTTTTTTTTTGCAGGATTCAAGTACTTATGACTCATTAATACCACATATCAAATATGAAATCAGCTCATCGGTTCAGAAAATAGAAATTTTGGGCAGGGTCAAAAACCTTGCCCTTCCCATTACAAAGGCAAATATTGCCCTATGGACTTCCATTGAACAAATCTGAAAATCTGATTCTAGTCTTCAAAAGGAAGCTCAGTACCAAATATTAAGTCATTGTACCCACTGGTTCATGACAAGAAGATCTTCTTAAAATTTGGGAGCATTTTTCCCCAACCCCTCTCTATGGGGCAGGGCAAGTTGATTTAAACAAAATCAAAATGCAATGGCAGAACAAACAATCGCCTCAAATTTAACTGAAATCAGTCCAGCAGTTTTGAAGAAGTCACAAAGACCATATTCATGCTGCTTGAAATTTTTGATATTTTGACATCAGTGTACAGGGGTTAATAAATAACTAAGAAGGCAACTTGAAAAGCTTTCCAAGTTCATTTTGAAAGAGTTCACACCTGTCTTTCAGAACATATCAAAATAACAGCAAATATAGGGTTTCTACACTACACAATTCAACAAAAGGTCCCAGGGTGCCTGAGGCATTTGGCCGTGAAAGTTGTTTAAAAAGGGATTTAAGGCAATATTCAGCATCTGTGACTAGTCAACATTACAAAGAAAGAAATAATGTAATTATTCACAGCTGTGTTGTCTATGTCAGATGATTTAAATGCCAGGATTTCTAGTTTTTGCAGTTACAATAGTTTATGCATTGGCTGTTTTTTTTAGGGTTTTCCATGACCTGGAATTCTAAATCCCTACTTTCCAAGGGAGGCATCAAACCATGTAGTCGACTGCGTGATTTACTCTTTTTTTTGTTTAAGATGAGGATTTCAAGTGATTCTAAAAAAAGGTTCACCCACTTGATCCATGTGTGTAAGGGAGAAGATGTGTGTGTGTGTGTGTGGGGGGGGGACTGAATGTCCCATACGGAGCCCAAATATGAACCTAGGGACTTGATTTGGACAACTTGAATCTGACCCCACTAAGGGTATTGTATACTAAATATTAAAAGATTATGACTGGTAGATCTAAAAATGATTTTTAAAGAATATGCTTGTTATTGCACAAAGTTAATATGAACCCAGGGTCTTGATTTGAACAATTATGAATCTGAAGAAGAAGATTTTTTAATTTTAAAAAAATTTCTGGTGCTAACAGAGTTATGTCCCATGTGATTCCCCCATTGGCATGACAACCCTATTTCAACAAAGTTGAAGTGTCATGTGATAAGGAACATGCATTTCAAATTTAGTTCAATTAAGTCCAGTAGTTTTTGAGAAAAAATCAACAAGGGGCCTCTCAGCATAGACAGGTCTTCCCAGGGTCACTGCTTTTAGGGGAAGCTAAACAAAAGACAAGAATCCAAATGTTACTGCTTGTGACCTTGTCCTTGATGATATGACAATGGGTCAAGGTCATGACACACCATAGGTTATGGGTAATAATTGTGTGAAGGATGAACAAGATCTGTCACACAGATTCAACTACACAAGGGCTGTATAACAATCTCAAAAGTTTTGCTGTCTGAGACCTTGACATTGACAATATGATCTTGGATCACATTTGCAACACACCTTTGAGTCATGAGAAGTATGAATAAGATCTGTGAATCATACCAGGTTATATGGACTGGACCAGGGCTGTAAAATAATATCAAAATTTTGCTGTCTGTAACCTTGACGTTGGATCAAAGTCACGGTACACCTTTGAGTCATGAGGAATAATTGTACCAAAACCAAACAAGGGCTGTATAACAATATCAATGAAAGTGTCAATGACACTGTAGCTCAACTTGTCAAGACATGTACATGTATAGTATGTGACACAGCAATGACAAACATCTAGGTAATGACCTGATAACAAAGGTACATATTTATTTATTTATTTATTTATTTATTGATGTTTAACTGGTAGAGTGCTAAATTTTATTTGGCCACCAAAATGTTTTCACATGTCTTTGCCTTGTTACAGAGAGTGCCCACAGGCACTCTCCTATAAATTGTAACAAGGCAAATCTTAACAGATTAAATAAAATCACTTCAAAGATAATATGATGCACAGCCACTGAATTTGAAGCCTTTAAGTTGCAGTACCTGCACTTCTGAATAAAGCCCAAATATGGGCTTCCCGCACTCTACCAGTTAAGTTTATGCACAATGGCTAATCATGACCGTGACAGTTTTACGGATGGAGGAAGCCAGAGTACCCGGAGAGAACCACCGAGCAACGACGAGCAGCTGCCAGCTCCCCAACATCGTAACTCCGCACTGCAGCACAGACAGGGTTAGATTGGTTGAAGACATGCGTACCATCGAAGTGCAGTATGCCATAGTACACGGCGTCATCGCGCCCCCACACGAGCAATGGAGATGAAGTGTCTTGCCCAAGGACACAACGCGGTTGCCGCAGGTGGGATTCGAACCGAGGACCTCTCGGCTTGCAGCCTGCACCTCTACCTTCTGAGCCACCGCGCTCCCCCAAAGGTACATATAAGGTATTGTAACGGCCTGTACATAAATACTGACCATAGCCTGTAACAAATATATAGGTAAAGTATTGTAAAGGTGGGTGACAGTCAGATGCTAAACTAGAAAAGAAATCTTTGAGTCCCAGAGTGGGTCTGACTGAACCCCAAAATATTTGTTCTCATAGCACAGTGATAACAAAGGCACCCCAAAACACACTCATTCCTGTCCCCAGGTGAAAACAAAGGTACTCAAGAAATTTCGTGAAGATCAGTTCATAAATACGAGCTGTATAGAAGTTGTGACAAAAAACTGATTGGACCTAATTTCGGTACAATATGGGCACTGGCAGCCATCTTGAATTTTGGACTGCACTCAGAAACACTCGTTCTCATCCCAAGGTGATAATAAAGGTACCCAAGAAGTTTCATGAAGATCGGTTGATAAATACAGCCTCTAACCCGAGCCGTATTGACATGTGCACTTACAGTGTATAAGTAGCACTAAATAAATCAAAATTCATCTAATATGCATAATTTCTGCACGAGAAAAAAACCCGTACTGTATGTGATGTATTCCATTTTGCTAAACATTCATACAAAATATTATTCAAATCAGAACTTTCATACAGAAGTTCTGTACAAAAGACTGATTGCACTAATTTTGGTACAAAATGGCTGCTGGTGGCCATGTTGAATTTCGGACCACACCCAAAAACACCCGTTCTCATCCCAAGGTGATAACAAAGGTACCCAAGACGTTTCGTAAAGATCGGTTCATAAATACGGCCTCTAGCCTGAGCCGTATAGAAGTTGTGTACAAAAAACTGATTAGACTTAATTTTGGTACAAAATGGCCACTGGCAGCTATCTTGAATTTCGGACTGCACTCAGAAACACTCGTTCTCGTCCCAAGGGGATAGCAGAGGTACCCAAGACATTTCGTGAAGATCAGTTGATAAATACTGCCTCTAGCCTGAGCTGTATTGAAATGTGTACTTACTGTGTGTAAGTAGCACTGAAAAAATCAAAGTTCATCTAATTTGCATAATTTCTGCACGAGAAAAAAACCCGTATTATATGTGATGTATCCCATGGTACTAAACATTCACACAAAAAATTATTCAAATCAGAGCTTTCATGTGGAAGTTCTGCACAAAAATCTGATTGCCTCGAATTTTGAACAAAATGGCTGCCAGCGGCCATCTTGAATTTTGGACCGCACCCAAAAACACTCGTTCTCGTCCCACGGTGATACCAAAGGCACAAAAGAAGTTTCGTAAAGATCGGTTCATAAATGCGACCTCTAGCCCGAGGCGTATTGGCATTTGCACGGACAGTGCTGAAAGTAACACTAAATACATCAAAGTTAGTCTAATTTGCATAATTTACGTACGAGAAAAAAACCCGTATTATATGTGATGTATCCCATGGTACTAAACATTCATACAAAAAATTATTCAAATCAGCGCTTTCAAATGGAAGTTCTGTGCAAAAAACAGATTTCTGCATCGTCGGTACAAAATGGTGGCTGGCTGCCATCTTGAATTTCAGACCGAACCCAAAAACACTCGTTCTTGTCCCACGGTCATAACAAAGGTACCCAAGGAGTTTCGTAAAGATCCGTTCATAAACACGGCCTCTAGCCCAAGCCGTATTGAATTATTGACGGACAGACAGACGCTCCAACATTTCGGGTTTATGGGCTACCAAAAAAACATTTTGTGTGTCCAAAACCTTATTTTACCCAGAACCCCACCCCCTCCACCTTAGATCTTATATTTAACCGTTACCCCACCCCTCCACCCAAAAAACACACCCTAACCCTACCCCGACCTTAAACCCTAAAAGCCCACCCCAGACCCTAACCCCCACCCACCCCGGGACCTAACCCACCCCAACCTTAAGCCCTACTCTGGGGCTACCCCTAACCCCACCCCTGACCCAACCCCACCCTAGCCAAACCAATAGGATTAGGAGCTATTTTTCGGTTTAGCGGCTAACCCCCCCCTGACCCCACCCCTACCCCCCTCCCAGGACCTAACCCTCCCCAACCTTAAGCCCTACTCTGGGGCTACCCCTACCCCCCCCCCCCCCCCCCACACACACACACACACACACTCCTAACCCTAACACTACCTTAATTTGGAGGTGGCCCCTAATAATAATATCCCCTAAACCTCCAATGTTGGCCCGGCCAGATGGACAGATGGACGACTGGACATGGCATAAGCTCAAATTTGGCTTCGCCAAAGTTGAGCTAAAAATGTTGTTGTCATGACCTTGCCCTTAATAAAATGACCTTGGATCAAAGTCACAATAGACCATTGAGTCTAAGTTCAATAATTGTACCAAGTATGAATAAGATCTGTCAACCATACCAAGTTATATGAACCAGACAAAAGTGACAGAGAAATGTCCAAGTTTTTCTGTTACCTTGACCTTGAGGGGCACATACCATATAATAATTCACGACACACTGTCTTTTGATAATACATATTGTTATACAGTTTGGTCAGAAAATATTCATTGGTTAAGAAGTTATGACCTGGGGAAACAAAATGTTGACAACAGACGGACGATGGATGGACGATGAACAAATCATTACAAGAAAAGCTGACACTTGTCAGGTGGAGCCAGCAATGTTAAACTTCCCGGAATGCCCAGGAAATTCCCCAAGATTTTAACGTTGTTCCCGGCGTTCTGGAAAAAGATTGCCTTGATTGCGTTTGTGATTCCAATGTTTGTGAATAGAATACAATTTGAATAAGCCATTCGACAGGATACAGAACCTGCTGAGATGAGCAGTAGTATAACTCTAAAATGAAAATTTATACTCATATATTTTGGCCATATTTTTATTTGGTAATACAACATATGTGAGCTGCATTAACAGTTTTGTAGTATCTCCTGCAGAGAGAAATTCTCTCATTGTGGGTGATTTAGTGGTAGTCGACTTGATGCATAAAGCATTTTCTGTCACACAAACTTTTCCCTCAAATCCATGCCATTTCCCTGAAAATCAACTTCAATTTCCCTGAAAGTTAAAAAATTTATAGTAATTTCTATATTTTTTATACTTACCAATGACCCAGACATAGCTGGTGCTAACTCTTAAAATATAGGGCCAAACACAAATTTTGCCCCCCAATCCCCAAAATTTGCATCTAAAACCAAAGAAAACATGTCCTGAATGGCCCTCCACACTTCACCTCTACTGCGCATGCGCAGTGTCAAGGACGTTCCGAAATTGGCGCCATTAATCATTCTAATAACCAGTGCCTGGTAAGCGCTATGTACTCAGCGGGGAGGCAAGAGTTCCCAACTCCTGGGAGGGCCATCCCCGTCTGGGTCATTGGTAAGTATAAAAAATATAGAAATTACTATAAATTTTTTAACATTTTTATACTGTACCAATGACCCAGACATAGCTGAATAGTAAAAAGGCTGGAGGGCCAAGGACATAGAGCAAGATGGAATACGCTCAGTAATATAAAATAGAGACATCCCCTCTAGGGAAAAAGAAGTAATAGGCCTTACATGTATCTTTCTTATTTATGATAAATTAGAAAGAAACAACACCTTCCAAAATTGAGCAACATACATCCATGTACTCTATTAATATCCAATATAATCTTTATACTAATAATTTTTAAAGTAAGCCAATAAATAAAGTAAGTCTAGAGAATAGAGACTCTTATACTCCTTAAAAGTGTCTGAGGAATGCATAATCATGTCCGTTGACACGTGCTATATTCAAAAGCTATACTTTAAAAACTAAGACTTGAATGAATTTTTAAAACATAAACTTCTCACTAAACAACCATCCCAATAACAGCTCAGAATTACTAACTCTGGAGGAGGTATCCCCTTGTTTTCATAGTAAAACAGGTGACCCAAGGGAACACCCTCCCCCCCCCCCCCCCCTTTTTCTTGCAATGGGTCAAATAGCCCAGAGCGAAGAGGGCAGCAGAACGGAGTCACTGCCGAAACAGACAGCCTACCTAGCTATAGTAGCAACTGTTAAGTGAATGACATTCTGAGCAGTAGATAATAGACCTAACAATAGAGGCCTCCAGAAATGGACTCGATATTTCTGAGATAAAAATTCATGAATGTGGATGGCTGAGCGCAATGAGCAGCCTTCAAAAATCTATAATAGCGACACTATTAATGTAAGCCCAAGATGTAGAAGAACTCTTACTTCATGAGCAGAAATCTTAAGCACAACTGCTGAGTCAATGATATACCATAAGCAGTACCGATAGTTAATTGAATCCATTGCAATAGAATGGAGCGTAACGTCCTTCTATTAGGCATCAAAGACAGAAGAAGCTTACGCCCGTAGTAATAAACAGATATCTGTTTATAAATACATAAACTCTAACCGGACAGAGTAAAGGCCTATGCCCGTACGAAGACGGAAGGACCTTAATAACAATAGGTTCCGGATATTAGGAGCCTCTTATGCAAAAATCCAACCTAAATAGTAAAGGAAGTAGTGATTCCGAAACTACGAAAGTGAAAATCATCCATCGATAGTGCATGAAACTCACTGACTCTTCAGTAAAAGAGAAGCCAACAGAATTACTGTCTAAAAGGTCAGAATTTGAAAACTACTGTTTCCAGAGGCTCAAATGATTACTTAGCTAAATAAGAACCGAAGTTAAATTCCATATAGGAATTTAATCTAAAGATTCTAAGTCTATTTATCAAAAAGTTACTAACTGACTTAGATAAAGAGACATAAGACTCAATTATAAACTATCATAGAGTGCATAGGTATGAGGTAACATAAACCTATAACCTTAATAATAACAGGCTGCAGTAGATCTTATCAAACAAGTATACTAAAAAGTTGCAATGAGTAGCATGGAGGGATCAACAATATGAACATAATGATCCCTACACCAACGACGGAAGAGCCTCCACTTTAGCCGCATAGAATAGCGAAGAAGAGGATCTCCTATAGTAAGAAATCGCGTCCAAAGCTCGTCCAGTACAATGCTTACAATGCAATATGGACCACACAACGGAATACGTGAAGGTTGCGACCTTGCGGGTTGTGATAAAGATGACACGATTTACCCAGCGAAAAAAGATCCTCTCATTGAGGAAGATTTCACGTTAAGTCCCACAGTAGACAACAGAGTAAATTACCCACGGTCTCTGTGAAGATAGAGATGCTATCAACAGAAATGTATTGTGGTTGTTTATCTTAGCAATACCTGCTGAAACAACAGCGCCGGAGGATACGCGTATCCTATCATTCCGTCCTATTAGATCAATAGAGCGTTAACAACATTAGCTCAGAGATCTGGACAAGCCAACACATACGTCTGCAATTGATTAGCAAGCTGTGTCGTAAATAAATCATCATTGGGCGCTCCTATAGACAGCAAATCTGATTGAATACTTGTTTGTTGAGAGTCCATTCTGACAGCAACAAGCGACCCATAAGAGAACAGGAGTCCGGTAAAACAATCAGACGACCCGGAATATGACGGACCGAAACAGAACTTGGTGTACTATAACCAACAGACGGATTCTTTCCATTAAATTGAATAACGGAAACGAATGAGTGCCTCCCTGGTTCCGGAGATACGCCACTACTGTCGAATTAACGGACAGGATTTGGACATGCGTTTCTGAATAATGTTCATGCAATGACATAAAGCAAGCCTAAAAAACATTATTCCGCGGAAGATAATTGGTTGCTTAGAGACTGCGGAACCCAAAGACCCTGGCACTTCGAATCCGTTGGGATCAATATTATATCCCAATCTGTTTGACTGGCAACCGTCATAACTACAACACTCGGGTCCGGCAACTGCAGAGGCAATCACCGAGTCAACCACCGAATGTTTGCCCCAGTCTGAATCTCTTGTAACACTAGATAGACAAGAGAACGTGTAAATCGAGCAATTCATGGATTGCTGAAAAGTTGCCGTCGAAGAGAAGCTTCTCCGAGAACGAAGCGACTCTGAGAGAGTTCTTAACCTTACTATCCACGCGCGTGGATGTAGCTAGGGCTGCGTCACGTCTAACCAACTCCAATCAGCCACTGAAGGGCGGAGTTATACGTGAACAAACTACTGCCCTCAAAAGAAATCACATTGAGAATAATATCCCGTAAATCTTTTCTTGAAGACGTAATGATAACGCCTCAGTAAGGTGGATTACGTATGATAAAGCGTCTAAGTTAAGTCTACTAGACATCATTGTCGTTTCCAACATTGTGGTTGGAAAAGACATAGACGGCGGAAAAGAATATTTCCAGTCTTTAACCACGCCGTCTAGACGCATATGAACTCTCGGTATGCCTTGCTCTGCCAAAATAAATTATTCGTATAAATGATAAAACGGCAGAAATGAGCAACGCGGACAAGAAACTAAACTATCATGCTTGGTAGCAGGCTTGTATGCATATATAACGTCGAAAAATAAAACACATGTTGTAATGAAATTATTGGACTGCGTCGGTAAGTCAGGGACAATGTCCCTGAACCGATCCAAAATTCCGTGTCCAATGACGCTATAAGTCTCTTATCCAACATCGCAGCAATGTAGTCCGAAATAACAATCACTGGAAGATAATGCCAGAAGATATGAATGGCAGCTTCCGATACTACGAAAGGGAAAACTCGAAATCTTTCGAATCCCTTTCGCCATCCTGTCGGACCCTATAAAGCGTTCGGTCGTCCGTACCTGATGCAACCGCGGACCGCACTGACCCAGCGCCGTCGGATAATTCCTGATTCGACCAAGAAACTGTCGATTGCTGGGATGCTGCGAAACAACAGTGCTAACTCGGATAGCACGTCCGTCACTGAGGCCTGAGGAAAAGCGGTCCTACAATGCATTGCCGCTGGAAGCTCCGTGATCGTTACCTCGTGCATACTACCAATATGCGAGCGAACGGAGTGTATAGGCCTCGTGTCCCTTGGCTACCGGATGGCGTGACCTATTCACCATGGAATCACTGAATGACAAAACTGATCGGATACTCGAGGTCACGTAGCCAATGTGCGGTCGTGTGCCCTGCTGTGAGGATGAGGAAGCATTATGGACAGTCTCTCGGACTGTCAATATAACGGAGCGTCCCGACCGACAGACATATGCTCCGAATGTAAAATATCTGAACCACAACATTCGGTCCCCTATGTTGTTGGACGAGAGAGGGACCTCTCTCGCTCACAGCCCGGACGGACCTGGACAAGCCAGGAACCGGACTAACAGGCTTCCTCCGATCTGTCCTCAATCTGCCGTCACTGGGTGAGTATTAAAGTAATTAAAGTGCTCGCATCACCCAAATCTCCTTCCTAGACCGCAACGGACGAACCCGGCAGCCGAACCATTCGATGAATGCACGCTACACCGGGTGAGCTAGCGAATGTCACTCCGTCGATCCTACAAGGGATCTCTTAGGCGATAGACATAATCCATGAGCACTTATTGCCGCTAGCTCTTCATTAACTATGACGACAGAGGCACACTTTTGAAAGACATCTCTGTAACTTTGCGAACAAGAAACCAGAAATGCTTGGTTATAGCAAGCATATAATAATAATATATATAGCGTCGTTCAATAATTCGAAAGTTTGTGTGACATTATTGGACTATGTCGGAACTGAGGGACGATGTCCCTGAACCGAACCAAAAATTTCTAAGTCCACCGACGCTATCAGTTTCTTATCCGGCATCGCAGCATTCTGGTCCGACGAAAGAAGCTGTAGAAGATCAAGTCAGATGACATACACAACAGCATATGTTGTTCCGAAAGGGAAAGCTCGAAATCCTCCAAATCCCTTTCGGTATCCCGTCGGACCGGATGAAATTTTCGGATGTCCATACCCGCTTCCGCGGAGCGTCCCGACCCAGCATCGTCGGATCAAAAATATGCGACAGATTCAGTTGATGCTGGGATGCTGCGATAAACTGTGCTATTTAGGAAAGCACGTCCGTTCCCGAGGCCTGTGCAGTAGCGGTCTTACGATGCATTCCCACCAGAAGCTCCGTGTACGTTGACTCCCGCACACTTCCTATGCGAACGTCCGGAGTCTGCAGGCCTCGTGTCCCTGGCTACCGGATAGTGTGACCTGGTCGCTGATGATTCTCTGACTGGCGAAGCTGACTGGATATCCGAGGTCACGTAGCCAAGAGCGGTCGTGTGCGCTACCATGAGAATGAGGAAGCCTTATTGACAGTCTACTCCGGACTGACTATATGTCGGAGCATCCCGAGCGACGGACGTACACTCCGAATGCGAAACATTTTGTTCCACAACATCTGGGGCCAGAAGTTGTTGTACGAGAGAGGGGCCTCTCTCGCTCACCGTCCGGATGGACCAGAACGAGCTATGAACCGGACTAAAAGGCTTCCTCCGTTCTCCCTCTAATCCGCCATCACTGGGTGTGCATTTGGTTGATTTATAGTGCTCGCATCACCCCAAAATTCCTTCTAGACCGCAACGGACGAACCCGGCTGCCGAACCATTCGATGAATGGACGCTACACCGGGCGAGCTAGCGGACGTCAAAGGCCGTCGAACCTACTAGGGTCCTCTTAGGCAATTGGCGAATTTACATGAGCACTTTTCCGCTAGCCCTTAATTAATTGTGACGACAGAGGCACACTGTTGGAAGACATCACAGATACATCACCCTAATCTTGATCGTCTGAAATAGAAATTGATAAAGTAGAGTGACCCTGCGGGGAAAGGACCGGAGTGTCCAATTCCCCACTAACATACCGTGACATACGCTTCCCATATTGTCATCGAAATCATACGATACAGAACAGGAGTTAATGCGAGTACACTGACCACATATAGAATGATTATAAAAGTCAGAGGAAGACTTCCTCTTATTACAATTGATCAAAATCCTTTCAATGTGAAAAGAAAACAAGTCCTGGTACTCGCACTAACCCCTGGCAATCAAAATACATAATAATAATATGATCCATTAATATAGAAAAAATAATTGAAATCAAAATATTTTGAAAAAATATTTTTTCAGAACAGCCCAAGTTTCTGAAAAGTAACGTTGAGCCCCAATGGATCCCAAGCCTAAGTGTGGACAAAAATTTTTAAAATATTTTAAACAATTTATTCAACACTTACGAACAATAATAATGTATCTAGTTATGATTAAAATAACATCAAGATATTATTTTCCAGAAATCCCCTCTCACACAGAGGGCTGTTGTAAATGTAAACAATGAATGTAAAAACACTAAAATAAGACTCCAGGCACCCAGGCCCGGAATCAGTTACCAAAAATACACTATCTGATGCAAAACCGAGACTTCCAGGGAAGAAACTGCAGAACATCAGATGGTAGATGCAGAACACAACGCCTAACCACCCGTAGGTGAAGACGTAAACATGGGGAAAAGAACAGAATTCATTCTGTTATTCAGCTAAAACTCCCAAGAAAATTTAGTAATAATAATTACAAAAACTATGCCAAAAGCATGGGAGAATAGCAAGGGGGGACTTAAAGGACAGGGAGAGAGGAAAACACTGAAAAATCAGTGTAACTAAATAATCAGAATGATAACAAAATGGCTGCTGCCTCGAAAATAGGTAACTTAACATAATTTCATTAAAAAATTTTAAGTTACAGCCCTGATAATATTCTGTCACACATTTTTCCTCTCCTCCTTCTCTATCCTCCTTAGAATCACCATTTCACTAATATTTATGTGTCTGGCATCATTTAAACTGAGATTTACAAGCACAAAGATCAGTCAGATGTTAACTGATGAAGGGCCAAACTTAGAATGATTAATGGCGCCAATTTCAGAACGTCCTTGACACTGCGCATGCGCAGTAGAGGTGAAGTGTGGAGGGCCATTCAGGACATGTTTTCTTTGGTTTTAGATGCAAATTTGGGGGATTGGGGGGCAAAATTTGTGTTTGGCCCTATATTTTAAGAGTTAGCACCAGCTATGTCTGGGTCATTGGTACAGTATAAAAATATCATTTTTGAAGGTTTATGTGTCTGTTTGGAGCTAATAATGTAAAGTTCATGATGGATGACTGATGGTAAGTGATTAGTCAAGCTCCCCCAGGTGAGTTAAAAAGAAATTCTCTTACTAAGAACACAATGTTTGAAAGGACGGGGTAAAAAATATAAGAAAAAATTAACACACATTAAATATTATAAATAAAAATTTATTGTACACAAAAAAGCTTACCTATTTTTCTCAATATTACACCCATTCAGCTTCACAGATTTAGCTCTCATTGTTAAGAATGTCTCATATACACAATATTGATCAAACCCATTGATATTTGTTCAAGCTATCCTCCTACCGAATTTAAAACAGACAAAAATTACCTAATTAAGGGCCATAACTCCAGCCAGTATGTACCAGTTTTTGAACTCATTCAAGACATTGTTTGGACAGTCTCATATACCAAATATTGACTGAATGCATTGATATTTGTTCAAGTTATCATACTAACGAATTGAAAACAGGCAAAAATAACTAATTAAGGGCCATAACTCTGCTCAGTATGGCCAAACCATAAGTTTTCCAAACCCTTCAAGATATTAAGAAAATCTCACATATCAAATACTGACCAAATCCATTATTATTTTTTCAAGTTATCACACTAACGAGCTAAAAACAGGCAAAAATTAACTAATTAAGGGCCATAACTCTGCTCAGTGTAGATGAACCATACCAGTTTTCGAACCCATTCAAGACATTGCCAAATCAATTGAAATTTGTTCAAGGTTATCATGCTAACAAGAAAGGTTATGCCCGCCTGCTCACTCGCCTGCCTGCCTGCCTGCACACCGATTTCATCAACCTATAGGTAGAATTTTGGAAAAAATACTTAACCAAAAATATAGTTCACCTTCTTCTTGGAAAATTTACAATTCACCATTATATCTTTGACAAACATGAAAATGTTTACTGTCTACTGGCGGTTGACAAATAATTTTTGTCAGCGACAATTTGAGAAAAATATAACTGGTCATGTGACAGGTGCATTTTATGGGCCAAATAACAAATATTTTACAGGGGAACCCGCTAAATTGGATATCTCTCATCTGTATAACCCTGTTAATTGCAAATAATTTCCAAACACCAACCCATTTACCATAATTTAAGTACAAATTTGGCATGTTAACTGCATATAGGTGGAGTAAACTCCTGTTAAATGATAAAAAAAAATTTATGATCTGTTAAAAAATTAATCTGACAACCACTGAATTAAAAATCGCGACATCGACACCGTAGCTGCGACGGGTGGTGCAATCTCAAAAAATTCTAAGTTCATCAAGGGACATAACTCCAAGAAAAATATTTAGAACAACACATGCATTCAACAGTGGCTAAACATGAATAAGATACACTTACATGCCAAATATAAAGTCATTCCATCAAGTATTTCAAAAGTTATTGAGTTTTGAAACTCGCTGGTCACAGACAAACTCGTTGGTCACAGACAGACCGACGGACAGACCGACCGACAGACACACCGACAGTGCCACTTATAGAGCTGCTAGTCGCAGCTAAAAACTATGTTTATAGGCCTATTTGGCATAAGTACATTCAATATAGGTACATGTATTAATCTACTATATCTTATTTGACACAGCTCAATGAGCTCTGTCAAACAAGATTTAATAGAATAAATGCTCAGTTTATAACTAAAATATAGGAAACTGACCAAATACCTGTTAATTGCCTACTTCTGGTAACTGAATATTTTTCTCCAGCTAAGTGGCTATTCAATTAACAAGGCTCAATTGTATATTTAATTCCAAAAACAATAAAACATTGTACATGTAGCCAGAGCCCCAGGCAGGAAGTATATAGGCATTAACCTTTTTAACTAACATGGCTGAAAGATGACACTTGCTAAAATGTATTGCCAAACAGCAAACAATTTTTCATTTTGTCTCAAAAACATAGCTAATGAAAGGAAAGTGTCAATGACACTGCAGATGAACTTGTTCAAGAAGGGACTGGACTAAATAGAAAGATCCAGTAATGCTGGATTAAGTCATTCACTCAAGTTTCTACAGAAAAGGCATCACACCAAAGTTACATACGAAATCTTAAAAAACCGGGTTAGGGGTGGAGCCTGTTGGGTGTACTAATGGAATTGTTGACAATTTATATGTCAAATCAAAGATGGCCGGTGGCGGCCATCTTTTTCAATGGTATGCAGAAAAATTTGATAACTCCCATCCAGACATCATACTGAAGTTACATATAAAATGTGGAAAGGATAGGGTGAGAGATGCAGCCTGTAGGGTGTGCTAATGGAATTGTTAACTATTTATATGCCAAATCCAAGATAGCCACTGCTAGCCATGTTTTTCAACAAAATTCAGAAAAATTTGATACCTCCCATCTGGATATTATACCAAAGCTAAGTATGGAATTTCAAACTTGAATAACTAAATGATACCACCCACTCCCACCAAGAAACATTTTACAACAGTAAAAGTGTGTTTAATGTAGAGAGCACAAACACGGACACCAATGTTTGAAGGTTTCATTGAAATCCAAGTGGGTGGTATAAAAAAGATGGGGTCAGGGATGTGGCCTGTTGGGTGTGCTAATGAGATTATTGACAATTTATATGCCAAAACCAAGATGACCACTGACAGCCATATTTTTCAATGAAATTTGAAACAAATTGATAGCTCCCATTTAGACATTGCCCCAAAGCCACATATCAAATGTTGGACTGATCGGGTGAGATCTACGGTCTGTAGGGTGTGCTAAAGGAATTGTTGGACTGTTTATATCCAAATCCTAGATGGCTGCTGGCAGCCATGTTTTTCAACAAAATTCAGAAAAAATTCAATAACTCCCCTCTAAACATCACGCCAAAGTTACGAATGAAATTTGAAAAAGATCGGGTGAGAGATGTGGCCCATAGGGTGTGCTAATGGAATTGTTGACAATTTATATGCCAAATCTAAAATAGCCACCGGCGGTTATGTTTTTTAACAAAATTCAGAAAAATTTGATAGCTCCCATCTAGACATTGCCCCAAAACTACATATGGAATTAGGGATTGACTGGAGAGAGCTGTGGTCTGCAGGACATGCTAAAGGAACTGTGGAAGGACAGAAGTATCTATGGATGGACATACAAGCAGACAACAGATCAAAACCTATCCTAATAGCTCAAACTTGATGTTGTCAAGTGGAGCTAAAAAAAAATGAGTTCATTCCAATGAGTGAGAGATTAAAACATTATGAGTCAAGTTCCATCCCAGACACTTCTGGTTATCACTGATAGATGGTAGTTGTTTGAATGCCAGTGACATATACTTTTATTACAGCAGTAAGATCATTCCAACCCAGTAAAATTGACTTTCCAAAATAGAAAACATGCAAAATCTTAGCACGTATTGACATCAGTGGCCTACTATGTAATTATGATGCATTGTCATATAACACTTATTCCAATTACAGGCCTTTGTATGTGGTTAAAAGAAGCCACATCAGGGACGACATCCTGTCAACTTAAAATTTTCTAAATCAAATACAATCACCATTTAACATTAATTGTATCACCAGTTTCTACAGAGTAGAATGATATCTGTCTTAGGTCATTGTCAAATTCTATCTCTGGACCTTCCATCTGAAAAGAAAAAAAAATCGTTTTTCTGACATTCAATGTTAGGTGACTGGATAGATATATAAATAAATATTTATTTTGGGTGCAATGGGCAAATATCAAACAAGATAAAATAAAACACATACTCAGTTTATCTCTAGAATACAGGAAAGTGGTCAAATCCCTGTTAATTAAATATTCCTGTTAAGTGAATAATTCTCATTGGTCAAGTGACTATTCAATTAACAGGGTTTTACTCTATTACATGTCAGAGTATTTTTTTGAATTTTTGAAGAAATCAATATTTTTCAAACCCATATGTTGAATAAATGTTTGTCCAGGCTTCAGAAAAGATGCATAATCAGCTTAAACCTTTAGCTAATATAACAACCATATGTGGCCAGTGCTATTCGGAAAAATCACCATTCAAATTTTACTATTTTTTAAATTTTTCCCAACAAAATATACCAGTACCTTATGAATGCTTATTAAAACTAGAACTATCAATGAAGGTGATGATTAACCCTTAGGAGACTGGAGATTTTCATACATTTTTTACTACACTTTGAAAGTTTAAATCATGTGTTTGTGCAGTTGTTTTTAGACAAGCCCTGGCTGCCAATGTAAGCAGCCAAGACTTGCCTAAGAACAACTACCAAGATACTTAGAATGTTAACTTGCGAGCTATCCCAGAGACTGCATGCTGGGGCACCTGTTCTCTTGCAGTAAAAGTGATAAGAGTCGGTATTAGGCCCTTAACCCTCAAGGGGTGGACATTTTTATACATTTTTCCTATACTTTGTAAGTCTACCTCCAGTGGTTTTGCAACTGTTCCTAGTCAAGTTTTGGCTGCCTACAAAGGCAGCCAAGACTTGTCTAGAAACAACTGACAAGGTACTTAGAAAACAAGTTTTGAGTTTACCCAAACAATGCATGTTGGATTAGACCCTTAAGGGTTAGTAACCCCCCTTCTGGCCTTCCAGAGTGCACCTCTGAATGAAGAGCTTTAAAATTTGGAAATTTGGAGTCGCTAACTTCTTTGTAGGCATATCAGAGAAGTTTTATCAAAAAAAGTTCAGAAATGTAGGAGATGTTCTCTCAAAATTGTTATACAGCAATCTATATTAAATCGAAGTACTGGTACAAGGGGAAAACAGTTGGTCAAAATTGTTGCAGCTTGAAGATTCTGAAATATGCAGACATCCACTTACAATTCGTCATGTACATGTACATAAAGTTTCATAAAAATCATCTATGTAGGATGAGATCTATGCAGAACTTATACAGAAATCCATATTACATCAAAGTTTAAGAGAAGATAACCAAGTTAAAATTATTGTGCGTTAAAAATTCCTGAACATGCACATGTTCACTTGTTAGTGATTATGTTCGAGAAATGTCATCAAGATCAGTTCATAAATGTAGGAGAGTTGTTTACATTAGAATCTCTTTGGGTAACCGATAATATGTAGGTAAAAGTTAAACATTTTGAATTGTCATCAAAATTACATTTGAAACACTTTTGTGGCATAAAAATATGCTTTTTATATTGAGAAAAAACAAAAACACATTCATAATCTAGAATATGTGAAAATGCTTCTGTTTGGAAAACCTTTGGGTGTGGCTGTTCCAATGGGACTAAGAACACCCCCTCCCCCCCCCCCCCCCCCCACCCCACATTCCCCTTTGTGAAGGTTGCAAAAATATTACTAAGCCGTAAAAAGGAAATAATTCTGCCAAAATGAATCCAGCCGATATCAAAATCGCAGATGAAAAGGTTCCCAGACATCCAAATGTGTCCATCCGACACTAATGCCCCCGCTTTATGAATTTATTTATTAAGGTTTAACAACACTTTATCAGCCAAGGTCATATTGTGTCGGTGACAGTTTTACGGATGGAGGAAGCTGGAGTACCCGGAGAGAACTACCGAGCAATGATGAGCAGCTGCCAGCTCCCCAATATCGTAACTCCACACTGCAGCACAGGCAACTCCGCACTGCAGCACAGGCAGGGTTAGATTGTTTGAAGACATGAGCACCATCGACATGCAGTACGCTTTAGTATATGCCGTCATCATGCCCCCATGTGGACAATCAGGGTAAAGTGCCTTGTCCAAGGACACAATGCGGGAGTCCGAATCGATCGCTCAGACGGTCACCCATCCAAGGACCCGCTTTATGAAAAACTGTATTTTAGTGATGAACAAAGTCCAAAATGGGGCCATAATTCAAATGAAAATTACCACACCTCATTCAAAATCAATCCCGTCTGGTATATCATCTACAGTAAGCTGTATTCCAATTTTGATTGAAATCGGACAGTTATAAATCAAGTTACAACCCAGAAACCAATACTAACATGTCTTCAAAGTTGGAAAAGGGCCATAACTCTGCCAAAACAACCACACTATTAATCCCAAGCTGTATTTTGTGGTTATAAACCTATGTATAAAATTTTGTTTCATTCTGTGCACTCAAACTGAAGTTATCGTCCTGAAATTAATATCAACATGCTTTCTAAGTCAGAAAAAGGGCCATAACTCTGGCAAAAAATATCGGAACAAGCCCACTATCAATCCCAACCTGTATTTTATGGTTATAAACCTATGTATAAAATTTTGTTTCATTTCGTTCAGTCAAACTAAAGTTATTGTCCGGAAACCAATATCAACATGTTTTCTAAGTTGGAAAAGGGCCATGACTCTGTCGAAAAAGATTGGACAAACCTCACTATCAATCTCTACCTGAAATATGTGGTTATAAACCTATGTATAAAATTTTGTTTCATTCCGTTCACTCAAACTAAAGTTATAATCCGGAAACCAATATCAACATATTGTCTAAGTCGAAAAGGGCCATAACTATGTTACAAAATATCCGACCAAAGCCACTATCAATCCCAACCTGTATTAAATGGTTATAAACCTTGTTATTAAATTTCGTTTCATTTCGTTCACTCAAAGTTATCGTCTGGAAACCAATATCAACATGTCTAAGTTGAAAAAGGGCCATAACTCTGCCAAAGAATACCAGACCAAGCCCACTATCAATCTGTACCTGCATTATGTGGTTATAAACGTATGTATAAAACTGAACAGTAACGAACAGGATGTAAACGCAGGGGATAATGGAATACCTATTCTGTAAAACAAGTTAAACTCCCACGAATTTTAATAAAAAAGCCGAAAGAGCTTGGATGTATATAACAGGAGGATTCAGGAGAGGGAAGGGAAGTAATACTAACAAAACAACAGTGGAGTCATATTATAATGACGACGTTCAGAAGCATATCTCATAACTGGGGAACATTAATAATTTTACATAAAAATTATAAAGTTAGAGTCCTGAACATCCAAAACCATTGTTATTTACTTCCAACATGTTGCTACACTGTTGATTCCATGAAAATTATAAATATATTTTCCATACTTACCTATGGCCCAGACTTAGCTGGTGCTAACTCCAAAATATTGAGGGTCAAACACAAATTTTGCTCCCCAATCCCCAAATTTGCATGCAAAACCGAAAATTAGAAGTCCTATCTGGACCTCCATACATTTACTCTACGCTCATACACAGATGCTAGGAAGTAGCCGGAATTGGCGCCAACATTGTTCTTCGTAAAAGAGAGTATTACATAATAATTCAGTGGGGAGGTATGAGTGCCCACTCATGGGAGGACCCTCCCCATCTGGGCCATAGGTAAGTATGAAAAATATAGAAATTACTATGAATTTATAATATTTTTCCAACTGTACCCCATGGCCCAGACTTAGCTGTATCGTAAAAAGGTGGAGGGCCTAGGACTTCAAATATAATTCCAATCCTGCAATCCATGATGAAAGGAACTTAGAAAAATAGGCCGATGAAATCGTCAGATGTGTACCCATACGTGCAACTAGTAGAAAGCCTTATGACGGAGGGCCACCACGGATGCCGACATTATGTACACCATACAAGGTATGGGTACATATAGAAATGGATTGGAGGAGTGTCTAATTTGATGGATAAAGGGTTAATATCTCCGGATCAAATTATCAGATTTATATAAAAAACTACACAGCACAGCACATCAGTAACCTGAATAAATATATAAAGTAACATGACAATCGGATTGATATTTTTTGAGTTATCTCATGCCAAAGGGATTGGAGGAATTTTCAATTTGAAGGATAAAGGGTTAATATATCGGGATCAAATTATCAGATTAACACCAAAAACTATACAGATCAGCACATCAGTAACCTGAACACAATTATAAAGTAACTTGGCAATCCAAGCAATATTTTTCAAGTTATCAAATGCCAAAGGGATTGGAGGAATTTTCAATTTGAATGATAAAGGGTTAATATCTCAGGATTAAAATAACAGATTTACACCAAAAACTATACAGCTCGGTACATCAGTAACCTGAACACAAATATAAAGTAACTTGACAATCCAAGCAATATTTTTCAAGTTATCGAATGCCAAAGGGATTGGAGGAATTTTCAATTTGAAGGATAAAGGGTTAATATCTCAGGATTAAATTATCAGATTTACACCAAAAACTATACAGCTCGGCACATCAGTAACCTGAACACAAATATAAAGTAACTTGACAATCCAAGCAATATTTTTCAAGTAATCGAATGCCAAAGGGATTGGAGGAATTTTCAATTTGAAGGATAAAGGGTTAATATCTCAGGATCAAAATAACAGATTTACACCAAAAACTATACAGCTCGGCACATCAGTGACCTGAACACAAATATAAAGTAACTTGACAATCCAAGTAATATTTTTCAAGTTATCGAATGCCAAAGGGATTGGAGAAATTTTCAATTTGAAGGATAAAGGGTTAATATCTCGGGATCAAATCATCAGATTTACATTAAAAACTATAAAGCTCGGCACATCAGTAATCTGAATACAAATATAAAGTAACTAGACAATCCAAGCAATATTTTTCAAGTTATCGAATGCCAAAGGGATTGGAGGAATTTTCAATTTGAAGGATAAAGGGTTAATATCTCAGGATCAAATTATCCGATTTACACCAAAAACTATACAGCTCGGCACATCAGTAACCTGAACACAAATATAAAGTAACTTGACAATCCAAGCAATATTTTTCAAGTTATCGAATGCCAAAGGGATTGGAGGAATTTTCAATTTGAAGGATAAAGGGTTAATATCTCAGGATTAAATTATCAGATTTACACCAAAAACTATCCAGCTCGGCACATCAGTAACCTGAACACAAATATAAAGTAACTTGACAATCCAAGCAATATTTTTCAAGTTATCGAATGCCAAAGGGATTGGAGACATTTTCAATTTGAAGGATAAAGGGTTAATATCTCGGGATCAAATAATCAGATTTACACTAAAAACTATACAGCTTGGCACATCAGTAACCTGAACACAAATATAAAGTAACTAGACAATCCAAGCAATATTTTTCAAGTTATCAAATGCCAAAGGGATTGGAGGAATTTTCAATTTGAATGATAAAGGGTTAATATCTCAGGATTAAAATAACAGATTTACACCAAAAACTATACAGCTCGGTACATCAGTAACCTGAACACAAATATAAAGTAACTTGACAATCCAAGCAATATTTTTCAAGTTATCGAATGCCAAAGGGATTGGAGGAATTTTCAATTTGAAGGATAAAGGGTTAATATCTCAGGATCAAATTATCCGATTTACATCAAAAACTATACAGCTCGGCACATCAGTAACCTGAACCCAAATATAAAGTAACTTGACAATCCAAGCAATATTTTTCAAGTTATCGAATGCCAAAGGGATTGGAGGAATTTTCAATTTGAAGGATAAAGGGTTAATATCTCAGGATTAAATTATCAGATTTACACCAAAAACTATACAGCTCGGCACATCAGTAACCTGAACACAAATATAAAGTAACTTGACAATCCAAGCAATATTTTTCAAGTTATCGAATGCCAAAGGGATTGGAGACATTTTCAATTTGAAGGATAAAGGGTTAATATCTCGGGATCAAATCATCAGATTTACACTAAAAACTATACAGCGCGGCACATCAGTAACCTGAACACAAATATAAAGTAACTAGACAATCCAAGCAATATTTTTCAAGTTATCGAATGCCAAAGGGATTGGAAGAATTTTCAATTTGAAGGATAAAGGGTTAATATCTCAGGATCAAATTATCCGATTTACACCAAAAACTATACAGCTTGGCACATCAGTAACCTGAACTCAAATATAAAGTAACTAGACAATCCAAGCAATAATTTTCAAGTTATTGAATGCCAAAGGGATTGGAGGAATTTTCAATTTGAAGGATAAAGGGTTAATATCTCAGGATCAAATTATCCGATTTACATCAAAAACTATACAGCTCGGCACATCAGTAACCTGAACCCAAATATAAAGTAACTTGACAACCCAAGCAATATTTTTCAAGTTATCGAATGCCAAAGAAATGGATACGGACGCCGGACAGACGGACAGATGGACGGACAGATGGACGGACAGACGGACGGACAAAGGATGGATGAACGACGGATGGTCACCCCGGATGCCGGCATTATGTGTACCATACATAGTATGGGTACACATAATAATTAGGAATTACATGTATGTCTCTCTATACAGTAATAGAGAAGACATATTCTAAATAAGGAGCCCAATTTAAGTAATTCCTTATTGTAAGCATGAAGACAATGCTACATAGGATGTGACAAGTTCCTAATTTTTAAGGCTAGTCCGGATTAAGCCACAAAAATTAGGATGGCGTATCTGAGAATGAGCGAAAATCTCCCACAAACATACGTCACACAATAACACTTCAGATGTATAAAGGATATAATTACGGATAAAACAGCTTCCTTCATAGTTACATACTTTTTAAGCCAGAGAAGAGGTAAAAATCACACCACCCCCCCCCCCCCCCCCTTTTTTTTTGAAGGAATCTTCAAAAGAAAGAGGGGAGAGCTCTGGAATCAATAAGAGCGATACCAAATAAACAGCTGCACCATGAGCGCATGATACGCCAGTTATTAATTACAAGAGGGAAGCACCCAACATGTGAAAAATTACCTATATTTTGACAAATCAAGTCCCATAACTCTGGAATGACAAATCGCACAGCAACACAAATCAAAAGAGAGCTTCGTTCCATCAACATATACTTTCCACAAAAAAATCACAAAAATTGCTCAAAGCATTTTCGAGTTATTGTACGATGTGTGGATGGATGGACGGATAGACAGATGGATGGACAGCGGTATACATAATACGACCATTTTTTCAAAGCGGGCGTATAAAAATGATATAATGGCCTGTAGCACTAAGTTTGGACAGATGAGCATGTTGTTGCCTTTAATATTTCAGTATTTCAGGACAAAAATGAAAAATAGTGGGACAAATGGAGGACATGATATATATAGTCTATCACTTACATCTTTACAACATGCATTATATTGAGAACAATGTGCTGTGGTATCAATAGCCTGAATGTAGTATCTCTGAACTCATTACAGACTTAAGGCACAGAGCATCAAAATTTGGGTCCATACTCAGTACCTATAAAACACTGGTGGAGTGTATCTTCCACCAAGATAATAGTCCATATACTGTGATAAAGTATAAATGGAGGTAATAGTTGGTGGAGTATGTACGAAACATTCATAAAATCATGAGAAAGAAGGTTAAATTGCACTTCTCATAACAGAAACAAATAAGGCCTAAAAAAGTTTAAAATCTGTTTCTCAGGCCCTACCACATGAAACTTTTGGCTGCCGCATGCTCTCTTTTTATAACCAATGCAAATTTAAAAAACTAAAAATGAAATGGTTTATGTCTGATATTTTACCCAAGTTAATAAAATTGATAAACTTGTCCCTTGAGTACAAAAAGGCTTTCCAATGCTTTTGCATTGCAAAACCTTCTAGCACTCAAGGGGTAAAATACACCACCACCTATGCTATTCTGTAGATTATGAGGCCTAAAGCGCAAAACAAACAAAGAACATGAACTTTTGACAGCAAAGAAATAATTACAATAATAAAGTCCCATAACTCTGGAATGACTAATCAAATGGCGACACTAAGAAAGAGAGCTTCCTTCCATCAACATACACCACCTATCAAAAAATCACGAAAATCTCTTAAAGCGTTCTCGAGTTTTCGTACGTGTAAAAAATCAACAATCTTCTAAGTAATAAAGTCCCATAACTCTGGATCGAATGGTGAAACTAACCGAAAGGGAGCTTCCTTCCATCAACATACACCACCTACCAAAAAATCACAAAAATCTCTCGAAGCGTTGAGTTATCATAGGACGTGTAAAAAATCGAAGATTTTCTAAGTAATTAAGTCCCATAACTCTGGAATGACTAATCGAACGGTGACACTAACCGAAAGGGAGCTTGCTTCCATCAACATACACCACCTACCATAAAATCGCGAAAATCTCTTGGACCGTGCTCGAGTTATCGTACGTGTAAAAAATCAACGATTTTCAAGTAATAAAGTCCCATAACTCTGGAATGACTAATCGAACGGCGACACAAACCGAAAGGGAGCTTCCTTCCATCAACATAAACCACCTACCAAAAAATCGTGAAAATCTCTCGAAGCGTTCTCAAGTTATCGTACGACGTGTAAAAAATCAACAATTTTCTAAGTAATAAAGTCCCATAACTCTGGAATGACTAATCGAACGGCGACACAAACCGAGAGGGAGCATCCCTCCATCGATATACACCACATACCCAAAAATCACGAAAATCTCTCAAAGCGTTCTCGAGTTATCGTACGACGTGTAAAAAATCAACAATTTTCTAAGTAATAAAGTCCCATAACTCTGGAATGACTAATCGAACAGCGACACTAACCAAAAGGGAGCTTCCTTCCATCAACATACACCACCTACCAAAAAATCGCGAAAATCTCTCGGACCGTTGTCGAGTTATCGTACGTGTAAAAATTCAACGATTTTCTAAGTAATAAAGTCCCATAATTCTGGAATGACAAATCGAACGGTGACACCAACCGAAAGGGAGCTTCCTTCCATCAACATAAACCACCTACCAAAAAATCGTGAAAATCTCTCAAAGCGTTCTCAAGTTATCGTACCACGTGTAAAAAATCAACAATTTTCTAGGTAATAAAGTCCCATAACTCTGGAATGACTAAGCGAACAGCGACACAAAACGAAAGGGAGCTTCCCTCCATCAATATACACCACCTACCCAAAAATCACGAAAATCTCTCAAAGCGTTCTCGAGTTATCGTATGACGTGTAAAAAATCAACAATTTTCTAAGTAATAAAGTCCCATAACTCTGGAATGACTAATCGAACGGCGACACTAAACGGAGATTCCCTCCACTGATATACACCACCTACCCAAAAATCACAAAAATCTCTCATAGCGTTCTTGAGTTATCTTACGTGTGACCGGACGGACAGACTGACGGACAGCGGTATACCATAATACGACCCGTTTTTTCAAAACGGGCATATAAAAACAATATAAATCATCGTCGAACAGGCACTCAGGTATAAAAAGAGTAGCAATTTAATAGTGATGATTTTTAAATAAGTGCTCATATATAACAAATCAACAATAATCACAGGAAACTAATCCAACTAAAAAGCAGATGTGCCCAAGAGGTCGCCATAGAAGACAACCCAAATGCATAGTATGTATTAAATTATATGAGGCTTGCGGGAAGAAAACTATGTCTTGCCCAGTGATTGCCTCTAAACACATAGGCAGTGTTTGTGTGTGACAGAGGAGGGGGGGGGGGGGAATTCAAAGTCATATCGAAATCTCCTCACCCGCATTATTTAATCATTCCTGTGTCAGTTATCAAAAAAAATATAGGAACCACAATGGTTCCCTCACGTCTAACCGACTCCATTATGCCACTATGGGCAGAGAAGGATGTGAAGAATAACACTTCACCTGAAAGAAGACCCTCTCATGGAGGAAGCTTCTGGGGAGTACCCATAACAGACACTTGAGAATACTGATCCAAGGTTTCTGTGATAACAGAGGTGCTACTAGTAGGATTCACAACGAGACTGTTTAATCTTAAATGAAATCTATTGGATCAAAAGAATTGGAGGATACACGTATCCTATCATTCATCCCCATGAATTCTGCAGAGCGTCTACTGCATGTGCTCAATGATTTGGGCATGACGACACAAAAGACGGAAACTAATTGTTCCAGTGCATCGCAAACTGAACTATCATGGGGTGATCCCACTGGTAGCAAAACTGTCCAAATACTCGCATGTTGAGCATCCAATACAAATGAAACAGGCAACCTTTCTGAGGAGAGAGTCTGCTAGTACGTTCAGACGACCCGGTATATGACGGAAAGAGAGATGAATATGAAAATTCTTCTCCGTTGAAATGAATGGGTGCCGCCCTGGTTCCTGATGAACGCTACCACTATTGAGTTGTCCAACAATATCTGAACAAGAGTGTCCGCATTGTTGTTTACTAGATCCGTTAAAACAATACTGGTCCTGAGCGAATGTGTTTTCACACTCCAGTTCTGTTTAAAGAATAACTGGAGGGGACGTGTGCGTAAGCGACCCATCTACACAAGATGCGTAGCCGCTCCACACAGCCCCATCAGTCGCATAAAATTTCTCGCTGTTAATGCATCTGATAGTAGACAAAAGCGAGCATAACAACTGACCAATTTCGTTCTGGATAATGGCAGATGAACCAGATTGTTGTGAGACATTACCGAGTTCATTATTCAAGTGACAGCCCAGGGCACTTTCTTCAGACCGAAGCACATCACTCGGAACTGAAATATTATCTCTTGGACAATGAACCGTAGGTACTTTCTGAATGCCGGATATACCAGGACATGAAAAAACGGATCCTTAGATCTATGCTTGTAGCATAGTCGATCACTCAAACGCTAGCTTTTACCGACTAAATGATAACCATAAATAAACGTTTAGAGCTTTGATAAACTTGTTATCCAGCTTCAGTCTATTATCGGTCGGAACGAGCTCTATGGCTTCGGTACGAGTAACAGGTGACTATAGAATCCTAGAGAATCTTGATTCTCGACAACCTCTATTAATTTCATTGTCAAGAGAACCTTTACCTCCGATTGGAGAGACTCTTATGCAAGGATTTGACGGAAGCATTGTCCATCAAAGACATTAAGTTTGTTGTGGTTCTCTCGGAAAGATAGCCGTAGGCCGTCCGAGACCACACTTCTCGCCTACTGGTCTTCCGTAATAGTTAACCAGTTAAAGTTTGATGCTTTCTTTGTAGCCTGGTCATAAACCAATGAAAGCTTATCGTCAAAAACTTAGTGTCCGGAAACCGGAGTGGCCCAAAGAGAGTTTTTCACCTGTCATCTATTAAGGATGACGATGCAAGGGCTCTGTCATGTCTGATTAACTCTTTATTAGCAACTGTTAAGACAGAGTTAAACATGATAAATATAATAGCTCTGGAAAGGACACTAAATGAGGTACGAATGTCCTCACATTCCTTTCCATAGACGTTGCATCACAGTTCTTAAAAAGATGATCTGCGTAAGACAGAGAGTCTAAATTCGCTCTGAATGAAGAAATACCATCTCAATTGTGTCCGAGCGAATAGTGAATGACAAAGGTAAGGCCATAACTAGGTCCTTAGCCTGCTCATTCAAACGCAGAGGAACTCTCAAAACATCTTCCCCGTTTTCCATTAATCAGTAAAATTATGGAAGATGATGACAAGAAACCGCCTTACTTCTTTCCACTGGAAAGTTGAATATGGCGTCATCTAAAAGGCCAAAGGCCTGCGACACCTGTCTATACTTAACCAGAAAAGACATTTCCTCCTCTTTTTCTGGATAAAGTCAGCGTTCAACAATGCTAGCGGTTTCTTGCAAATAGTCGCAGCATTCTGATTCGCTGGAACAAATTCAGGGTAGTGTTGACGGATTAAATCCATTGCAGCCATGTGTTGTTCCGAAAGGGAAGGGTAATCCCCCTTCATATCCCTTTCATCATTCGTCTGAATCAGTTCAGCAGCATCTGAACGCGCAGATGACTGGACCTACCCAGCACCATCTGACAGCTCAGGTTCTGAGGCTGCCGTCGGCTGCTTCTGCACTTGCTGGGATGCTGCAATGAGCTGCACAATCTGCGATAGCAAATCCATAACAGAGACCTGAGGAGCAGAGGTCTTCTATTCTGGCTGCCAGCTGCTCCCGGGACAGTGTGTCCGAGATGGCTCTTTTCTCCGGACGTGCCGATATATGAGGCCTCGTCTCTTAGCTACTGAATAGTGCTACATTCGAGCGGTCGCAGCATTCTGATTCTCAGGAATGAACTCAGGGAAGTATTGATGCTTTAGATCCATCGCCACCCTGTGTTGTTCCAAAAGGGAAGGGTAATTCTCCTCCATATCCCTTTCACCATCCGACTGAATCAGATTATACACACGGTCATCGGCATCTGAGCGTGCAGATGACAGGACGGACCCAACACCATCTGACAGCTCAGGTTCTGAGACTGCCGTCGGCTGCTTCTGCACTTGCTGGGATGCTGGGATGAGTTGCGCAATCTGCAAAAGCAAGTCTGTTGCGGAGGCCTGAGGAGCAGCGGTCTTCTGTTGCTTGGCCGCCAGCTGCTCCTAGGACAGTGTGTCCAAGATGGCTCTTTTCTGCGGACGTCCCGATGAATGAGGCCTCATCTCCTTGGCTACTGTATGGTGTGACTTCTCTGATGAGGAGTGGACCTTCTCAGCAATGCAGGCTGGATATCAGAAGTCACATAGCCAAGGTGCGGTCGTGTGTGCTTGGTAGATGCTGAAGAAGAAGCCGTAACTATAGCCGACCCCGGGTGTGAATTGAACAGAGCATCCTGGACGGGAGGCGTGGACGTATGCTCTGACTGACGCAAGTTCCGAACTACAACATCTGGCCCCAGATGTTGTTATGAAAGAGAGAGGGGGCTCTCTCGCTCGCGTTTCTTTAGATCTCGCCGAGCTTCCTGCTGAACTTGCCGGCTTCTTCCTCTCCGTCATTGCAGGGTGAGCCTGTTATTATTTTATAGTGCTCACTCTACCCTTTCTACTCTCTTCGACAGCAATGGACACACCCGGCATCACTCTACTCTCGGACGGTGTAACCGTTTCACCGGTCAAGCTAACTGGTGACATGGAGCTGAAACCATGCTGTGGTTTATTGCCCTGTCTAATATTCATGAGCAATTTAGCTGCTAGCTCTGATTGACTATCTAAATGCGACGACGGAAGTACACTCTCTGAGGGCGTCACGTAAACATCACCATGTTCTTGTTCCTCTGTAAATAGAAACTAAGAAACTAGAGCGACTTTTTGGCAAGAGCACTAGCGGCGGCCTCTCACCGTGAGAGGACCGGCAGTGGCCTCTCGCTAACAACGTACCGTGACACCCGTCTCCAACGTTTGTCATCCCATGCGACACATGTTGAGCAAGAATATGTGGGAGTACATCAACTACAAACAAGGCAACCAACATGTAAATCAGAGGAAAGACATCCTCGCCTTGCAAATTGAGCAATATGCTTTCATAATATTATAAAAAGATACATAACAAAAAACATTCAAAATATAAATTGAAAAAAATAATTTACACAAAAAATTTTTCGAAAAATTTTGACAAGAGCCAAAGTTCCCAAAGGGAATGAAGTGCCCAAATGTATCCCGATAGAGCCCAAGTGTGAACAAAAAATTATTTTTCTATCCCAAAATTAACTGCTACACTACCGGAATATTTAATGTATCATAAACAGACCTACCATATATTAAATAAATAAGAAACTACGTATATAAAAAGAGCGTTGTTAATGTAAACAACGTCAGAATGAAAACCGGAAACGAGACCCCAGGCAACACGGCCTGAAGTCAGTAACAGATTTTTGAACTATCTGATGTAAGGCAAGATCTTCATTAGAAGAAAAAACGATAATTGGATGTATGATGCATGACCAAAATGGCTAAACACCCCAAGGGTGAGACGTAACCCTGGGGATATACAGAATAAATATTCTGTGTAACACATTAAAAGAAAAAATTTCAATAAAACAAGCCAAAAAGCTTGGGAGTTTAACTGGGGGGTGGGGGGGGGGGGGGGGGGGGTGCAGGGGTGGGGGAGGGGGGTCAAGGGAGGTTAGGGAAGGAATGTTTAACAAACAGTGGAAAAATCATTATCAACAATGATGACGTCAGGCCCATGTCCGGAAATTGGGGAACATGAACTAATTTTTATAAATATTATAAAATTACAGCCCTGAACGTTTCAAACCACCGTTTCTTCCTTCCTTCATCCAGTTGTGTCCTTGGATCCACAAAATTAACCAATGATTTGTGTCTGGCATCATCATAAACCGAGATTTAAAAGCACAGAAGTCAGTTTGTTGTTATCAGACAGAGGTCCAAACAAAGAATGATGTTGGCGCCAATTCTGGTTACTTCCTGGCATCTGCGCATGAGCGGAGAGTAAATGTATGGAGGGCCAGATAGAACTTTTAATTTTCGGTTTTGCATGCAAATTTTGGGGATTGAGGGGCAAAATTTGTGTTTGGCCCTTGATATTTTGGAGTTAGCACCAGCTAAGTCTGGGCCATAGGGTACAGTTGGAAAAATACCATCATTGATTTGTGTCTGGCATCTTCAAAAATGAGAATTTATTGCACAGATGTCAGTTCAAATGTTTACTGACTTGGGCCAAACAAAAGAATAATGATGCTTGGTGTCAATTCCGGTCTCTTCCTGGGTACTGCGCATGCGCAAGTACTAAAAGTATGGAGGGCCAAATAGGACTTTTAAATTTCGGTATTGTATGCAAATTTTAGGGATTGGGGGGGGGGGGGGGGGGTGTTAAATTTGTGTTTGGCCCTTGATAATATTGAGGTTGCACCAGCTAAGTCTGGACCATTGGTTTTAGTATAAAAATATTAACAGCTCACATCTAGAGGCCACCCCGAACATGCATACAAACTTTCAAAGTGATCCCATCATAAATGTGCCCTGCAGGGCATACCAGAGGAATATGCTGATGCCTGACAAAACTAAGTTCAAATGTCAGTGCCAACGGCAACTATTTTTGACCGAAATGGAAGAAAATTGATAGTTCCCATCTAGAGGTCACCCTGAACAAGCATACCAAGTTTCAAAGCAATCCAATCATAAATCTGCCATGTAGGGTGTGCCTAAGAAATATATTGATGCCTAAGTTCAAAGGTTGTTGGTAGCAGCAACATTTTTTGACGGAAATGGATGAAAATCAATAGCCCCATCTAGTGGTCATCCCAAACAAGCATATCAGGTTTCAAAGCAATCCAATCATAAATGTTCCCTGTTGGGTGCGCCAAAGGGAAATATTGAGGTTTGACTAAACTTAGTTCAAAGGTCATTGTCAGCTGCCACAATTTTTGACGGAAAAGGAAGAAATCGAGAGCTCCCATCTAGAGGTTCCCCCCAAACAAGCACACCAAGTTTCTAAGCGATCCAATTATAAATGTGCCCTCCAGGGTGTGCCGAAGGAAAATATTGATTTATAATGACACTAAGTTCATCGAAGGTCATTTTTTGACGCAAATGGAAGATGAAAGTGTCAATGACACTGTAGCTCAACTTGACAAACTTGAAATGGTAAATTTGAAGATCATTGGTTCCAATGTTATTTGTGAAACTTCAACATAACAGCATTGTGTGTGCATAACATCAGAGCAATTCATGCGTTCTTAAATGTAAACTGTAAGTCTGGCTAAAGGAAGAATGTTGATACACAAATGCAGTAAGTTCGGAGGTCATTGTAAATGACAACTTTTTTCACAGAAATGAATCTACATGTAGAGGTTTTGCGTAATGAGCATGCCAAGTCCAAAAACAATCCTACAATAAATGTGCCCTGTAGGTCATGTCAAAAAAGAATGTAAATGCCCAAATGCATTAGATTCAAAGATTGTTGCTAACAGCCACAGTTTTTGATAGAAATGAAATGAAAATTGATAGCTCCTATCTCTGTCTCCCACACTAAGCATATAAAGTTTCAAAACAGCCTGATAATAAATGCGCCCTCTGAGGCATGCCAAAGGAAGATATTAATGCATAAATGCACTAAGTTTGATGGTCATTGCTGATGGCAATGGTCTTTTTATCTTTTTTATGGAAATTCATAAATACACCATGTAGAGAGTGAAAAAGGGATAAATTGTCCAAAGGCTGGTCCTAACAACAATAATTTTTTATGGAAATGAAACGAAATCAACAGCTAACATCTAGAGGCCACCCAGAACATGCATACCAAGTTTAAAGCAATCCTATCATAAATGTGCCCTGAGAGCATGCCAAAGGAATATACTGATGGCTGACTAAACGAAGTTCAAAGGTCACTGCCAGCGGCAATATTTTTTTACCAGAAATGGAAGAAAATGAATAGCTCCCATCTAGAGGTTACCCCAAACAAGCATACCAAGTTTCAAATTGATCCTATTATAAATGTGCTCTGCAGGGTGTGCCAAAGGGAAATATTGATGCATAAGTGCACTAAGTTCATCAAAGGTTGTTGCCAGCAGCAACATTTTTGAACGGAAATAGAAGATAATTGATAGCTCCTATCTAGAGGTAACCAAAAACAAGCAAACCAAGTTTCAAACCAATCTGATCATAAATGTGTCCTGTAGGGTGTGCCAAAGGAATATATTGATGCCTGACTAAACTAAGTTCAAAAGTCATTGCCAGCAGAAACATTTTTTGCCGGAAATGGAAGAAAATTGATAGCTCCCATCTAGAGCTCAAATAAGCATACCAGGTTTCAAAGCAATCAGATCATAAATGTGCCCTGTAGAGTGTGCCAAAGGGAAATATTGAGGTCTGACTAAACTAAGTTCAAAGGCCAGTGCCTCCCTCAACATTTTTTGTCGGAAATGGAAGAAAATTGATAGCTCACATCTAGAGGTCACCTCAAACAAGCATAACAAGTTTCAAAGTGATCTGATTATAAATGTGCCCTACAGGGTGTGCCAAAGGGAAATATTGATGCATAACTGCACTAAGTTCATCAAAGGTCATTGCTTGTGGCAACATTTTTTCACGGAAATGGAAAAAAATTGATAGCTCCCATCTAAAGGTCACCCCAAACAACAAATAAGCATGTCAGTTTCAAAGCAGTCCTATCATAAATGTGCCTTGTAGGGTGTGCCAAAGGGAAATATTGAGGTCTGACTAAACTAAGTTCAAAGGCTGTTGCCAGTGACAACAATTTTTGACGGAAATGGAAGAAAATCGATAACTCCCACCCCAATCTGATTATAAATGTGCTCTGTAGGATGCGCCAAAGGGAAATATCGATGTATAACTGCACTAAGTTCATCGAACGTCATTGCCAGTGGCAACATTTTTTGACGGAAATGGAAGAAAATCGACAGCTCCCATCTAGAGGTAATCCCAAACAAACATAGCAAGTTTCAAAACGATCTGATCATAAATGTGCCCTGAAGGGCGAGCCAAAGGAATATATTGATGCCGGACTAAACTAAGTCCAAAGGTTGTTCCCAGCGACATTTTTTGCCGGAAATAGAAGAAAGTTAAAAAATTTATAGTAATTTATATATTTTTTATACTGACCAATGACCCAGACTTAGCTAGTGCTAACTCTAAAATATCTAGGGCCAAACGCAAATTTTACCCCCCAATCCCCCAAATTTGCATCTAAAACCGAAAATTACATGTCCCATATGGTCCTCCATACTTTTACTGCACTGCGCATGCTCAGTGTCAAGGAGGTCTCGAAATTGGCGCAATTATCATTCTTACAACCAGTGCGTGGTAAGCGTTATGTACTCAGCGGGGAGGTGTGAGTTCCCAACTCATGGGAGGGCCATCCCCGCCTGGGTCATTGGTAAGTATAAAAAATATATAAATTACTATAAATTTTTTAACATTTTTATACTGTACCAATGACCCAGACTTAGCTGAATAGTAAAAAGGTTGGAGGGCCTAGGACATAAAGGAAAATCCAATAGACTAAATTACATATAACAGAACTATCCCCTGAAGGAGAAAATGAGAGATAGGCTTTACATGTATCTTTCTTATTTGTATCAAAAAGAAAGACACAACACCATTCTGTAATTGAGCGCAATAACATCAATGATCTCTATTAACATCCAGTATAACCCTTTATACTAATACTTTTTAAAGAAAAGCCAATAAATAAGGAAGTCCAGCAAAATGAGACTCTATATACTCATTTAAAAGTGTCTGAGGATTGTATATTAACGCCCGATTAATATGTGATATATACACTTAAAAAATATTATATAAATGAGTAAACATTAGTTTTACTTTAAAACCATCCTGGTACCGACTCGGAATTACTGACTCCAAGGGAGGTATTCCCTTGCTTTGCCTACATATATATAGTTGCCACTGTTTAGTTGATGACATTCTGAGTGAAAAATAACAGACCTAAACAATGCAGATCTGCAGAAAAGGACTCAATATTTCTCAGATACAAATTCGAGAAAGTGGAGGGCTAAGAACAATATGCAGCCCTATTTAGATCTGTAATAGCAACAATATTAGCATAAGCCCATGATGTAGAAAGAACTCTTACTTCATGAGCTTAAAACTAAAGCACAGACTGCTGATTGAAGATATCATAAGCAGTACTGATAGTAAATTGAATCCATCTGACCATAGAAGGGACCGAAATGTGAGGAAGCTTCCAAGGCATGTTCCACAACAGACACCTGAGTAGATTAATCCACGGTCTTTTTGGAGCTACAAACACTACCAACAGAATTTTGCATTGAGATATATAACTTGAGCAATATCTGCTGAATCAACGGCGCTGAAAGATATGTATATTCTATTATTCCGTCTCACAAGATCGATAGAGCGTCTACTGTAAACGCTCTAAGATCCAAACATTGTGACACATACGTCTGCAACTGATTGTTGAGATGCGTCACAAATAAGTCGATCATATGCCGCTCTCCTTGGTAGCAAATCTGATTGAATACTCGTTTGTTGAATGTCCATTCTGGCATCAACAAGCGGCCCCTCCGTGAAGGGAGTCTGCTAATACGTTCAGACGACCCGGAATATGACGGACCGATAGGAGAACTTGATGTTCTAGTACAAACAGAAAGATTCCTTCCGTTAACATGAATAACAGAATGGAATGAGTGTCTCCCTAATTCCGAAAATATGCTAATACATTCGAATTGTCGGACAGAATTAGCACATGAGCATTCTGAATAACATTCATCCAATAACGTAGTGCAAGCCAAACTGACATCATTCTTGATGCTAATATGCTTGATTAGGAACTACGGATCCCAAAGACCCTGGCACTTCAAATCCGTTGGACTTAATGATACGACACAACCTGTTTAACTGGCATCCGTCAAAACTGTAAAACTCGGATCCGGCAATTGCAGTGGAACTCCCTGAGTTAACCACTGAAAACCTGACCAAGTCTGAATCTCTTATTCACTTGATTGACAAGATGTCCGTATCGAGCAAAAAAATCTTCACCCTCCAATTCTGGATCAGAAGAAATTGGAGAGGACAAGTGCATAACTGCCCCATCGGAATAAAATCGCGGCAGCTCTGCACAAACGTATCAGTCTCATGGGATCTCTCGCTGAGACCTTGTCTGAGTGAAGACAATAGTGAGCATAACAACTGATTAATTTCGCTCTGGGTAATGGCAGACGAACAAGAATGTTGTGCGTTTCGAAGCTCATCCCCCGGTGGGTGAATGATGATGATACCAGATCCGACTTCTCCTCGTTTACTTATGAAACCGAGACATCGGAGCAATAGAAGCAGATTCTGCACATCATTCTGAAGCGTTAACTCATTGCCGTACCTCTAAAGAATGTCGTCCAGGTAGGACGACGTTATCGCAGACGTATGAGCTCGGAAATGAGTCATTACCGAGTTCGTTATTCGAGTGAAAGCCCAGGGGGCTAGATTCAGACCGAAGCACATTGCTTGGAACTGATACACCACTCCTATGATGAAGAAGCGAAGATACTTTCTGAACGCCTGATGTACCATGATGTGAAAGTACGCATCTTGAGATCTATGCATATAGCATGCATAGATCTCAAGATGCCCCCGAATACTCGGTCTGACTGATCGGATGGACTCCATATATAAACTTGGAGCCACGATCAGCTTGTTTATCCAGCTCAGAATTATGAGTGGACAGAACGAGCCTTCTGGTTTTGGAACCAGAAAAGGATGGTTGTAGAAACCTGGAAATTCCTGGATTTCTACGATCTCTATCACGATCATTCCAGAAGAGACTGGACTTCTGATGGAAGTGAGGCTCTTTCCTGCGGACTTGACGGAAGCTGAGATCATCTTGGACTTCGAGTTGACGGAGGTTTTCGTTTGAAGGACAATTTAGTCCTTCCGAAATCACCCCTCGAATCCAAGGGACGTCCGTAATCTACTCCCAATTAGTTGAGAAACTCGACAGTCTTCTGCTCACTAGTACATGATAGAGGTTAATACCATTACCTCCTGGTCCTGTGAGGCTTGCGAAAGGAGAAGCCATGTCCTCCACGGCTCGCACCTCACCCCATCGACCTAGGAGTGACTGACCGGACGTCTCGGCCAGAATTATGGCCCCTACCTGAGTCGCTACCCTGACAGTTTCTAAAGTAAGACCTAGAGGACACATAGGAACCCCTATAGGAACTTCCCTTGACGTATTCGTCCCAGAAGTGCCTGTCCTACTTTTCTCTGCTGAATCCGACTATATGGAAGCGGATTTGAATAGCAGAGAGTCTGAAGCTTTCTAAGTTATCTGACCATAGACTGTGGAAAGCTTGCCATCGAAGAAAACTCTCTGTAGACAGGAGCGACTCTGAGAGAGTTTTTCACCTTCCTATCCACACGCGTGGATGTAGCCAGGGCCGCATCATGTCTAACCAACTCCATATTGCCACAAAACGGGCAGAGTTTTACATGAGGCCCTTGAAAGAACTCTTAAGGAGGTTGTACATCCTAGAATTCTTTTTCCTTTGAGACATAATGATAACGCTCTAGTAAGGTGATCTGCGTACGATGATGCGTCTAAGCTAACCCTGCTAGACGATATTGTCGTTTCCAACATCGTGGTTGGAATTGACATTGACGACGGTATAACAATACTAGGTCCTGGCCTGGTCGTCTAGATGCAGAGAACTCTCAGAATGCTCTGTCCTGCCATTTCAAAATATTCCTTGAATTGATGAAAGGCAGATGTAGAGCATTTGCCGATAAGAAACCTGACCTGCCCATTTAGGTAGCAAGTTATATAAATATAGCGTCATTCAACAGATCAAATGTCCGTGAGACATATCTGGACTATGTCGGAAACTGAGGGATGAAGTCCCTAAACCGATAAGAATTCTGAGTCCAGTGGCGCTATCAGTCTCTTATCCGGCAACACAGCAATTTTGGTCCGGAGTAACAACGTTAGAAGATAATGCTGGATGCACTCTACGGCAATTATGTTGTTCCGAAAGGGAAAATACAACTCATCCGTATCCCTTTCGCCATCCTGTCGGACCACTTGTAATTCTTGGTCGTCCGTGCCTGAACCTGCAGCGGAACGTACCAACCCAGCTTCCTCAGATAATTCTTAATCCGACAGAGTTACTGTCAGGTGCTGCGATAATTTGTGCTATCTGCGATAGCACGTCCATAACGAAGGCCTATGGAGCTGCGGTCTTACAGAATTTATTTCTTATATACGAACGTCCGGAGTATGAAGGCCTCGTATCCTTGGCTATCGGATGGCGAGACCTGGTCGCTGTAGAATCCCTGGTCGGCGATGTTGGTTGAATATGACTGGTCAAGGAGCCAAGGTGCGGTCACATGTGTTGCCGTGAGGATGAGGAAGCCAAAAGAGCAGTCTTTCTGGTCTGTCTATATAACGGATCGTCCCGAGCAGTGGACGTATGCCCCGACTGAGTAACGTTTTGTACCACAACATCGGTGCCCAGATGTTGTAGTACGAGAGAGGGACCTCTCTCGCTCGAAGCCCGGATGGACCTGGACGAGCTAGGAACCGGACTAATAGGCTTCCTCCGTACCATCCTCGTATCTGTCGTCACTGGGTGTGCACATTGTATTTAATAGTGCTCGCATCACCCAAATTTCCTTCCTGGACCGCAACGGACGAACCCGGGTGCTGAGCCATTCAGTGAATGGTCGCAACACCGGGCGAGCTAACGGACGTTAAAGCCATCGATCCTACTAGGGAACTCCAGGCAATTGACACATTTAATGAGCACTTTTGCCGCTAACTCTTCATTTGACTGTGACAACTGAAGCACACTTTACGAAGACATCACGGTAATAACACCATGTTACTCTATGAGACCTATGGAGCCGCGGTCCTACGTAAATTATCCGCTGGAAGCTACCGGGACGTTCATTCCTGCATTTATATAATATGGGAACGTCCCAACTGGAAAGGTCTCGTATCCTTGGCTAGCAGATTGAGTGACTTGGTCGACGAGTATTCCTTGGTCGGCGAAGCAGGAGCACAAGGGACGTTCAATCCTGCATTTATATAATATGAGAACGTCCCCTGGAAATCTGTGGTCACATAGCCAAGGAGCAGTCGTGTGTGTTGACGAAGGTGAGGAAGCCAATATAACAGCCGCGTCAGACTGTCATGCGACGCAGCGACCCGAGCAGGAGTGGACATAAGCTCCGACTAAGCGAACAAACATACAACAACATCGCGGCACAGATGTTGATGCAAGAGAGAGGGGGCCTCTCTCGCTCGCGGTCCGGGTGGACCTGGACAAGCTAGCTACCAGACTGATAGGCTTCCTCCGTACTATCCTTGGATCTGTCGTTGCTGAGTGTGCACATCTGATGTTTTATAGTGCTCGATCACCCAATCTGCTTCCCTGGACCGCGATGGACGAACCCGGGTGCTGAGCCATTCTTTCCTGGTGAATGGTCGCGACACCGGGTGGACTAGCGGGCGATCAATGCCTTCGATCGAACTAGCGAACCCCCAGCAATTGTCGTAATACCTTGAGCACTTCCTGCTAGCCCTAATATTGCAACGACAGAGACACACTTGGTGAAGACATCACGGAAACATCACTCTGAATTCTGAAAAAGAAACTGATAATATAGAGTGACCCTACGGAGAGAGGACCGTAATGAACCCCTCACCGCTAACAAAATACCATGACACACATCTCCAACGTTGTCATATCAATCAACACACACAGAGCAAGAATTAGTGCGAATACATTAACTATAAGAAACACAATGACCCTGTGAATTAGAGGAAGATATCCTCGCATTACAATTGAAGAATATTTTTTCAACATGAAAAAATATACAGTCATATTACTCGCACTAACCCTTGAAATAAATATACATAATATATTATAATCCATTATAACATTTCAAAAGAAAATAATTTCAAAAAAAAAAAAAAACATTTTTGAAAAAATTTTCAGAAGAGCCCAAGTCCAAGTTCCCAATGGGAACAATGAGCCCAAATGGATCCCAAAAAAGCCTAAGTGTGGTCAAAAATTTTAAAAGCATTTCAAAAAATTAATGTAACACTTACGGACAATATTAATGTATCTTGCTATGAACTGAACTAAGCAAAGGACAAGTAATCACTATAAGAAGTAACCGTTGTCAACATAAACAAAAAGTGTAAATAAACCGGAAACATGACTCCAGGCACTGATAAACATGGCCCGAAATCAGTTACCAATTTAAACACTATCTGATGCAAAGCAGAGACTTCCAGAGAAGAAACTGCAGAACATCAGATGGTAGATGCAGACCAAAACGCCTAACCACCCAAGGGTCAGGACGTAAACATGGGGAAAAAAAACAGAAAATAATTCTGTTTCCAAGCCAAAACTCCCAAGAAATTTTAGTAATAAACATTACAAAACTAGAAAAACTGTGAGCACTGCTCACTAAATGATACCACCCACTCCCACCAAGAAACATTTTACAACAGTAAAAGTGTGTTTAATGTAGAGAGCACAAACACTGACAACCCCCACCCCCCCCCCCCCCCCCCCAAAAAAAAAAAAAATAAAAATACCTGAAAGCAGAATAGAAGGTGCACATCTATAATGTATATAAAAGAATGTCTGAGAGTTTCAATGAAATTCGCCCACTGGTATAAGAGGAGTAGCGGATAGCAGGAGTGTACCCCCCTAAAGCATCACAACAATTTGGCTAAGTTCATTTCGCCCTTTGGGAAAGAGTAAAAAATAAAAATACCTGAAAGCAAAATAGGAGGTGCACATCTATAATGTATAGAAAAGAATGCCTGTAAGTTTCAATGAAATCCACCCACTGGTTTAAGAGGAGTAGCGGATAGCAGATGTGTACCCCCAAAGCGTCACGGACGTACGGACGTACGTACGGACACCATGAATGCTATATACCGCCCACTTTTCAAGTGGGTGGTATAAAAATAAGCCAAAAGCATGGGAGAATAGCTATGGGGGAATAAAGGAAAGGGAGAGAGGAAACACTGATTAAGCAATGGAACATTCATAGCAAGAATGACCACAACAAGGTCATGCCTCGAAAATAGGTAACATGAATAATTTCGTAAAATAATTATAAGTTACAGCCCTGAACATTTGTTTCCACTGTTTTTTTCCTCTCCTCCTTCTATTTCCTCCTTATATCCACAATTTCTCTCATAATTATGTGTCTGGCATCCTTAAAACTGAGATTTACAAGCACAAATAACAGTGAAGTGTAATTGTATTGAGGGCCAAACAAAGAATGATAATTGCGCCAATTTCGAGACCTCCTTGACACTGTGCATGCGCAGTGGAGTAAAAGTATGGAGGACCATATAGGACATGTTATTTTCGGTTTTAGATGCAAATTTGGGGGATTGGGGGGTAAAATTTGCATTTGGCCCTAGATATTTTAGAGTTAGCACCAGCTAAGTCTGGGTCATTGGTACAGTATAAAAATATAGATAGCTCCCATCTAGAGGTCACCCCAACTAAGCATACCAGGTTTCAAAGATATAATGTGCCCTTTAGGGTGTGCCAAAGGGAAATATTGAGGTCTGACTGAACTAAGTTCAATGGCCATTGCCAGCAGCAACATTTCTTGATGGAAATAGAAGAAAATCGATACCTCCTATCTAGAGGTCACCCCAAACAAGCATACTAAGTTTCAAAGCAATCTGATCAAAAATGCGACCTGTGAGGTGTGCCAAAGGAACTTGTTTGTACACCGACAGTCGAGAAGTGACGGCAATAGCTCAGCTTTGGGGATTGGCGGGTTTTAAATTTGTGTTTGGCCCTTGATAATATTGAGGTTGCACCAACTAAGTCTGGGCCATTGGTTTTAGTATAAAAATATTAACAACTCACATCTGGAGGCCACCCTGAACATGCATACAAAGTTTCAAAGTCATCTATCATAAATGTGCCCTGTAGGACATGCCAGAGGAATATATATATTGATGCCTGACTAAACTAAGTTCAAACATCGTTTCTAATGGCAACTATTTTTGACAGAAATGGAAGAAAATTGATAGCTCCCATCTAGAGGTCACCCCAAACAAACATACCAAGTTTCAAAGTGATCCAATCATAAATGTGCCCTGTAAGGTGTGCCAAAGGAGTATATTGACGCCTGGCTGAACTGAGTTCAACGGCTGTTGCCAGCAGCAACATTTTTGATGGAAATGGAAGAAAATCGATAGCTCCCAACTAGAAATCACCCCAAACAAGCATACCAAGTTTCAAAGCGATCTGATCAAAAATGAGACCTGTGAGGTGTGCCAAAGGAAATTGTTTGTATGCCGACAGATGAGAAGTGACAGCAATAGCTCAGCTTGACTTTGTCAAGTTAAGCTAAAAAACAAAAAAATGGTTAATGTCATCTTATATTGATGCATTTGACACATATATGAAATATGAAAGCCACAACATACCGGTGGTAGACTCCACTCATATACAGCAAAATTGTTCAAGAAATTTTCTATGTCCACACTGACAATAAAGTCTAACATTGCAAAAACAATAAAATATCACTGTTTAAGAGCATGTGGGTAATTGTAAGTCATAGAAACACAGTATGAGGTGCATAACGTACTGACTCGTGCCGAAGCCCCCCACCCCCCTCCCTCCCCCACCCCACCTTTTTCAGATTTGTGAACCAGGGTGTCCTACTTAAGTCAAAGCCCCCCCCTCCCCCCCCCCCCCCAAGTTTCAAATTGGATGAAAGTTGTTCGAGACAAGACGTCAAATTTACAGGCATCGAATCAAAAAACAGGTGACTTGTTGCAACACTGTACTTGCCAAACAGAACTGTAATACAGTGGAGCCCACTTAATTGGATATCTTCTAATTGTATATCCCTGTTAATTGAATATAATTTTCAAACACAAAACCATTTACCATACCTTCAGTACAAATTTGATCTGTTAATTGCATATGGGTTGTAGAGTAAACTCCTGTTAATTGTATATAAATTTTTGTAATATGTCAAAAAAATTGCTGTGACACGCACCAAATTCCCCTTATTTATCAACCTTTTTGGCCTCATATATCCAATACAGACATTTATTCTATTATATCTTGTTTGACAGAGCTCTAAGAGCTCTGTCAAACAAGATATAATAGAATGCTTAGTTTACCCCCAGAACACAGGAAACTGACCAAATCCGTTAATTGTATACTCCTGTTAAATGAATAATTTTCACTGCCAAAATGGATATTCAATTAAGAGGATTCTACTGTACTGCATTATGTATATTTTTGGAGTTGAGATTTTTGTGTTGTTAAATTCGTCTTTTGTGTAATACATTATGTCTGTGTTCAGTGTAATAAGTCTTTATTAAAAAATTATATATCCCATGCAAAATTGACTTATTTTTTTTGTCGACCTCGTTTTGGAACTGTCACTTGTTTTAAATGAGTGTGCAGGCTGCTGTCAATAGTTGTCTGAAACACACCCACAACATATAGTTTTCACAGTGGTTGAATATCATCAGAAAGATACTAATTGAACACTGCCACTTTCGAGCGGTGCACAACTCATTGTGAAAACGGGTGTTCAGAAATTAATGAGAAAGTGGTAAATAAAAATAAAAATAATTACAACTCTGGTATTTGAAAATTATATATAACAATATAACCAGGGATATGATTTATGATTTATTGGTTCAATAAAACATGCTCATTTATCATTTCATCATGCTCTGCAACATGTGAAGTTATGATTTTCAGTGTACAATCAATTTTTTGAATGTTGCCAAGGGAGGCAACTTATTATTTTGTTATTCATATTCCGCTGTGTAAATTTTATCTGGTCTTCATATTATATTTTTTTTTATTGATTTTGTGTGAAGCTGTATTTTGTTTTATTCGTAATAAATGTACATATTTAAAAACCAGCTATTTTTAAACAGACTATGTTTGTCTATTTTCAAGAGGGTGGTTTTCAGTGTTGATTGACATACTTACATCCATTTCTGGCTTCGAGAGTAACCTGTACAAAAAAAAATGAAAACAACACCGCATGGATTTCTGTTTGTTTTATTCATTAAATTGAGGATTAAAATTCAAAATCCGAAAATGAAACATTTGTACAAGATAATTATGAGAATTTTTAAAGCAAATTCTATAAAATTGGTGGGCGGAAAGAAACGTACCATGCCCAGTGGATACTTACTTGTCTTACATCGCCAATTTCCGATGCATCCGAACGTGACTTGCAAGCATTATTACTCGTCCCAAAGCCCACCCCCACCCCACCACACTTTGCAATTTATCCACTGCAAGCACCCCCTGGGCTTCGACATGAGTCAGTACGGTAGCAACAGGGCTGAGAATCAAAGTGGACTGGTACAATAACTTTAACACAAGTGTTGGCGCCCGGCACCGACGTGCCTCGGGTCATGACATAAGCTCACACAACTTTGTTGGTAAGCTAAAAACTCCCTCTCTCATCATAAACTTGGCAAGATTTCAACATGTCCTGATCAATAAGTTTAGTCATTTGGCAATCGCATGAATCTGATTTTCATTTATCATGAACCACTGGATGAGTGGTCTCCTTCATCCCCTGAATGTACACTACACATTATATTAACATCTCAAGATAATTTCATAGGAACAATACTCACCCTTTGACTAACATATGTTAAGATGAGGTCGCCACTGTCTACTTTATATAACCTCTGAACTAAAGCTTTTAATTTCTGAATTGTCATAGTTACTGAAAAAAAAAATTGAATTCTGTTATTATTCAGTCAGATAATACTTTTAATGTTATTTATATGCAAACTAATGATAAACAATATGGCCCCCATAAAGTAGATCTTCTGTTTTTCAGGTCATTTTTTTTTTAAATTGCATGTGGGTGGGCGGTTTTTTGTTTTATTTTTATTTGTGTAATTATTTTTTTTTCTTCAAAAGTTCATGTTCTTGGTTTGTTTTATGTTTTTAGGCCTCATAATCTACAGAATAGCATTGGTGGTTGTGTATTTCAACCCTTTTTTCTTTAGTTTGCATTGGTTATAAAAAGAGAGCATGCGGCAGTCAAAAGGATCATGCGAGAGGGCCTGAGAAACAGATTTTTTACTTTTTTAGGCCTAACCACTTTGATAGTTCAGTGTATATAAAAAGTTAAAAAAGGTAAAATTTGTTTATTACAGTTTAGGTGTGATCTAATATGGTTTTTGAAGTGTTTTAATATATATCAAGCTTAATATAGAATTAACCGACACCATAGATACCATAATAAGATTACTAACAATGTAATTAATAGTACTGAATGGATATCATTCCATTTCTTTTGATATTACTCCCTCACCTGACATTGTCTGTCATCTTCCAGTGTAGGCAGTTTTGAGTCTTCTTCCAAACTGTTGGACAAATTCTAATCAAATTTCATGCAATTTAATATGACTGGGGAGGGGCAATTCAGACCCTCATGTGGTTCAGATTCAATTTTGTTCAAATCGAGTCCCTGAGTTCATATTTCGGCTTGCTATGGGATCCCAAATTTTAGCTTAGCTCAATATGAGGAATATTCTTTAAACATCTTCTTTTTCATATCCTTCAGTCAGAACCCTTTGATATTTGGTATACAGTGTCCTTATGTTGTTCAGATTCAAGTCTGTTTAAAGCAAATCCCTGGGATTATGTATGGGTTCACTATGGGAACACAAATCGTAACTTAGTGCAATATTAAGAATATTCTTCAAACATTGTCTTCTTCAAATCCATCTGTTAGAATTTCTTGATATTTGGTATACAACATCCTTGAAGGGAATTGGGTTTTGGGTGGGATTATGTGTATGTGTGTGTATGGGATGGTGGGCAAGGGTGGGGCAGGGGCTCAGATTCAAATTTGTTCAAATCAAGTCCCTGGGTCCATGTTTGTGCTTCTTATGTGTGCCCAAATTGTAATTAGGTGCAGTATGAGGAATATGATAAATTTAAAATCTTCATATCCACCAGTCAGAATTTTTGATATTCAGCATCCTTGGGGTTGGGGGGGGGGGGGGGGGGGGGAGAGATTCAAGCTTGTTTGAATAATGAGCCTGGGTTCACGTTTGGACTCAAAAGTGTTAACTAGCCCTAGGTGCTGAATGTGACCTTAATTTCTGCTTTAACCCTTTACCTAACATGAAAAGCAGACAACACTTGCAAAAGAAATTCTTGAATAACAAATTTTTTCCATTTTTTTGTCTCAAAAACATAGGTTATGACCCCTCATTGGAACAAGCTAGACGAGCTCATTCCAATGAGAGGTCATAACCTATGTTTTTGAGACAAAAAATGAAAAAATAAAAAAAATTAATTGGCGATTTTTAAGAAAAGCGCTGGCCGGTTTTGACCGTTACGTTGGGTAAAGGTTTAATCAAACTACTCAAGAGAACAATTTTGGGGGGCCTCTTGTGTTAAAGCTGAATCAAATCAATATTTTTTAATAAGTCCTATTTTACCAGTAAATCAGAACCATAGTAAACAAGTAATGCTTCCTTCCTGGGGTTTCCAGTGAAGAGATAACATTTCTGCTAGAAAACAAATAATTGTTGTGAGGGTGAGAAAAGTTATAAGAAAACACTTGTTGTTGGAAGAGTTGACACATGCACATTAATTCTGAGACTTCTTCAATGGCAATGTCTTTTCAAGAAAATAAAATTATTGATATGAACTGGTGATGCCATACAGGAAGTCCTCTAACAGTTGTTGCAAAAAAATATCAGTTTATATCTTTAACTGCCAAATCATAACTAAAATAAATACATACTTGGTAACTTTTTCTGTACTGCCTTTTTATCTGGCATGAGAGGACTGAATATTTGAACAGCTGAGAATGACTTTAAGGAAACTATATGCTTATAAATAAAAGCAGGAGCTTCAACACCATATCAGTTTTTCAAACTAAGTTTTTATTTACAATGCAGCGAAATTTTGTATACAGAACTCATGGTCTAAATCATTTTCTAATATATCAACTAAATCCTTGTTGCACAATATACAAAAATTGCCATTCAAATTTTCTTCTTTTTTTTAATCTTTGTCATAACATCCAACTGAGGCATTGACCATTAGTCGGTTCATATGGCACTTTCTGAAGTGCCAAATTCAAAAAACAGTTTGAATTTGTCACTTTAAGAAAGATTGATTTTAATTCAAAGCATTGGTAAGCAGACAGAATTGTAAATGCACCCAAAAATGTTGGCGGTAATATATCAATAATTTTCTTGGCGATCAATAAGATGTTGGATTACTCCCCTTACACTGCTTGACTATTATTCACTTGCTTTTGTAAACATATGAATTCTGATAGGAAAATTCAACAAGAGGCCTCTCAGCCTATATAGCTCTGCTTAGGGCCACTACTTTCAGGGCAGATATATACTGGAGAAGTATAAGACAGAGAGAATATAAGAGGAATGGTTACCCTGACATCTCGTTAATTATGACCAAGCTCTGACGGGATGATGTTAATATTCCCGACACAACTTTTTAACCAATGCTGCAATGAAAAATCAGTGGTTCGGAATTTATCTTCTGCTAAAATGCCAAACAGAATATAATTTGTACCTACCAGACAAGGGTATAACAATATTAAAATTTTGCAGTATGTGACCTTGACCTTGAAGATATAATGCTGATTCAAAGCCATGACACACCTATGAGTCATAATTGGTCCAAGTATCAATAAGATGTGTCAATCATAGCAAGTTATATGGAGTAGACAAAGGTGATAGTGAAATGTCAAAGTTTGTCACACTGATTAATTTATATAGACCAGATGAGGGATGCATAACAATGTCAAAATTTTTCTGTTTGTGACCTTGAAGATATGACACAGGTTCAAAGTATAAATAAGATCTGTCAAATATAGCAAATTGTACCACCCATATAAGAATGGTATCCAAGAATTCAAGTGTTACTGTTTGTGACTTTGACCTTGATGATATGATATTGGGCCAAGGTCATGACACAACATTAGGTTATGGGTAACAATTGTGTGAAAGAAGAACAAGATCTGTCACATAAATTCAATTATGCAGACCAGACAAGGGCTAAATAACAAAATCTAAGTTTTGCTTTCTGTGACCTTGAGCAGCACATACCATATTATAATTCGCTACACATTGTCCTTTGATAATACATATTGTTATAAAGTTTTGTCAAAACATATTCACTGATTAAGAAGTTATGGCCCAGGCAAGATTGAATTATACAGACCACACAAGGGCTGGATAACAATAGTAAAGTTTTGCTGTCTGTGACCTTGACCTTGATATGACCTTGGATCAAAGTTGTGACACACCTCTGAGTCATGAGCAATAATTGCACAAAGTATGAATAGGATCTGTCAATCATACAAGTTATATGTACCAGACAAAAGTGACAGTGAAATGTTGGAGTTTTTCTATCTGTCACCTTAACAGAGGGCCTGTGATCTTGACCTTGAGGGGCAATACCATATTACAATTTGTGACACATTGTCCCGATACACCTCTGAGTCATGAGCAATAATTGTACCAAGTATGAATAAGATATATCAATCATAACAAGTTAAATGGACTGGACAGAAGTGACAGTAAAATGTTAAAGTTTTTTTAACTGTCATGTTAACATAGGACCTGTGATCTTGACCTTGAGGAGCACATACCATATTATCATTCACGATACACTCTCTTTCAATAATACATATTGTTATAAGGTTTTGTCAAAAAATTCAGTGGCAAAGAACTTATGGCCTGGACAAACAAATGTTGATGCCAGATGGACAATCGAAAGATGATGGAATGACCATTAACAGAAAAGCTCCACTGACACTTATCAGGTGGCCCTAAAAACATAAAATGGTTTGCAAACACAACTGATGATGCAATTTCGGATAAAAAAAGGACTGACATAATAAATACATTATAAGACGTTTAGCTGGATGATAGGGTGCCACATGAGGCTCATCGAGAATAATATTAGGCTCTTTTGTTTTGACTTTGCCTCGAGTGAAACCATATTTGCCAACTAAATGTCCCATAACTTATAATGCACGGTGGAGTGGATTTTATAAAAGAGCCCTTAGCAATGTTTAGCTCAAGGACCATTAGATGCAGCCTGGTGGTTCAGGTGCTGAAAGTCTCTAATTGTTCTTTTTGGGGTTTTTTTGTCTCCAGACAATGCAAGTCTCTTCTGAGAAGAAAATATAATTAAGTACTTTCGATACATCAAGGATACAAATTAAATTGTCCTTTAAAGTTGCTGTCTTCTGGACCATCTCTGAATCTTCTGGTGCTTCCCATTCTAAGAAACAAAAGCAGCAAAATAAACTTACGTGGATAGGTTTTCTTTCATATGACATGAAAAAACAGGGAACATTCTCAGAACAATATTTTCTGAAATGATCAAGTTATGCCTTTAAAGATGAAGCAGAAACTTCACCACATTGTTTTTTGACCAGCCTTTGTAATTTGAATACTCCAACATTAAAAAATGTCAAGTTTCTAAAATCATTCAGTAAAATCCTATTTTACTCAGTTTTCTATATCTGAATTCGGGCTGTCGCGATTATTCAATTAATCGACTAACCGTCGACTGTTGCGGTAGTCGATGGTTTTTATTTTTAGTCCATCGTCGTTCATTTTTAAAGTGGTTCAAGTCGGATTAAAATTGTACTGTACTTGCCATTTGATGAATCCCTGTTTTCTTTTGTATTTACCAGCACCTGTTGATCAGTACTAAAGAGTATCGTTCAAACAGTGTATCTTTTAATAATTGCAGTTTGGGAAGTCACTGAATCGTCGGTCTTGTACAATTCGAACAAACCTCTTTGGAATAATTGGAACCATGAAAGTGAGAAAATTGTCACAAGACCCACAGCGGTAACTTCACTTGTAGTACTAAGTTGTAACTTGTGTTGGAGTGGAGGGGGTTTTATATTTGAAATTTATAAATAGTAGTTACAGAAAAGAAACATTTGCACAAATGTTCTTCTATTTAAATTCTTCAAATCAATCGGAGTCTGCCGAAGATTCCGGTGTTTCTATTTTATCTCAATGCAGAAAGGTACACATTCAAATATTGTCAGTTTTAACTTTATTTTGTAAGTATATTAGAGATGGTTGAATTCACGGGAAACGACTATTAATCGATTAACCGTCGAATAATGCTGACGATTAGTCGACTATGAAAATTGATAGTCGCGACAGCCCTAATCTGGATATATTTATTTCAACTGATGTAGAAACAAATTAATTCTTCATCATTCTTTCAATCCTTTACTTAACATATTGGTGAAATCAGCCCAGTGCAATACACTAAAGGCTTCCTGCCAGCAAGGACTGATAAAATGCAAGACTATTCATGGCCGTTTCTTGATGTATTTCAGCATTTTTCAAGGATTTACAAGGCCCTGCCATCACTAGTCATAATTTAGATCTCTGGTCATTATCCCCCCCCCCCTCCACCTACAAGGGAAGTGGGAGGAGGGGGTAATGACAGGAGGGTCCTAGTTGGGACTATGCCTTCATGAACTTTGGTGTATAAAACTAAATAGTTAGGTTATGAGCTTCATTAGCATTTATATTTTGTGAATATTCAAGGCCTCCCGAAACATTTTCCCAGATTTCAAGGCCTTGAATGACCCTTAAGTCAAATTCAAGGCTGTTCTTTGAATCCAAGATGCCACGCAAACCCTGCACTACTGTTCTTTGCAACATTCACACTTGTTTTTAATCTGACTTTGAATGTATCAACTTTATATGTATACATAATACTTTGAATTCTTGGTATAAAATTGATGAAGAAAAAATTAATGCCACACTCATTCTGAATTGAAGCCAAATCCAGCCAATCATTTATACCCATGTTGTCCATTTTAAAGGACTTCCACCTCAGAAAGTGGTCACTGGGTCCTATTTTATCAGTACAACAGAGCTTGTTTACAGTAAACAAGCACTGCTTCACATCATGGGGTTCCCATAGGGAATCTTAATAGTAAGCCGCATAAACATGATCTATTGACCCCAGTACTACCTGTATCTAACTGGAAAATTCTGACTCTCAATCCTGGGTACTCTAATTCGGCTTGGTCAGGGTTCTTGCAACCGAATAAATCGTCAATTCAAAGGGTTTTCAGAACCATCTGAGTATATATTTCAAAAGTTTTCAAAGGGCTGGAGGTGAGAAACTGAGGGATTTTCAAGGATGTTCTGGTGCAAAAACAAGGGTTCTCACCAATTCAAGAGCTATACACAGTTACATGTATATGCAAATTGGGAAGTTTGTACTCAATATTGTCAATTTCAATTATATCAGAAGCACTCTGCAATGTAATGTGGGATTCTCAATCTCTAAGGCAGACATTCTATTGGGTAGAGAAGAACCATTCATTTTTGGACTGAATAATGCAGAAATAAATCAACTCCAATCGCCCGATATATCATATTTTGTTCATGAAATCCCATTTGGCAATTTATCAGGAAAAACCTGTTCGTACTATCAAGTGTATTGAAAAAAACTTTTTTTACAAACAGACACTTATCTTTAGTTAACCCTTCACCAAACGACTTGGCCGTAACCACCCGCATCATTTACAAAGTGAGCAAGTGAAAAAAACAATATTTTTCCAAAAAACAATATTTATATTTCAACAAAACCATATCATGTAATCCCCCTCATTGGTCCAGTTCCAATAAGGGTCACATGATATGGTTTTGTTGAATTTATTTTAAAATCTTTTAAAAAACAATAATTAAAATAATAAATTTTGATATCCTTGGTGTTGGGCAAAGGGTTAAGCACTCTACATATGCAGGACTTTTTGCTCCTGTAGAATGCCTTATAAAGATTTCATGAACACCATCTAGTAGTTAGAGACACAATAAAATCCCAAATCATGCTTTTGCCATATTATATTTGGCCTCTTATTGATTTACCTAACACATTTATCAGACACTTGCAAAAAATTGTCTTGAAAAAGTTAAAAAATTTATAGTAATTTATATATTTTTTATACTTACCAATGACCCAGACATAGCTGGTGCTAACTCTTAAAATATAGGGCCAAACACAAATTTTGCCCCCCAATCCCCAAAATTTGCATCTAAAACTAAAGAAAACATGTCCTGAAAGGCCCTCCACACTTCGCCCCTACTGCGCATGCGCAGTGTCAAGGACGTTCCGAAATTGGCGCCATTTATCATTCTAATAACCAGTGCCTGGTAAGCGCTATGTACTCAGCGGGGAGGCAAGAGTTCCCAACTCCTGGGAGGGCCATCCCCGTCTGGGTCATTGGTAAGTATAAAAAATATATAAATTACTATAAATTTTTTAACATTTTTATACTGTACCAATGACCCAGACATAGCTGAATAGTAAAAAGACTGGAGGGCCAAGGACATAGAGCAAAAAGGAATACGCTCAATAAAATAAAATAGAGTCATCCCCTGTAGGGAAAAGAAGTAATAGGCCTTATATGTATCTTTCTTATTTATGATAAATTAGAAAGATACAACACCTTCCAAAAATTGAGCTTCATACATCCATGTACTCTATTAATATCCAATAATCCTTATACTAATAATTTTTAAAGTAAGCCAAAAATAAAGTAAGTCTAGAGAATAGAGACTCTTATACTCCTAAAAGTGTGTGAGAATTGCATAATCATGTCCGTTGACATATGCAATATTCAAAAGCTATACTTTAAAAACTAAGACTTGAATGAATTTTATAAACTTAAACTTCTCACTAACAACCATCCCAATAACAGCTCAGAATTACTAACTCCGGAGGAGGTATCCCCTTGTTTTCATAGTAAAAACAGGTGACCCAAGGGAACACCCTCCCCCCCCCCCCCCCCCCCCCCCCCCTTTTCTTGCCCTGGGTCAAATAGCCCAGAGCGAAGAGGGCAGCCGAACGGAGACACTGCCGAAACAGACAGCCTACCTAGCTATAGTAGCAACTGTTAAGAGAATGACATTCTGAGCAGTAGATAATAGACCTAACAATAGAGGCCTCCAGAAATGGACTCGATATTTCTGAGATAAAATTCATGAATGGATGGCTGAGCGCAATGAGCAGCCTTCAAAAATCTATAATAGCAACACTATTAATGTAAGCCCAAGAAGTAGAAGAACTCTTACTTCATGAGCCGAAATCTTAAGCACAACTGCTAAGCCAATGATATACCATAAGCAGTACGCTAGTTAATAGAATCCATTAACAATAAATGGAGCGTAACGTCCTTCTACTAGACATCAAAGACAGAAGAAGCTTACGCCCTTGTAATAAACAGATATCTGTTTATAAATACATAAACTGTACCCGGAAAGAGTAAAGGCCTATGCCCATACGAAGACGGAAGGACCTTAAAATAATAGGTTCCGGATAATAGGAGCCTAACTCTTATGCAACAATCCAACCTAAATAGTAACGGAAGTATTGATTCCGAAACTATGAAAGTGAAAATCATCCATCGATAGTGCATGAAACTCACTGACTCTACAGTAAAAGAGAAACCAACAGAATTACTGTCTAAAAGGTCAGAATTTGAAAACTACTGTTTCCAGAGGCTCAAATGATTACTTAGCTAAATAAGAACCGAAGTTAAAATCCGTATAGGAATTTAATCTAAAGATTCTAAGTCTATTTATCAAAAAGTTACTAACTGACTTAGATAAAGAGACAAAAGACTCAATTGTAAACTATCGTAGAGTGCATAGGTATGAGGTAACATAAACCTATAACCTAAATAACAACAGGCTGCAGTAGATCTTGCGAAACAAGTATACTAAAAAATAGCAATGAGTAGTATGGAGGGATCAACCATATGAACATAATGATCCCTACACCACGACGGAAGAGCCTCCACTTTAGTCGCATAGAATAGCGAAGAAGAGGATCTCCTATAGTAAGAAATCGCGTCCAAAGCTCGTCCAGTACAGTGCTTACAATGCAATACGGACCACACAACGGAATACATGAAGGTTGCGACCTTGCTGGTTGTGATAAAGATGACACGATTTACCCAGTGAAAAAAGATCCTCACATAGAGGAAGATTTCACGTTAAGATCCACAGTAGTCAAGAGAGTAAATTACTCATGATCTCTGTGAAGATAGAGATGCTATCAACAGAAATGTATTGTGGTTGTTTATCTTAGCAATATCTGCTAAAACAACAGCGCCGGAGGATACGCGTATCCTATCATTCCGTCCTATAGATCAATAGAGCGTTAACAGTATTAGCTCAGAGATCTGGACAAGCCAACACATACGTCTGCAATTTATTAGCAAGCTGTGTCATAAATAAAACATCATTGGGCGCTCCCATAGATAGCAAATCTGAATGAATACTTGTTTGTTGAGAGTCCATTCTGACAGCAACAAGCGACCCGTAAGAGAACGGGAGTGCGATAAAACAATCAGACGACCCAGAATATGACGGACCAAAACTGAACTTGGTGTACTATAACCAACAGACGGATTCTTTCCATTAAATTGAATAACGGAAACGAAAGAGTGCCTCCCTGGTTCCGGAGATACGCCACTACTGTCGAATTAAAGGACAGGAATTTGGGCATGCGTTTCTGAATAATGTTCATGCAATGACATAAAGCAAGCCTAAAAAACATTATTCCGCGGAAGTTAAACTGATAGCTAAAAGACTGCGGAACCCAAAGACCCTGGCACTTCGAATCCGTAGGGATCAGTATATATCCCAATCTGTTTGACTGGCAACCGTCATAACAGCCACACTCGGGTCCGGCAACTGCGGCGGCACTCTCTGAGTCAACCACCGAATGTTTGCCCCAGTCTGAATCTCTTGTAACACTAGATAGACAAGAGAATGTATAAATCAAGCAATTCATGGATTGCCGGAAAGTTGCCGTCGAAGAGACGCTCCTCCGAGAACGAAGCGACTCTGAGAGAGTTCTTAACCTTACTATCCACGCGTGGATGTAGCTAGGGCTGCATCACGTCTAACCAACTCCAATCAGCCACTGAAGGGCGGAGTTATACGTGAACAAACTACTGCCCTCAAAAGAAATTACATTGAGAATAATATCCCGTAAATCTTTTCTTGAAGACGTAATGATAACACCTCAGTAAGGCGGATTACGTATAATAAAGCGTCTAAGTTAAGTCTACTATACATAATGTCGTTCCCAACATTGAAATTGGAAAAGACATAAACGGCGAAAAAGAATATATATGCAGTCTTTAATCACACCGTCTAGACGCGTATGAACTCTCGGTATGCCCTGCTCTGCCAAAATAAACTATATGTAAAAAAGATAAAATGGCAGAAATGAGCCACGCGGACAAGAAACTAAACTATCATGCTTAGTAGCAGGCTTGTATATATATATAAATATATAGCGTCGAAAAATAAAACACATGTTGTAATGACAATATTGGACTGCGTCGGTAAGTCAGGGACAAAGTCCCTGTACCGATCGAAAAATCCGAGTCCAATGACGCTATAAGTCTCTTATCCAAGATCGCAGCAATGAAGTCCGAAAAATAATCACTGGAAGAAATGCCAGAAGATATGAAAGGCATCTTCCGATACTACTAAAGGGAAAACTCGAAATCTTTCGAATCCCTTTCGCCATCCTGTCGGACCCTATAAAGCGTTCGGTCGTCCGTAGCTTGATGCAACCGCGGACCGCACCGACCCAGCGCCGTCGGATAATTCCTGATTCGACCGAGAAACTGTCAATTGCTGGGATGCTGCGAAACAACTGTGCTAACTCGGATAGCACGTCCGTCACTGAGGCCTGAGGAGCAGCGGTCTTACGATGCATTGCCGCAGGAAGCTCCGAGATCGTTACCCCATGCATACTTCCAATATGCGAGCGAACGGAGTGTATAGGCCTCGTGTCCCTTGGCTACCGGATGGCGCGACCTATTCGCTGTGGAATCACTGAATGCCGAAACTGATCGGATACTCGAGGTCACGTAGCCAATGTGCGGTCGTGTGCCCTGCTGAGAGGATGAGGAAGCATTAAAGACAGTCTCTCGGACTGTCAATATAACGGAGCGTCCCGAGCAACGGACATATGCTCCGAATGTAAAATATCTGAACCACAACATGCGGTCCCCTATGTTGTTGGCTTCCTCCGATCTGTCCTCAATCTGCCGTCACTGGGTGAGTACTAAAGTAATTAAAGTGCTCGCATCACCCAAATCTCCTTCCTAGACCGCAACGGACGAACCCGGCAGCCGAACCATTCGATGAATGTACGCTACACCGGGTGAGCTAGCGAATGTCACTCCGTAAGCGATAGACATATTCCATGAGCACTTATTGCCGCTAACTCTTCATTAACTATGACGACAGAGGCACACTTTTGAAAGACATCTCCATAATTCTTCGAACAAGAAACCAGAAATGCTTGGATAGCAAGCATAAAATAATAATATATATAGCGTCGTTCAATAATTCGAAAGTTTGTGTGACATTATTGGACTATGACGGAACTGAGGGACGATGTCCCTGAACCGAACCAAAAATTTCTAAGTCCACCGACGCTATCGGTTTCTTATCCGGCATCGCAGCATATTTGTTCCGAAAGGGAAAGCTTGAAATCCTCCGAATCCCTTCGGTATCCCGTCGGACCGGATGAAACTTTCGGACGTCCGTACCCGCTTCCGCGGAGCGTCCCGACCCAGCATCGTCGGATAAAATATATGCGACAGATTCAGTTGATGCTGGGATGCTGCGATAAACTGTGCTATTAAGGAAAGCACGTCCGTTCCCGAGGCCTGTGCAGTAGCGGACTTACGATGCATTGCCGCTGGAAGCTCCGTGTACGTTGACTCCCGCACACTTCCTATGCGAACGTCCGGAGTCTGCAGGCCTCGAGTCCCCGGCTACCGACCCAGCGCTGTCGGATAATTCTCGATCCGACACCGTTTCTGTCGGCTGCTGGGATGCTGCGATAAGCTGTGCTATGTGCACAAGAATGTCCGGCGTCGAGACCTGCGGAGGCGCAGTCTATCGCTGCTTCGCCGAAGGCAGCTCCGCATCAGATGGCTCCCGCATACTTCCTATGCGAACGTCCGGAGTCCATCGGTCTCGAATCCCTGGCTGCCGGATGGTGTGACCTGGTCGCCGAAGAATCCTTGATCGGCGAAGCTGGTAAAATATCGGCGGTCACGCAGCCAAGGTGCGGTCGTGTGCGCTGACGAGAAGAGGAAGCCTTAGCAGTCTCAGCGGACTGCCTATACAACGGAGCGTCCCGAGCGACGGACGTATGCTCCGCTAGCGACACATTTGTACCACAACATCTGGGGCCAGATGTTGTTGAACGAGAGAGGGGCCTCTCTCGCTTGCCGTCCGGATGGACCGGAACGAGCTATGAACCGGACTAAAAGGCTTCCTCCGTTCTCCCTCCGATCCGCCGTCACTGGGTGTGCATTAAGTTAATTTTATAGTGCTCGCATCACCCCAAAATTCCTTCTAGACCGCAACTGACGAACCCGGCTGCCGAACCATTCGGTGAATGGACGCTACACCGGGCGAGCTAGCGGACGTCAAAGGCCGTCGAACCTACTAGGGTCCTCTTAGGCAATTGGCGTATTACATGAGCACTTTTCCGCTAGCCCTTCATTAATTGTGACGACGGAGGCACACTGTTGGAAGACGTCACAGATACATCACCCTAATCTTGATCGTCTGAAATAGAAATTGATAAAGTAGAGTGACCCTGCGGGGAAAGGACCGGAGTGTCCAAATCCCCAACAACATACCGTGACATACGCTTCCCATATTGTCATCGAAATCATACGATACAGAACAGGAGTTAATGCGAGTACACTGACCACATATAGAATGATAATAAGGTCAGAGGAAGACTTCCTCTTAAAACAATTGATCAATATCCTTTCAATGTGAAAAGAAAACAAGTCCTGGTGCTCGCACTAACCCCTGGCAAAATACATAATAATAATATGATCCATTAATATAGAAAAAATAATTGAAATCAAAATATTTTGAAAAAATATTTTTTCAGAACAGCCCAAGTTTCTGAAAAGTAACGTTGAGCCCCAATGGATCCCAAGCCTAAGTGTGGAAAAAAATTTTAAAAATATTTTAAACAATTTATTCAACACTTACGAACAATAATAATGTATCTAGTTATGATTAAAATAACATAAAGATATTATTATTTAGAAATCCCCCCCTCACACAGAGGGCTGTTGTAAATGTAAACAATGAGTGTAAAAACACTAAAATAAGACTCCAGGCACCCAGGCCCGAAATCAGTTACCAAAAATACACCATCTGATGCAAAACAGAGACTTCCAGGGAAGAAACTGCAGAACATCAGATGGTAGATGCAGAACACAACGCCTAACCACCCGTAGGTGAAGACGTAAACATGGGGAAAGAACAGAATTCATTCTGTTATTCAGCTAAAACTCCCAAGAAATTTTAGTAATAATAATTACAGAAACTATGCCAAAAGCATGGGAGAATAGCAAGGGGGAACTTAAAGGACAGGGAGAGAGGAAAAACACTTGAAAAAACAGTGTAACTAAATAATCAGAATGACAACAAAATGGCTGCTGCCTTGAAAATAGGTAACTTAACATAATTTCATTAAAAAATTTTAAGTTACAGCCCTGATAATATTCTGTCACACATTCTTTTCCTCTCCTCCTTTTCTATCCTCCTTAGAATCACCATTTCACTAATATTTATGTGTCTGGCATCATTTAAACTGAGATTTAAAAGCACAAAGATCAGTCAGATGTTAACTGATGAAGGGCCAAACTTAGAATGATAAATGGCGCCAATTTCGGAACGTCCTTGACACTGCGCATGCGCAGTAGGGGCGAAGTGTGGAGGGCCTTTCAGGACATGTTTTCTTTAGTTTTAGATGCAAATTTTGGGGATTGGGGGGCAAAATTTGTGTTTGGCCCTATATTTTAAGAGTTAGCACCAGCTATGTCTGGGTCATTGGTACAGTATAAAAATATATAATGCCGTATTTTGCCTCAAAAAAGTACCTTATGTACCCCAATGGAATGAGCTCATTCCAATTCAGATTTCATAAGCTATGTTTTGGGAAAAAATTTTTTTTAAAAACAGTTTAGGCCAAATAAAAATTACATTTGGTACTCAAGAATTTAATTTTTTAAATCAATGAGGAAGGGATACATTTTTTTATATTTTTTGGTTTGTTCATAAAGACACATGAAATGCATGTGTTTAGCAATACTGATGTACCTTTTTAGAAACATAAAAACCATCCACATAATTTGAGTTAGTTTCTGCAGTACAGAGTAAACTGATTGTTTACATATAGAATATACCAATAGTAGCTGCTTGGTGTAATAAATGTTCACTACGAGTGGTGAACATTTGGTACACCAAGCTATTTTGGGTATATTTTATTTATACCAAGAACGTCAGATTAATAAAAGTTTATATGTTGAATAAATCAATATTCACATGTGCGATTCTGTTTTTGTTTACATGAGCACTGGTGGACGGTACTTCTGCTGGCAATTTTATCACCGAAACAAAACAGAAAACGAAACGTGCAAAATATGGGGCCTTTTTTCATTTTAATAACATAATAACATACTATTTCGAGTTATGGATGCATTATTAACATGAGACAATGTATGTTTGTTAATTTTTGCTATCTTATGAGATAAACATATTTAAAAACATAATAAATAATTGCCGGTTTCATTTCACTCTTCACGAGACGATGAGTGATAAATTTAGACAAGTTTGCATTCAAGGCGAGGTCACCAAAGCTCAACTTAGATGTAGTTCCATTGTAGGTGTAAATTTAAACTACTGAAATCCCATTGCTGGCGTGTTCACAATGGTTGGTGTGTAAAGCTAAAATTGATGTCATAGGCTTTTTATATATGGTAGAATAGCTAATCATGGTATAAAAACAAACATAAGCAGAGAGAAGGAAGATTTTTTATGACACCTGTGAAACTCATAGTCACATAAGTATGGTAGGCACAAAGGTGATTTGGAATTCAGGTTCCTCACAATCTCCCAAAACATATCCCCTTGCATTAATCAATGTGCACAACTACATGTAGCAAGCTCTATAAGAAATAGTTTCTTTAGCATGCAAAACAGCTCATGGGTTTTATTTCCCGAAAACCAAGATGATATTCTTCTCACCATGACTACAGCGACAAGATGGTACTGCATGATTTTAAGTTTTGGCATAAGCAGATACTTCTCTTATTTATGCACATTGGTTTTTGAAAAAACTTTTACACTGAGTTCACGGCACCTTATAAAAGAACTCAAATATGAACATCTAACACTGTAGGAGTCAAACTGAAGACTTCTTAAGCTGAATGCAAATCCTGCAGGGTTCCTGCATTTGAATGAGTAGTCAATTCAATGAGTTTCTAGGACCTTCCTGGTATATTTACAAGGGCTACGCAAAACGTGGGCCACTGCTCCCAACCCGTAGATATGTTCGAAGTAGCCTTAAAGGTATTGTGGGACCGAAAATTTTTCTAGGTCGAAAGAGTGAAAAGGGGCCATAACTCAGGGAAAATTTATTGGACGTAACCCGTTCCTTGTGCATATCCATTCCCCCATGTTGGTCTATCAGCATACCAAATGAGATCCAAATCGGACTGATGGCTTTGAAATTAGAATGCACGGATGGATGGACAGACAGATGCTTGGATGGATTGATGGAGGGCTTCACTAGATACCCCCAAATCCTCCTTCAGAGGTTGGGGGCATAAGGGTATTCAAGGAGTTAGAGATGATTAGAAATCTAAAGATTTTCAAGCAGATTCTGGAGCAAGCAAAAATACCAGAGTATCCCTCAAAGAGCAACACATATTTACAAAAAGAAAATTTGCAAAACTGATGGATGCTCCCCGACAGTCGACTTAGTTAACAAGCAGATTCCCCCGCTATGGGAAATCATTTGGCATATGTCTTTGAAATGCAAGGTCTGTAACTCTGATGAAAAATATGCGGGCAACTTTTTTATAACGTGTGTAGGAGTGACTTGTCACAAGGATCCCTCATACCAAATTTCATAGCAAACCATCTACTCACTGCTGAGTTATCGCTGCGGATGGACAGATGGACAGATGAATGGATAGATGGATGAACAAAGTGGCCTTTTTTTATAACATGTGCAAGGGTGGCTTGTCACAAGGATCCCTCATACCAAATTTCATTGATTTCCATACACTCACTGCAGAGATATTGCTGCTGACGGACAAAAATCTTGAATGAAAGTGTCAATGACACTGTAGCTCAACTTGACAAACTTGAACTTGGTAAGTTATAAAGGAAATGGCAAAATTGAAGATCATTGGTACCAATGTTATTTGATGAAATTTCAACATAACCGCATTGCGTGTGCACAACGTCAGAGTAATCCATGCATTTTTAAATGTAAACTGTAAGACTGGCTAAAGGAAGAATGCTGATACACAAATGCAGTATGTTCAGAGGTTATTGTATATGGCAACTTTTTTCACAAAAATGAATGCTAATCAACAGCTCTTATCTAGAGTTCTTGACTAATGAGCACACAAAGTTCAAAAACAATCTTATGATAAATGTGGCCTGTAGGCCATGTCAAAGAATGTTGATGCACAAATGCAATAAATTCAAAAATTGTTGCTAACAGCAACAGTTTTTGATGGAAATGAAAAGAAAATCAATAGCTCCTATCTTTGTCAACCTGCATAAGCATACAGTTTCAAAACAACCTGATAATGAATGTGCCCTCTGAGGCATGCCAAAGGAAGATGTTAATGCACAAATGCACTAAGTAGAAGGTCATTGCTTTGTGGCAATGTTTTTTTTTTGTTTTTTTTTATGGAAAATCATAAATATACCATGCAGAGAGTACAAAAGGGATAAGCTGATGCACAAATGCAATAAGTTCAAAGGCTGGTGATAACGACAATAATTTTTTATGGAAATCAAAAAAAGCAATAGCTCACATCTAGAGGTCACCCCAAACACACATACCAAGTTTCAAAGTGATCCGATCATAAATGTGCCCTGAAGGGTGTGTTAAGGGGAAATATTGAGGTCTGACTAAACTAAGTTCAAAGATCGGCGGCAACATTTTTTGACAGAAATGGAAGAAAATCGACAGCTCCCATATAGATGTCACCCCACACAAGCACACCAAGTTTGCAAGCGATCCAATCTTAAATGTGCCCTGCAGGGTGTGTCAAATGGAAATATTGATGCTTAACTGCACTAAGTTTTTACTAAGTTCATCGAAGGTTATTGCCAGTGGCAACATTTTTTGACGGAAATCGAAGAAAATCAATAGCTCCCATCTAGAGGTAACCCCAAATAAGCATACAAAGTTTCAAACCGATCTGATCATAAATGTGCCCTGTAGGGCATGCCAAAGGAATACATTGATGCCTGACTAAACTAAGTTCAAAGATCGTTGCCAGCGGCAACATTTTTTGATGGATGGAATTGGAAGAAAATCAATAGCTCCCATCTAGAGGTCACCCCAAACAAGCATGCCAGGTTTCAAACCAATCCAAACATAAATGTACCCTGTAGGGTGTGCCAAAGGGAACTATTGAGGTCTGACTAAACTAAGTTTTAAGAACATTGGCCGTGGCAACATTTTTCGACGGAAATGGAAAAAAATTGATAGCTCCCATCTAGAGGTCTCCCCAAACAAGCATACCAGGTTTCAAAGCAATCTGATCATAAATGTGCCCTGTAGGGTGTGCCAAAGGGAAATATTAAGGTCTGACTAAACATAAGTTCTAAGAACATTGGCCACGGCAACATTTTTTGACAGAAATTAAAGAAAATCAACAGCTCCCATCTAGAGGATCACCCCAAACCAGCATACCAAGTTTCAAATCGATCTGATCATAAATGTGACCTGTGAGGCGTCCCAAAGGAAACTGTGGACGTACATACGTATGTACTAATGTAATACTAACGTACGTACGTACGTACGTACACCGACAGACGAGAAGTGATGGCAATAGCTCAGCTTGACTTTGTCAAGTTGAGATAAAAATTGACAAAGTAAGGATCTGAACTCTGGTAAAAAATATGCGGGCAAATTTTGTATAACATGCACATGTGCGGCTTGTCACAAAGATCCCTCATACCAAATTATTGACTCACTGCTGAGATATCGTAGTGGACAGACTTGTGGATGGGGGGATGGATGGATGGATGGACATACAAAGCATCAACTTTTTGCTCACCTGAAATTTTTTCTGGGAGCATAAAAACATGTAAACCTTGGAAATCTATGTTCAGTATTTCCTCAATTAACCCTTGAATCAAAGCACATATCACAATTTGGATTTTTATTTTAATAAATTTTGAAATCATCTGCATCAAAATTTTGATATCGTCAGTATTTGTCACAATATATCTGTAGCCTGATGTTTGATTCTCATTTTATTAGGCTGATAACATCCATTCTGGCAATGTTATGCTTGCTGTTAGGAGAGCTGAATATTACTAAAGTATGTCTGATAAATGACCGCATAAATGATGTAGAGAATTTTAGGCAAAATTTAAAAGTAAAAAAATGATTGAGCAAGCTTACTGTCAATAAGTTCCTGAAACCTTGGATGCAATGATATAAAATCTGCAGTTGGATTGTTTTTCTCAGCATCTTGATAACCCCCAGCTTTCATCCAGTCTGGACCAAATCTTTTCAGATAATCTATTTCAGCACCTTTTCTTTCATCATCTGAAATCTGAAAACCAACAAAATACTTTTGAGACAAGTCAACTATCAAATTACTAGAGTACAATCCTCCACAATGCTATCCATAAGTTAGCTTACTTGCTAAAAGACATGAAAAAGTTGTAGAGAATTGACTATTTTGACAAAAGCTTCTTTTTTTTTTTAATAAGCTTTACATGATCTTGTTTGAATTGGCAAATTCAAATTCTTGTGAATGTACAAGAGGCAAAAAGACTTACCAAAAAAAAGCCTCCCTCTCTATTTGAGATTTAGCCTAAGCTGTTTTTCATGCAAGAAAGTGGAAATTTTACGTTATTCAAGATTTCTCTTGAAAAAGTTATCTTTTATTCCTGTTAGGTAAAGGATTAATATTATAAAACATCAAGAAAAAGATAACATTTATGTTGTAAGATTGAGCCCTTCAGCTCTCATATTTCGAGTCCAACTGAATCTTCAATAGAATTGGTACAATATTTTGTATTAACCCTTTACCCAACGTAACGGCCAAAACCGGCCAGCACGATTCTCAAAAATCACCAATGAATTTTTATTATTTTTTCATTTTTTGTCTCAAAAACATAGGTTATGACCCCTCGTTGGAACGAGCTCGTCAAGCTCGTTCCAACGAGGGGTCATAACCCATGTTTTTGAGACAAAAAATGAAAAAAATTAGTTATTCAAGAATTTTTTTTGCAAGTGTCGTCTGCTTTTCATGTTAGGTAAAGGGTTAACAGTGGAGTGCTAAGCCATTTTTCATAGGTGATTTGTAACATGAGTATTTTTTATCATACTACTAGCTAGGTGAGGTTAGTTTAGCCAAATTTTCTTCATCATTAATTGATTTGTTACTATTTATTGGAGAGTGCCTATTGGCACTCTCCAATAAATTGCAACAAAACAATTTTATATGAACATTAATAACATTTCTTTATCTACTGCTGCACAAACGAGAAGCTAATCAACACTGTGAAAAGCCACTAGAGTGGCTTTCAGCACTTTTCAGTAGAGCCCTGATAGTGGATTCTAGCACTCTACCATTTAAATGAAATCTCAAATTGAATCTCACTGGGTTTCAAGTTCTGTTCTTCAGCCACAAACTTTAACAAAAATTCAATTTGGCATTTGGGGGTAAAAGGGATCACATATCTTACACCAACTTCAAAACCTCAAATTAAAAAAACTTGTTCAATACTGGCCTAGCTTTTTAGGTGATAAATGGAAAATGAAGGATTCCTCCCGAATCACAAAAAACCCTATTTTTTTACATCCACACTCTTTGCAAAGAAAGCTGAACTATTAATTTGACAAAAAGAGAAAAGTTCTTTTCTCTTTAACTAAGGATTCAATCAACTAGCTCATATCACTATTTCATACAAGTATAACTATTTCAGGCTTAAATCTGTTAAGAAAGAAATATGTAACTCAAAACTAATATATCATGCCATCAGAATGCAAGCTGTAAAAAAATTTGAAAGCTACCCAAATAAAGAACAAGCAATGAAACTCAATCACATCCGATACTTAAGCTTATTCTAAGCATCTTTATCTTTTATGGAAAAATATTGTCACTAAAGATAAGAAAAAGCAGGATAATTTGTCTTCAGGATAAACTGTCTTAAGGATAAATTGTCTTACCTCTGTTCTGTTGTACATCTTCAGATTAGATACCTTAGCAACAACTATCTGATTTATTGTTTCTAGATTCATGGTTTCTACAAGTGGGTTATGTTTCAGTCGAATTTCTTCAAGTGATTCTAATTTATTTAGTTCATTAATATCTGTCCACTGAAAAAGATAAAAAGATTATTAACTTTTCCACTACAAAAGATAAAAAGATTATTAACATTGTACTTCAAATGAGCTACAACAATTAGTGAACAGAACTAGTTTGTTTTGTAGCAATTAGAGCATTTTTTCCATTAAGGTTTGCATATTGAGATATGAAAAACTTTAAGCTACACTGGCCTGATCATCACATCATGGTCATACTGATATCTTTGGGTCACATTAATGATATGTACTATGTATCAGAGTATTCTTATTAGTGAAAGGGTTGCCCTAGTTCAACCATTTTAGTCCTGTTGGCTGGAGCATTCTTGTTGCTTTTATACACTTACGTAAAGAAAGCAATGTGTCCTGTGTGGTGTGTTGACAGTAAAGATGAGATATGTCTATAGTGACTTCATATAAACAATATGCAGATAAGTGGTGTATTCTGTTTACTGGAATTGATCAGTACGTACTGGTATAGCTGCTTTCCTCTGTCCTAGCCTTTTTGCTTGGTATAATTTGAACGACCATGGTTTTGGATGCCAAAGTATTAAATGTCAGCGTATCTATTAACATACTGCTGCAACTCTTTGAAGTGGTAGGTTTGTTTGCCATATTTCTTCTGGTTAAATTTACATAAATGTATTTAAGTAGGAGTTGTCCAAAATAAATGAGGAGTTCTATTATTTCCAGACAAGTTTTGATCACTTGGATCTCATCAGTGGTTTTTTGTGGTAATTGTTGAATAGGCTGCCTTTTATAGTTTCTGATGCGGACAAATTGTCCATCGTCGGTGAATCATTTGTCTGGCAGACAAGTTACCCTAAGGGGGGCACATTGTCCTGTTTGGTGTGTTAACAGTAAAGATGAGATATGTCTATTGTGCCATCATATAAACAACAGGCAGACAAGTGGTCCATTTTGTAGGAGGATGTCACTCTAAATGCCTGGATTGTCAAAATCTATTATATGTACTTCCCATGTATTTTAGTCAATTAATATAGTGTATCTTAATATTAAGACATCACAACAGACAAGAATAAGAAATTTTTAAAGAATAGTCCTCATATTGCACAAATTTAAAATTTGGACTCCTACAAGGAGATCAAATATCCCCCAGGGATTTGATTTGATTAAAATGAATCTGAACCTCCTAAGGATACTGCTGCTATATGCATATCAAATAACAAAAGATTCTGATTGGTAGATGTGAAGGTGATTTTTAAAGAATATTCCTCATATTGCACTAAGTTAAAAGGTTCCAAGTTCCCAAAGGGAGCACAGATATGACCACAGGGACTTGATTTGAATGAACTTGAATCTGAACCTCCCAAGAATGCTACATACCATATATCAAAAGAGTCTGACTGATGGATCTGAAGAAGATTTTTAAAGAATATTCCTAATATTACACTATGTTAAAAATCCGGCTCCCACAGGGAGCCCAAATATGACTCCAGAAACTTGCTTTGAACAAACTTCAAGCTGTCCCCACCTCCCCCCCCCCCCCACACCCCCAAAGATGTACAATACCAAATCTCAAGAGATTTTGACGAGTAGATCTGAAGAAGATTCTTAAATACATTTCAACAAAATGCACTAAGTTAAAAATTGGATTACAATAGTGAGCCCAAATATGAACCCAGGGACTTGTTTTGAATAAAAACCTGAATCTGCCCCTCTAAGGATGCTGTATACCAAGTATCAGCAATATTCTGATTGGAAGTTCTGGAGAAGCTTTTTTAATTTAAAAAAAAAAATTGAGGGGTGCAATCAGAATTATGCCCCTTGTGGTGCCCCCTGTGAGCATAGCAACTTTATTTGAATACAAACTTGAACTGACATATGATAAGGAACATACAATTTGGCCTAGTGGTTTATGAGGAGAGTTGATAATGTAAAGTTCACACTAGATGGACGGATGACAGATGATGGATGCCAGATGACAGACTAAAAATGATCACTTAAATTCCCCTTGAGCTTCACTCAGGTGAGCTATAAATAATGCCATATACAGTGGAGTCAACTTAAGTGGATATTTCTTAACTGAATAACCCTGTTAATTGAATATAATTTCTCAACACAAAACCATTTACCATACCTCCAGTGCAAATTTGACATGTTAATTGAATAGAAGTTATAGAGTAAACTCCTGTTAATTGAATAAAAAGTCTTGCAACCTGTCAAGAAATTACCCTGACTCTCCCCAGTTTTTCTTTCTTTATAGTCCTATTTGGCCTCAGTACATCTAATACAGGCATTTAATCTATTATATCTTGTTTGACAGAGCTCATGCAGCTCTGTCAAACAAGATACAATAGAACAAATGCTAAGTTTATCTCTAGAATACAGGAAAGTGACACAATCCCTGTTAATTGAATACTTTTGTTAATTGAATAATTTTCAATAGCAAAGTGGCTATTCAATTAACAGGGTTCCACTGTACCAGTATATGGATGACTATTTTAAATATATGAACGTTGTAATCAATACCTACTATATAATATTGAAGATTATGGGAATGAACAATTGTGTGAGTCCGTGTATGATCCTTGAATACAGTTCTCATATAATGTGAATAATGTAATTTAAGATTTTACACAGTATTACGAAATGAAGATTGCCCTTGTAGTTTTGACAGTAGTCATAAACCTACAAAGAACAAGAGCAACGCCTAGCGGGGCATTATTCGCCCGTTGGTTTTTTTTTGAGCGGAGGTGTATTTTTGACCAATTTCTAAGTATGAAAAGGGCAATAACTCCTATGGAAATCGACAAACATGACCCAAATTTGCACTTGTGTGAGATACCATGCTCATGAAGCCACATATTAAATTTCAAAAGAATCCGATTAAGTTCACGGACTGTAGAGCAAAGAAAGCATAATTTGACTGATTTCTAAGTATGAAAAGGGCAATAACTCCGAAGAAAACAACCGAACACGACCCAAATATGAACTTGTGCGAGATATTATGCCCATGAAGCTGCATATTAAATTTCAAAAGAATCCAATTAAGTTCACAGACTGTAGAGCACAGAAAGCATAATTTGACTGCTTTCTAAGTATGAAAAGGGCAATAACCCCTAAGAAAACAACTGAACATGACCCTAATATGAACTTGTGTGAGATATTATGGCCATGAAGCTGCGTATTAAATTTGAAAAGAATCTGATTAAGTTCAAGGACTGTAGAGCACGGAAAGCATAATTTGCTCGATTTCTAAGTATTAAAAGGGGAATAACTACTAGGAAAACTGTCGAACATGACCCAAATTCGAACTTGCGGGAGATCTTATTCTGGTTGTGCAGTATATCAAATATTTTTAAAATCCGATTGAAATCACGCTCTGTAGAGCAGGGAATACAACTGTCCCCGGGCGGACAGACGGACAGCGGACAGATGGATAGAGCCATAACATAATACGTCCGTTTTTCAAACGGGCGTATAAAAATTAGACTAGTGGAAAATCCATTTTAACTGGTTGAGTGCTGGAAGCCACTATCAGGGTTTTCAAAATGAAAGTATCAATGACACTGTAGCTTAACTTGTCTGTGTGTTGTGTTTGATGAAAAGGATAATGTTCAATGTTTATGAAAGGAATATGAAATAAGACAAGAATTGTTATAATTGGGAATATGTTACTTTCTGTTCCCTGTATGCTATGTTTTCAATAAAAATAATATGAGGTGTAGACTGTACTAAAGAAGTGAGGGGTGGGTTAATGTGGCCCTCACAGTTGATGTATGTGACCCTCACAGGTAATGTATGATGTCAACGAAAGTTACCAAGTTACAATGAAATTCTAAAACGAGTCATCCTATCAAGTTACAATGAAATCCCATCATAAATACGGCCTGCAGACTGTGCTAAAGGTTTTGTGTAACCGACATGTTTGACAGATCATGACCAAATGTGGACGTTCTCATCTAGACATTATACAGAGTCATCCTACCAAATTGCAATGAAAGTCCTTCATAAATACGACCTGCAGCTTGTGCTAAAGGTTTTCGGGCTTTGGGCTCGGGCAGCCATCATGGTTGACCAAACTTGACCAAACGGGGACGTTCTCATCTAGACATGATGTAAAATCTACGTATGAAATTTCATGACGATCGGACAAAAACTACGGGGTGTAGCCTGTGCTAAAGAAAAATGTGAGCTGACTCACAGACTAACAGACTTTGGCATGCGTGATGGCAATAGCTTACCTTGACTTTGTCAAGCTAAGCTAAAAACAGTCCAAGCATCATGCCTTTTCTTCAGTTGATCATAATATAAAATGTGGAGCCCCCTTACGAAGCCACTTGATACAACCTATGTGGATTAATCTTAGCTACACACCTCTAGAGGGTACTGAATACAAAATTTCTAATTCTTCTGCTACATGGCCAATTCCAGCTCCCATAGGGAACCCAAATATTAACCCAGGAACTCGATTTGAACAAAGTTGAATCTGACCTTCCTAGAAATGTTGTACACCAAATATGAAAGCATTTGACTGGTGGATCTGAAAAAGATAAATTTTTGAAGAAATTTCCTCATATTGCACTAAGTTAAAATTTGGGCTACCATAGCAGGCCCAAATATTAACCTACAGGCCCGATTTGAACAAACTTGAATCTCACCCCCCCCCCCCCCCCCCTCCCCTAGAGATGTTGTATACCAAATATAAAAGCATTCTGACTGGTTGATCTGAAGAAGAATATTTTTAAAGAAATTTCCTCAAACTGCCCTAAGTTAAAATTTAGGCTATCATAGCAAGCCCAAATATATACCTAGGGACCCGATTTGAATAAACTTGAATCTGATCCCCCTATAGATGTTGTATACCAAATATGAAAGCATTCTGACTGGTGAATCTGAAGAAGATTTTTTAAAATTATCCCCTATATTGCACTAAGTTAAAATTGGGGCTTCCATAGAAAGCCCAAATATTAACCTAGGGACTTGGTTGAACAATCTTGAATCTGACCCTCATAACAATGATGTACACCCAACATTAAAAGATTCTGACTGGTGGTTCTGAAGAAGAGTTTTAAAGAATATTCCCCATATTGCCCTAAGTTAAAAATTTGGGCTCCTGTATTGAGCCCAAATATGAACCAATGGGATTCATTTTAACAAACTTGTATCTGATCCCCCCTATGGATGCTATATACCAAATATCAAAAGATTCGGACCATTGGTTCTGGAGAAAAGATTTCTAAAAATTTTTGCAAATATACTGACTCAGCATTTTTTCGATGCCCTCTACAGAACACCCTAACATAACCGATGGCATTTTTTTTTACCATTCAATTCTACTAGTCCTATAGATGCTTCATACCAAATAAAAGTTCTCTGTTCCGTGTGGTTTGGGAAATATGGGCATTTGAAAATATTTCTATTTCTAGCTCCTGGGGTTCCCAAGGGGATGCGGGAATTCTCTTTTTTGCATGAGTCAAGTATTTATGACCCAATAATACCACATACCAAATTTCGTTCCAATTGAACCATCGGTTCAGAAAGTTAAAAAATTTATAGTAATTTATATATTTTTTATACTTACCAATGACCCAGACATAGCTGGTGCTAACTCTTAAAATATAGGGCCAAACACAAATTTTGCCCCCCAATCCCCAAAATTTGCATCTAAAACTAAAGAAAACATGTCCTGAAAGGCCCTCCACTCTTCGCCCCTACTGCGCATGCGCAGTGTCAAGGACGTTCCGAAATTGGCGCCATTTATCATTCTAATAACCAGTGCCTGGTAAGCGCTATGTACTCAGCGGGGAGGCAAGAGTTCCCAACTCCTGGGAGGGCCATCCCCGTCTGGGTCATTGGTAAGTATAAAAAATATATAAATTACTATAAATTTTTTAACATTTTTATACTGTACCAATGACCCAGACATAGCTGAATAGTAAAAAGGCTGGAGGGCCAAGGACATAGAGCAAAATGGAATACGCTCAATAAAATAAAATAGAGTCATCCCCTGTAGGGAAAAGAAGTAATAGGCCTTATATGTATCTTTCTTATTTATGATAAATTAGAAAGATACAACACCTTCCAAAAATTGAGCTTCATACATCCATGTACTCTATTAATATCCAATAATCCTTATACTAATAATTTTTAAAGTAAGCCAATAATAAAGTAAGTCTAGAGAATAGAGACTCTTATACTCCTAAAAGTGTGTGAGAATTGCATAATCATGTCCGTTGACATATGCAATATTCAAAAGCTATACTTTAAAAACTAAGACTTGAATGAATTTTATAAACTTAAACTTCTCACTAACAACCATCCCAATAACAGCTCAGAATTACTAACTCCGGAGGAGGTATCCCCTTGTTTTCATAGTAAAAACAGGTGACCCAAGGGAACACCCTCCCCCCCCCCCCTTTTTCTTGCCCTGGGTCAAATAGCCCAGAGCGAAGAGGGCAGCCGAACGGAGACACTGCCGAAACAGACAGCCTACCTAGCTATAGTAGCAACTGTTAAGTGAATGACATTCTGAGCAGTAGATAATAGACCTAACAATAGAGGCCTCCAGAAATGGACTCGATATTTCTGAGATAAAATTCATGAATGGATGGCTGAGCGCAATGAGCAGCCTTCAAAAATCTATAATAGCAACACTATTAATGTAAGCCCAAGAAGTAGAAGAACTCTTACTTCATGAGCTGAAATCTTAAGCACAACTGCTAAGCCAATGATATACCATAAGCAGTACGCTAGTTAATAGAATTCATTAACAATAAAATGGAGCGTAACGTCCTTCTACTAGACATCAAAGACAGAAGAAGCTTACGCCCTTGTAATAAACAGATATCTGTTTATAAATACATAAACTGTACCCGGAAAGAGTAAAGGCCTATGCCCATACGAAGACGGAAGGACCTTAAAATAATAGGTTCCGGATAATAGGAGCCTAACTCTTATGCAACAATCCAACCTAAATAGTAACGGAAGTATTGATTCCGAAACTATGAAAGTGAAAATCATCCATCGATAGTGCATGAAACTCACTGACTCTACAGTAAAAGAGAAACCAACAGAATTACTGTCTAAAAGGTCAGAATTTGAAAACTACTGTTTCCAGAGGCTCAAATGATTACTTAGCTAAATAAGAACCGAAGTTAAAATCCGTATAGGAATTTAATCTAAAGATTCTAAGTTTATTTATCAAAAAGTTACTAACTGATTTAGATAAAGAGACAAAAGACTCAATTGTAAACTATCGTAGAGTGCATAGGTATGAGGTAACATAAACCTATAACCTAAATAACAACAGGCTGCAGTAGATCTTGTGAAACAAGTATACTAAAAAATAGCAATGAGTAGTATGGAGGGATCAACCATATGAACATAATGATCCCTACACCACGACGGAAGAGCCTCCACTTTAGTCGCATAGAATAGCGAAGAAGAGGATCTCCTATAGTAAGAAATCGCGTCCAAAGCTCGTCCAGTACAGTGCTTACAATGCAATACGGACCACACAACGGAATACATGAAGGTTGCGACCTTGCTGGTTGTGATAAAGATGACACGATTTACCCAGTGAAAAAAGATCCTCACATAGAGGAAGATTTCACGTTAAGATCCACAGTAGACAAGAGAGTAAATTACTCATGATCTCTGTGAAGATAGAGATGCTATCAACAGAAATGTATTGTGGTTGTTTATCTTAGCAATACCTGCTAAAACAACAGCGCCGGAGGATACGCGTATCCTATCATTCCGTCCTATAGATCAATAGAGCGTTAACAGTATTAGCTCAGAGATCTGGACAAGCCAACACATACGTCTGCAATTTATTAGCAAGCTGTGTCATAAATAAAACATCATTGGGCGCTCCCATAGATAGCAAATCTGAATGAATACTTGTTTGTTGAGAGTCCATTCTGACAGCAACAAGCGACCCGTAAGAGAACGGGAGTGCGATAAAACAATCAGACGACCCAGAATATGACGGACCAAAACTGAACTTGGTGTACTATAACCAACAGACGGATTCTTTCCATTAAATTGAATAACGGAAACGAAAGAGTGCCTCCCTGGTTCCGGAGATACGCCACTACTGTCGAATTAAAGGACAGGAATTTGGGCATGCGTTTCTGAATAATGTTCATGCAATGACATAAAGCAAGCCTAAAAAACATTATTCCGCGGAAGTTAAACTGATAGCTAAAAGACTGCGGAACCCAAAGACCCTGGCACTTCGAATCCGTAGGGATCAGTATATATGCCAATCTGTTTGACTGGCAACCGTCATAACAGCCACACTCGGGTCCGGCAACTGCGGCGGCACTCTCTGAGTCAACCACCGAATGTTTGCCCCAGTCTGAATCTCTTGTAACACTAGATAGACAAGAGAATGTATAAATCAAGCAATTCATGGATTGCCGGAAAGTTGCCGTCGAAGAGAAGCTCCTCCGAGAACGAAGCGACTCTGAGAGAGTTCTTAACCTACTATCCACGCGTGGATGTAGCTAGGGCTGCATCACGTCTAACCAACTCCAATCAGCCACTGAAGGGCGGAGTTATACGTGAACAAACTACTGCCCTCAAAAGAAATTACATTGAGAATAATATCCCGTAAATCTTTTCTTGAAGACGTAATGATAACGCCTCAGTAAGGCGGATTACGTAAAATAAAGCGTCTAAGTTAAGTCTACTATACATAATGTCGTTCCCAACATTGAAATTGGAAAAGACATAAACGGCGAAAAAGAATATATATGCAGTCTTTAATCACACCGTCTAGACACGTATGAACTCTCGGTATGCCCTGCTCTGCCAAAATAAACTATATGTAAAAAAGATAAAATGGCAGAAATGAGCCACGCGGACAAGAAACTAAACTATCATGCTTAGTAGCAGGCATGTATATATATATAAATATATAGCGTCGAAAAATAAAACACATGTTGTAATGACAATATTGGACTGCGTCGGTAAGTCAGGGACAAAGTCCCTGTACCGATCGAAAAATCCGAGTCCAATGACACTATAAGTCTCTTATCCAAGATCGCAGCAATGAAGTCCGAAAAATAATCACTGGAAGAAATGCCAGAAGATATGAAAGGCATCTTCCGATACTACTAAAGGGAAAACTCGAAATCTTTCGAATCCCTTTCGCCATCCTGTCGGACCCTATAAAGCGTTCGGTCGTCCGTAGCTTGATGCAACCGCGGACCGCACCGACCCAGCGCCGTCGGATAATTCCTGATTCGACCGAGAAACTGTCAATTGCTGGGATGCTGCGAAACAACTGTGCTAACTCGGATAGCACGTCCGTCACTGAGGCCTGAGGAGCAGCGGTCTTACGATGCATTGCCGCAGGAAGCTCCGAGATCGTTACCCCGTGCATACTTCCAATATGCGAGCGAACGGAGTGTATAGGCCTCGTGTCCCTTGGCTACCGGATGGCGCGACCTATTCGCTGTGGAATCACTGAATGCCGAAACTGATCGGATACTCGAGGTCACGTAGCCAATGTGCGGTCATGTGCCCTGCTGTGAGGATGAGGAAGCATTAAAGACAGTCTCTCGGACTGTCAATATAACAGAGCGTCCCGAGCAACGGACATATGCTCCGAATGTAAAATATCTGAACCACAACATGCGGTCCCCTATGTTGTTGGCTTCCTCCGATCTGTCCTCAATCTGCCGTCACTGGGTGAGTACTAAAGTAATTAAAGTGCTCGCATCACCCAAATCTCCTTCCTAGACCGCAACGGACGAACCCGGCAGCCGAACCATTCGATGAATGTACGCTACACCGGGTGAGCTAGCGAATGTCACTCCGTAAGCGATAGACATATTCCATGAGCACTTATTGCCGCTAACTCTTCATTAACTATGACGACAGAGGCACACTTTTGAAAGACATCTCCATAACTCTTCGAACAAGAAACCAGAAATGCTTGGATAGCAAGCATAAAATAATAATATATATAGCGTCGTTCAATAATTCGAAAGTTTGTGTGACATTATTGGACTATGTCGGAACTGAGGGACGATGTCCCTGAACCGAACCAAAAATTTCTAAGTCCACCGACGCTAACAGTTTCTTATCCGGCATCGCAGCATATGTTGTTCCGAAAGGGAAAGCTTGAAATCCTCCGAATCCCTTTCGGTATCCCGTCGGACCGGATGAAACTTTCGGACGTCCGTACCCGCTTCCGCGGAGCGTCCCGACCCAGCATCGTCGGATAAAATATATGCGACAGATTCAGTTGATGCTGGGATGCTGCGATAAACTGTGCTATTAAGGAAAGCACGTCCGTTCCCGAGGCCTGTGCAGTAGCGGACTTACGATGCATTGCCGCTGGAAGCTCCGAGTACGTTGACTCCCGCACACTTCCTATGCGAACGTCCGGAGTCTGCAGGCCTCGAGTCCCCGGCTACCGACCCAGCGCTGTCGGATAATTCTTGATCCGACACCGTTTCTGTCGGCTGCTGGGATGCTGCGATAAGCTGTGCTATGTGCACAAGAATGTCCGGCGTCGAGACCTGCGGAGGCGCAGTCTATCGCTGCTTTGCCGAGGGCAGCTCCGCATCAGATGGCTCCCGCATACTTCCTATGCGAACGTCCGGAGTCCATCGGTCTCGAATCCCTGGCTGCCGGATGGAGTGACCTGGTCGCCGAAGAATCCTTGATCGGCGAAGCTGGTAATATATCGGCGGTCACGCAGCCAAGGTGCGGTCGTGTGCGCTGACGAGAAGAGGAAGCCTTAGCAGTCTCAGCGGACTGCCTATACAACGGAGCGTCCCGAGCGACGGACGTATGCTCCGCTAGCGACACATTTGTACCACAACATCTGGGGCCAGATGTTGTTGAACGAGAGAGGGGCCTCTCTCGCTTGCCGTCCGGATGGACCGGAACGAGCTATGAACCGGACTAAAAGGCTTCCTCCGTTCTCCCTCCGATCCGCCGTCACTGGGTGTGCATTAAGTTAATTTTATAGTGCTCGCATCACCCCAAAATTCCTTCTAGACCGCAACGGACGAACCCGGCTGCCGAACCATTCGGTGAATGGACGCTACACCGGGCGAGCTAGCGGACGTCAAAGGCCGTCGAACCTACTAGGGTCCTCTTAGGCAATTGGCGTATTACATGAGCACTTTTCCGCTAGCCCTTCATTAATTGTGACGACGGAGGCACACTGTTGGAAGACATCACAGATACATCACCCTAATCTTGATCGTCTGAAATAGAAATTGATAAAGTAGAGTGACCCTGCGGGGAAAGGACCGAAGTGTCCAAATCCCCAACAACATACCGTGACATACGCTTCCCATATTGTCATCGAAATCATACGATACAGAACAGGAGTTAATGCGAGTACACTGACCACATATAGAATGATAATAAGGTCAGAGGAAGACTTCCTCTTAAAACAATTGATCAATATCCTTTCAATGTGAAAAGAAAACAAGTCCTGGTACTCGCACTAACCCCTGGCAAAATACATAATAATAATATGATCCATTAATATAGAAAAAATAATTGAAATCAAAATATTTTGAAAAAATATTTTTTCAGAACAGCCCAAGTTTCTGAAAAGTAACGTTGAGCCCCAATGGATCCCAAGCCTAAGTGTGGAAAAAAATTTTAAAAATATTTTAAACAATTTATTCAACACTTACGAACAATAATAATGTATCTAGTTATGATTAAAATAACATAAAGATATTATTATTTAGAAATCCCCCCCTCACACAGAGGGCTGTTGTAAATGTAAACAATGAGTGTAAAAACACTAAAATAAGACTCCAGGCACCCAGGCCCGAAATCAGTTACCAAAAATACACCATCTGATGCAAAACAGAGACTTCCAGGGAAGAAACTGCAGAACATCAGATGGTAGATGCAGAACACAACGCCTAACCACCCGTAGGTGAAGACGTAAACATGGGGAAAGAACAGAATTCATTCTGTTATTCAGCTAAAACTCCCAAGAAATTTTAGTAATAATAATTACAGAAACTATGCCAAAAGCATGGGAGAATAGCAAGGGGGAACTTAAAGGACAGGGAGAGAGGAAAAACACTTGAAAAAACAGTGTAACTAAATAATCAGAATGACAACAAAATGGCTGCTGCCTTGAAAATAGGTAACTTAACATAATTTCATTAAAAAATTTTAAGTTACAGCCCTGATAATATTCTGTCACACATTCTTTTCCTCTCCTCCTTTTCTATCCTCCTTAGAATCACCATTTCACTAATATTTATGTGTCTGGCATCATTTAAACTGAGATTTAAAAGCACAAAGATCAGTCAGATGTTAACTGATGAAGGGCCAAACTCAGAATGATAAATGGCGCCAATTTCGGAACGTCCTTGACACTGCGCATGCGCAGTAGGGGCGAAGTGTGGAGGGCCTTTCAGGACATGTTTTCTTTAGTTTTAGATGCAAATTTTGGGGATTGGGGGGCAAAATTTGTGTTTGGCCCTATATTTTAAGAGTTAGCACCAGCTATGTCTGGGTCATTGGTACAGTATAAAAATATAGAAATTTTGGGTGGGAGCCAAAAATCTTACCCCTCCCATTATAAAGCCAAATATTGCTTCACGAACTTCATTTGAACAAATGTTATTCTACACCTCAAAAGGAAGCTTTCCAATAAATATCAAGTCATTGTACCCACTGGTTCATGAGAAGAAGATTTTAAAAATATTTTGGAGCATTTTCTCACACCCCCTCCCAATGGGGCTGGGCATGTTGAGTTGAACAAAAATGCAATGCCCCTTCGGGACCATCACTCAAACAAACTTTCACTTGAATTGGCCCAGTGGTTTTGGAGGAGAAGACCAAAATATGCTGCTGATGGATGACGTATGCACGGACGATGGACAACGGATGGAGAACAATTAGATTAGCTCAGCTTGACTTTGTCAAGGTGAGCTAAAAAACAAATATGACAACAAATGACAAAGATAAATCAAATTTCACTTGAAGCTATGGCCTAAGTGTTAAAAACAGTATGAAGAATTACTCACCTGACTGATTTTATTATAATTTAGAGATAACGAAGACAATTGTTTGAAAAATGCTGTTTTTGATGTTGGTGATGAATCTGGAAATTCTGTTTTTGTGATACCATTATCATTTAGTATCAAGGTTTTCAACCTGAAATTTAAAATGAAAGTGTCAATGACACTGTAGCTCAACTTGTTTAAGACATGTACATGTATAGTATATGACACAGCAATGACAAACATCTAGGTAATGACCTGATAACAAAGGTACATGTAAAGTATTGTAACGGTCTGTACATAAATGCTGACCGTAGCCTGTATCAAATATATAGGTAAAGTATTGTAAAAGTGGGGTGACAGTTAGATGCTAAACCAGAAAAGAAATCTTTGCGTCCCAGAGTGGGTCTGACTGAACCCCAAAATATAGCACAGTGATAACAAAGGCAGCCAAAAACACTCATTCCTGTCACAAGGTGATAACAAAGGTACCCCAAGAAGTTTCGTGAAGATCGGTTCATAAATACACTCTAGCCTGAGCCGTATTGACATGTGCACTTACTGTGTATAAGTAGCACTGAATAAATCACAGTTCATCTAATTTGCATAATTTCTGTACAAGAAAAAACCTGCATCATATGTGATGTATTCCATGTTACTAAACATTTCTACAAAAATTTATTCAAATCAGAACTTTCATACAGAAGTTCTGTACAAAAAACTGATTGCACTAATTTTGGTACAAAATGGCTGCTGGCGGCCATCCTGAATTTAGGACCGCACCCAAAAACACTTGTTCTCGTCCCACGGTGATAACAAAGGTACCCAAGAAGTTTCGTAAAGATCGGTTCATAAATACGGCCTCTAGCCTGAGCCGTATAGAAGTTGTGTACAAAAAACTGATTGGACCTAATTTCGGTACAAAATGGCCACTGGCAGCCATCTTGAATTTTGGACCGCACCCAGAAACACTCGTTCTCGTCCCAAGGTGATAACAAAGGTACCCAAGAAGTTTCGTGAAGATCGGTTAAAGAATACAGCCTCCAGCCCTAGACGTATTGACATGTGCACTTACAGTGAAAAAGTAGCACTGAATAAATCAAAGTTCATCTAATTTGCATAATTTCTGCACGAGAAAAAAACCCATATTATATGTGATGTATTCCATGTTACTAAATATTCATACAAAAATTTATTCAAATCAGAACTTTCATACAGAAGTTCTGTACAAACAAGAGGCCCCAAGGAGCCTTAATCACTCACCGGCCAAAGTGGTTCAAAGAAATATTTGGGGTCACATTCAGTTAGACCTGGTTCATCAACACTACAAAGGAATGAAGTCATGAGAGACAAATTTTATGGAACTAAGAACATGGCTTGAACAAACTTGAATCTTCCTCCCCTCCCCCCCCCCCCCCCCCCCCCCCCCCCCCTGCCCCCCAAGGATGCTGCATACCAAATATCAAAAGCATTCATCTGCTGGATCTGAAGAAGATTTTTAAAGAAAATTTCTCATTTTGAACTAAGTTATCATTTGGGATCCCACAGTGAGCCCAAATATGAACCCAGGGACTTGGCTTGAACAAACCTGAATCTCACCCCCTAAGGATGCTGCATGCTAAATATCAAAACATTCCGACTGCTGAATCTGAAGAAGATTTTTAAAGAAAAATTCCTCGGGTCGATTTGAACAAACTTGAATCAGATCCACCCCACAATGTTGCATACCAAATATCAGAAGATTCTGCCTGCTGGATCTGGAGAAGAAGATTTTTTAAGAAATTTGCCTGAAATGCACTAAGTTCGAATTCAAGCTTCTATAGTGAGCCCAAATATGAATCCAGGGGGCCGATTTGAACAAACTTGAATCAGATCCACCCCACAATGTTGCATACCAAATATCAAAAGATTCTGCCTGCTGGATCGGGAGAAGAAGATTTTTTAAGAAATTTGCCTGAAATGCACTAAGTTTGAATTTGGGCTTCTATAGTGAGCCCAAATATGAGTCCAGGGGGCCGATTTGAACAAACTTGAATCAGATCCACCCCATAATGCTGTATACCAAATATCAAATGATTGTGCCCACTTGTGCGGGAGAAGAAGATTTTTTAGTAATTTCTCTAATATACATAGGGTGCTATCAGAGTTATACCCCCTATGGAGCCCCAAGTGGGCATGTCCATTTCATTTGAACAAACTTGAATTGACATATGGGAATGAACATCCATACCAAGTTTTGAGCAAATCAACCTAGCGGTTTCAGAGGAGAAGTCGTTTGAAAAATGTTCACGATGCCGGACGGACGACGGCAAGTGATAAGTTTAGCTCCCTTCGGTTAGCTAAAAACTGATTGCACTAATTTTGGTACAAAATGGCTGCTAGCGGCCATCTTGAATTTGGGACTGCACCCCAAAACACTTGTTCTCGTCCCACTGTGATAACAAAGGTACCCAATAAGTTTTGTAAAGATCGGTTCATAAATACAGCCTCTAGCCTGTGCCGTATAGAAGTTGTGTACAAAAAACTGATTGGACTTAAGTTCGGTACAAAATGGCCACTGGCAGCCAACTTGAATTTTGGACCGCTCCCCAAAACACTCGTTCTCATCCCAAGGTGATAATAAAGGTACCCAAGAAGTTTTTTGAAGATCGGTTCATAAATACAGACTCCAGCCCTAGCCATATTGACATGTGCACTTACTGTGTATAAGTAGCACTGAATAAATCAATGTTCATCTAATTTGCATAATTTCTGCACGAGAAAAAAAACCATATTATATGTGATGTATTCCATTTTACTAAACATTCATACAAAAATTTATTCAAATCAGAACTTTCATACAGAAGTTCTGTACAAAAAACTGATTGCACTAACTAAAGTACAAAATGGCTGCTGGTGGCCATCTTGAATTTTGGACCGCACCCAAAACCACTCGTTCTCATCCCATGGTGATAGCAAAGGTCAGGGGCGGATCCAGGATTTTATAAGGGGGGTGCTATTGCTGGTCGGCAAGCGCCGAAGGCATGCAGCGCCGTCCTTGCGAGCGCCGAAGGCGCGAAGCAATTAGTGGAGGGTCTGGGGGTCCCCCACCAGAAAAAAAAATTGAATTAGGAACCCATCAGATGCTATCTGAGACGTACCCTGGTCATATATTTGTCTTTTCTCTTAAACCTATTTTCTGCCGATTTGGCTTGAAATTTGGTAAAAACAATTATGGTACTGATACTGCCCAATGAAAAACAAAATAATCATTCGAAATTGTTACCTACCAAGAAGCAAATATAATCACCCCTGGATTTTGCATCAAATTAACTGAAATGCGGGGATTGCCTGGAAGAAACATAATAATTTTCACCATGACATACCTGTTGTACGCAGGGGCGACAGAAGTTCCAAGAAGTATGAGTGTGTGTAGGTGGGTGAATGTGTGGATGGGTGGGTGCCACTGGGTGAGTGGCCAAGGAGGGGGGGGGGGGGGGGGTCACATTTCTTCTGGTCAACTTTGAGATGCATATACTATTTAAATGTTAAACACCCCAAAGGCAGATTTAGATGGGGGTGCACATGGCGTGCGCCCCTCTATTTTCTCAGAAGTCATTTCTGAGAAAATAGAGGGGCGCACGCCGCGTGCGTCCCCGTCTATTAATCAGATATAAAAAGTATATGTCGTTGAAAATTATTTCGTTAGAATTGACTGGAGCGTGCCAAAGGCAAAGGCACGCCCCAGTCAATTCTAATAAAATAATTGAAGCCAGTGCGTACTATAAATTAATAGTATGTGCACACTTGCATCACAACAGTTTGTGACCATATAAGTATAGAGGGCGACGTCCCTCTATTTCAAAATCCTGGATCCGCTTCTGAAACACCCAAGTCCTGTCTCAGTTTGTGCGCTTCTACCGTGCTATGTGAACGCACAAACTTGTACACTGTGTAAATACATTGTTCCATCAACTGATCTTAACTGGTAAGTAGCTTAATTATTTTATTCAAGTTAACTTATCGAAGAAATAAGTCTGGATACTAGATGTCCTGTTGCTCTGTAACATTAAATTGTTTCAGTTTACGAGAGAATGCCTGTAGGCATTATCCAACAAGTTCAACTGTTGCGACAATTTAATATTTAACAAAGAGCATTTAACATTGGTGAATCATTCACCAATGTTAAATGCTCTTTGTTAAATCTTAAATTGTCCCATTCAATCATCTGTCATAGTGTAAAACTATTGCTGAAGGCGAACGTCACTATAGCATCACTGATTCAGCTGAACAAAGATATATTTACGAACAGAGCTGATATACGTGGAAACTTTGTCCATAAGACCGTAAATATATGGATGACATTGGAATCAGCTCGTCAGCTGATTCAAATGCCATCCATATTTGTATGGATATTGGCATATTTTAAATTTTTTTTTAAAGAAATTCACAATTTTGGGAAAAGCTGTGATTGGTAACTGGTTAAATTCCAGGCACATTCTTATAACAATTACATTTTATTGAAATTAAATCTTCAAGATAGATTATTGGAGGCTGGATCGGAAATACAGTAATCGCATATGCTTATTTCATTAACACTTGTGATTGGGATGAAGTTCTCGCTCTTTCAGAATGTCTGCAAATTCAAGTTTTCTTGGATGACTGTGAGTAGTGAGTAGGTGTGTGTGTGTGTGTGTGTGTGTGTGGGGGGGGGGGGGGGGGGGGGGGGGGGGGGGGGGGTGCTCGAGCACCCAGAGCACCCCCCCCCCCTGGATCCACCCCTGAAGGTACTCAAGAAGTTTCATAAAGATCGGTTCATAAATATGGCCTCTAGCCAGAGCCGTATTGGCATTTGCAGTTACAGTGCTGAAAGTAACACTAAATAGATCCAAGTTAGTCTAATTGGCATAATTTATGCACAAGAAAAAAACCCGTATTATATGTGATGTATCCCATGGTACTAAACATTCATACAAGAAATTATTCGAATCAGAGCTTTCATATGGAAGTTCTGCACAAAAAGTCTGATTGCTCCTAATTTTGAACAAAATGGCTGCCAGCAGCCGTCTTGAATTTCGGACCGGACCCCAAAACACTCGTTCTCGTCCCACAGTGATAACACAGGTACCCAAGAGGTTTCGTAAAGATCGGTTCATAAATGCGGCCTCTTGCCCCGAGCCGTATTGAATTGTTGGCGGGCGGACAGACAGACAGACGGACGACTGGCCATGGCATAAGCTCAAATTTGACTTACGTCAAAATTGAGCTAAAAATGCAAAACAAGAGCAATGCTAACACATGTGCTGATGCCCCCGAAGGTAGCAAAGTCGGACTTGCATGTAAATAATCAGATCGAGCTAAAAGTATAAATGGTCTGTAATAGACTTAGTACAAAGCAACAAGAAAATGGGTTTTATGATTGGATCATGTAAGTTGCATTTATAAACTGTTAAGCTAAATTTGTTGGAATTTGAAAATTTGCCTTCAGATCAAGAAAACTGCACTCATAAACTGTAAAACTAAATTCTTCTAGATTTTGAAATTAACCCAATTTAAAAATGGAGGTCGTAGCTGTACCAGAGATGAATGGACAAAATGCTAGATATGCAGATATCCATTCTCCTCAAACTGCATACTGATAAATATTAAAATCGGATAACTCTAAAATTTCCTCAACCTGGCTTTTTTCTCCTTATGTTGACAAAGTTTCTACAATTTATATTTTGATTGACAGAACTTATGGAGCTCTGTCAATCAAAATATAAATTGCTGAACATTTGACAACTCCAGGCATAACTCTTGCAAGAATGGTCGGAGTGAACCTCCAAATCGAACTTGACCTGAATTTTGACATTATTGCAAATAACATTTGAAATCGATTGGTGCGGTGATACAATTTTAAATGGTCTGTAACCAAAATCACTAAAATTCTTGTGTCATCCATATTTATATGGACATATTGATATTTAGAGGTTAAATATCATGCAACCTCCCCTGCAAGCACTGGGCCGCAGAAAAATAATGAACAAAAAAAAAATTGGGCAGCACTTTGCCCTATAGTCTATGGTACAATTTACCTTAGTCAGAAACAGAGGCCAAAAACAAATGGGCCATATCTCTACCAAATATGAATGGATGAAACGCTAGGTATGAGGGCATCCGTTCCCCCAAGCTGCCCTGTCACCATGCCAAAGAACATTAAAATCCGACAACTGATGCTGGAGTTATAATACAAAATGTGTGTATGGACGGATGGATGGACGGATGGACGGATGGAGACCTCGACTATATACTCCCTCAAAAAATTGGGGGGGGGGGGGAGCATAACAAACAAGAGCTGTAGCAAAAGGCAATCATATCCCCACTGCAGTGCTGGGCTGATGAAGCATTAATGAATTAAGAATTAAAAAAAAGTAAGGACCATAACTCTGCTGAAAAAATACAAGCAACTTTTTTATAACATGTGCAGGATTGGATTTTCATAAGGATCCCTCATACCAAATTTCATTGAAACTGATCCACTCACTGGTAAGATACCACTGTGGATGGAGAGATGGACAGATGGATGGATGGACAGAGACACAGATGGATGCATGGACAGATGCATGGACAGATGCATGGATGGATGCACAGATGGATGTATGAATCTGGAAATTCTATTATTGTGATACCATTATCAATTAATATCAAGGTTTTCAAAATGAAATTTAAAAAAATGCAAAACAAACAAGAGCAGCTATTGCTAAAGGCAATCGGACTGTCATGAGGATCCCTCATACCAAATTTCATTGAAATTGATCAACTCACTGATAAGATATCACTGCGGATAGACAGATGGATGGATGGATGGATGGATGCACAGACAGATGTATGTAATCCAGTACAAATTTCCTTCTCTTTCAGAGTGGGGGCATAATAAGTCTTAACCCTTCAGAGGCCCTTTTCCGACGTTTACAGTCCCAGAATAGGTGCCCTTAATGCCATCATGAGAAGGTCCTGCTGACAACAGACAAATCATTTAGGCACTGGTTTCTAGTCAAGTCTCGGAGGCCGATGGTTTTACTGTAAGAATTAAAAACAAAGTAAGCAATTACGAGTCAATAAGAGAGAAAATGTTAGAAATAGAACACAATATAGTTTTGATGAACCTTATTCATTTGTTACCCTGATTTATATTTTTTTCTGACTGAATAGGCTTGGCAATTGATTCCCTAGGACCCAAAGGGAAGTTAGGCTGAACCCAGTACAGGCAGGGCTTTTTGTGGTGAGTGGTGTCATTCAAACTATTGCATATTTTTTCAAAGTTAACTGGTAGAGTGCTAGAAGCCACTATCAGGGCTCTACACAAAAGTGATGAAAGCCACTTTAGTGGCTTTACACTGTGCTCATTAGCTTGTCGTTTGTGCAGCAGTAGATAAAGAAATATTCATATAAAACAAAACAATTATTGATGAAAAAAATCTTGCTAAACTAAGGCTCCTCTTGCTGGGAGTATTGTATCTTTGAAAAAAAAATACTTGTGTTACAAATCACCTTTGAAAAATAATTTAGCACTCTACCAGTTAAAGAGCTTGAAGTGTTATTTACTATATGTTCTTAACACATAAACAAACCAATCCAAAACCGATGTTGTTTTCCTGAAACCGAATCTGAACATGTTTCAATGACAGGTTATAAGCAATGATCTGGAAGCAAAACCAATTTGAATGGAGATTTTGTGAATAGCACTAGCCCTGAGAAAAGGTGAGAGATTAAACAAGAATTCCCTGTTTGAGGTAATGTTGAAACCTCTAAAATATTACATACATACAGACGTTTACTGGTTAATATGTGTATTTGTTGATGAGTGTGTCTGAACTTTGTTATCATACATTCACTTTTACTGAAAATACTGTAAAATGTGTTGGTAATATTTATATTATTTATATGTGTCATGGGAATTTGCATATATTAAAACTTTACTATAAAAAGACTAAAGGTCCTTTCTGTTCAGGACAATATTGTGATTTGAGAGTGAATATCTGATGTATTTCACTGGTGTGGAACTGGTGTGTGGTATCAGGTTTATCAGGACCTGAATTGTGGACCAGTATTATATGGTGGTGGAACTCTAGATATTTTGTGATTTGCTTGGTTAAATTGGATAACCATAAGTGTGCCGCATACATGTCTGATGTCTGCCATGTGCTCTTTGATGCAGCTGTTAAGGTGTCTCTTATTTTTGCCGACATATTGTTTATAGAATTTGTAGCATTGTAGCAAGTAAATGCAGTTCTGTATGATGCAGTTTGGGTTATGTGGTGACTCTTTGTACCTTTTGGAAGTAATTGAGCTCTTCGGCACTATAGTTTTGGATAAAATGATAAATTTAAAGTAATTTGTATATTTTTTATACTTACCAATGGCCCAGACTAGCTGGGGCAAACTCAAAGTTATCAAGGGCCAAACACAAATTTTGAACCCCCCAATCCCCAAAATTTGCTTGCAAAACCGAAAAGTAAAAGTCCTATCTGGTCCTCCATACTTTTACTCTCTGCGCATGAGCAGTCATCAGGAAGTGATCAGAATTGGCGCCAAGATCATTTTTTGTAGAAGAGAGTACTACATAATAACTCAGCAGGGAGGTATGAGTGCCCACTCATGGGAGGGCCATACCCGTCTGGGCCATTGGTAAGTATAAAAAATATACAAATTACTTTAAATTTATATTTTTATACTATAAACCAATGGAACAGACTAGCTGAATTGTAAAAAGGCAGAGGGCCTAGGACTTCAAAATTAGCAGACCAACATAGTTCCCTAGCCTGCAATCCAAGGTGAAAGGAAATTAAATTTAAAAGGAATTACATGTATGTCTCTCTATACGGTAATAGAGAACACATATCATAAATAAGGAGCCATATCCAAGTAATTCCATATTCTTAGCATGAATGATTATGCTAATTGGGTGTAACAAGCCCCTAATTTTTAAGGCTAGTCTGGACTAAGGCCTATAAATTAGGATGGCGTATTCGAAAGTGAGAGGTTAACCTCCATAAACATACGCCCTATACAATAATAACACGCTGTATCCAGGATCAGATATAATCTACAGACAAAACAGCTTCACTCATAGTTACACACTTATCAAGCCGCCGGAGATTTTAAAAAATCCCCCCCCTTTTTTGAAGGAATCTTCTTCAAAAAGAAAGAGGGAGTGCTCTGGAATCAGTAAAACTGGTACCAAATAACAATAAATATTCGCCGAAACAGGCACCCAGATATTCGTTAATATTAATAAAATGGTGCTTAATGCCACTTAAGAAGCTAAGGCTATCGCATCGATCCCGGAAAATAATGGCGCATGCTTGTAACGTATACCGGAGTTGGCATACGTAGATAGGTCTAAAACCGGTGATATAACATGTACAACATACACTTGTCCAAAAGAATCACAATGGACGATCTCTGGATAGTAAACACACTTCCAAGGCAACCCACAGGCGACCCCATTCAGGTGCCCAATAAATTCTAATAAATAACACTCCCAGAAATGTGCGAAAATACGAGAATGCAATCTCATACATTGTATCCGATTTGTGTAGCGAAACTTATAGAAACTTGGATTTAGAAATGGATCGAGATATGATTAACAGACTCGTCACAGACTGCCCTCGAAATAATTCATTGTTTCTAAGGTCCATAACATACAATAATGTGTCTGCCTAATAATATACATATTGTGCATGCGAGTACTGAAGTCCCACATGTAATCATCTGAATACCAGTTAACTGACTTGTCAGCCATACAGGTACACAAAGGGGAGAAATTTATTGATGATGAATCATATGCTCCTATATGACTTATAAACGAACAATCACAGGAAACAAACCTATAAAAAGTGGATGTGCCCATGAGGTCGCAATAGAACACGACCGAGCCGCCAATCGAGAAGTCTTGAAATGCATGTATAAACTTAAATGCATACAAGGCTTATGGGAAGAAAACTATGCCTTGCCCGGTAATCGCCTCTTAACATATTGGTGGGGGGAGGGGGATTCAAATTTATATCGAACCCCCCCTCACCCGCATTACTTGAACCGTTCTTGTGTTAGTCATCAAATAGTATAGGAACCGCAAGGCTCCCTCATGTCTGACCGACTCAATAATGCAACTAAGGGCGGAGAAGGACGTGATGAACAAATACACCGTATTTACATAATAACTCACACCAAACCATACCGGTTTGAAGAGAATAACCGCATCTAACAAATGGTATCATGTCCGATAGGATAAGGAGCAGTTAAAGGTCTTCCTGTACGTGAAGACCATTAAAAGCTGATAACTGAGCCCCAGAAGCTCACTAAGGAGACTTACAAAGGTAGCCATAACTTTTTAGTCTTCATCTTCATGAAGACAGATATATCGAAGTAAGTTGCGACCCTGAAGGCTCACTTAATGAAGACTTACAATTATCGTCGCGCAAGGTAGGGAATGAGGGCCGTTATAAACAACCCTGAATTCCCAAAGATACCGCAGTCCCAAAAGATAATAAATTCAGTTATGCCACAGGATAATACTGAAAAATTAAAATTTTTTAGTAAATTTTGTTTCTTAACATACCTACCACAATTGTTTACAATTGGCTGTAACGTAAGTGCAAGCCCTACTTCGGAACTAACTCAAGCTTAGAGAACTTTTCCAAACAAGTTGGAAAAGTAATAGAGTGCAAAAGCACGAAAAAGATCGAAAAATGGGTCGAGCGAGACCAGAGCTTGAAATTACAGGTACTCTCTCTGCACACCTCTTGCGTTTACCGAGCGCATGTGCAACAGCTGTGACGTCAATTCCATATTTCCGCCAACGAGAAATTTGTGATTTAGCCGGGAGGCATCGTTATCAAAGATATCCCCAAGGAGGGTGGGCCTCTGGTAAACAATTGTGGTAGGTATGTTAAGAAACAAAATTTACTAAAAAATTTTAATTTCTTTTCAACCTACTCACAATTGTTTACAATTGGCTGAATAAACAATAGGAGGAGGTGAATCACATAACCAATACCAACAAGAGTAGCAGAAAGAAAAGCAAGGATGGCAGAGAACAATAGCGAAACCTGTAATGAAGATAGAGAGAAGGCACCTGAAAAGAACAAGACTGAGCGAAGCACAACCTCGATAAAAACAATTTTAACGAGGGTGCACAACAGTCTGAGCAGCTACGAGAGGGCCTAAAGAATAAAGGTCCTCAGATTGCTGCTGAAGGTGGCAGAGATAAAAGGAGGAGAAGGTAGAGGCATTCCTCCAGTAAGCCGCATTCATAACATCCCGGAGCGAAACAGAATTGGAGAACACCCAGGAGGTAGAAATGGCACGAACCTCATGAGCATTAAACCGCTTCGAAACAAGATCCGACGCAGACAAGCAGGAATAAGCCAGCTTGATTGCAAGACAGATCCATCTGGAAATAGAATGGGAAGAGATAGACTGCTTCTTAGGAATGAGAGACAGAGAGAATCTCTTCCGACCCCTCCGAATGAACTGAGTGCGAGTAATGTAAGTCTTGATCGCACGAACAGGACAAAGAAGAGGTCTCCGGCCATCGACAACAGGGAGAGCCCGAATGCAGATGGGAGGAGGTACCGAATCAGGAAGTTGATTCTTAGCCAGAAAAGAGCAATCAGTAGTGAAGGTGACACTGTTAGCTTCATTTCTGAAGAAGGCAGAATCAACAGATAGCGCATGAAGCTCACTGACTCGTCGAGCAGAAGCAAACGCTAGAAGAAAAAACGTCTTATAGGTGAGAAAACGCATATCAGTCTCAGATAAAGGCTTGAATGGCGCCCCCTCCAAACAATGTAACACCGATGCCAAGTTCCACTTGGGTGTAAGAAGCAAAACTCGAGGCCTCTTCAAAGAAAAGTGCCGAATGAGTTTGGAGAGAAAAAGATTATGACCGATGCACCGCTTTCCCACATAAGAGAAAGTATCAGACAGCATAGACCGATAGCCCTTAATCGTAATAGGCTGGAGGCCCTTGGAGTCAAAAAGATATACCAGAAAATCCGCAATTTGAGCGATTGACGGATCACGGTAATCCACATTGTGATCTGCACACCAGCGGCAGAAAACCTTCCACTTTGCAGCATAAGTCATGCCAGTGGAATGTCGCTGCGATGCAGAAATGCACTCCACTGTTCGTCTCAAAAAACCTCCACGTTGGAGACTGGACCTGATAAAAGACAGGCATGAAGGGACTGGCTCGCCAGGTTGTTGTGATACTTCCTGGGATGACCCTGGGAAAGAAGATTGCGACGTAGAAGTAGACGAATCGGCCGATCTGCCAACAGAGGCCGCAGCAGATTGATCCACGCCCTCTGTGGACACAGAGGTGCGATCAGAATAATCCTGCAACTGCAAGCACGAATCTTCGCTAATACTTGAGGAAGAATCGGTGCAGGAGGAAAGGCATAGCCGATCCAACCTGTCCAGTCCAGAGACAGAGCGTCGACTGCAAATGCCAGAGGATCTGGACAAGGGGAGACAAAGGTCTCTACCTGATGATTCCAGCGAGTAGCGAAAAGGTCGACCTGAGGACGGTCCCACTGCTCGCACATCACCTGAAACACCGACCGATGTAGCATCCATTCAGTTGGAAGGACATTGTCGCATCGGGACAGGGAGTCTGCTAGGACGTTGAGACACCCGAGAATGTGTCGAATGGACACCCGAGGGTTCACATCCCGCGCCAACAGAAGAAGATCCCGAGACAGCCGATACATGGAAATCGAATGTGTGCCTCCTTGATTCCGTATGCAGGCCACTACTGTCGAATTGTCCGAAAGAAGTAGGACAAAATGGTCCAACAGATGAGGGATCCAAAGCCGAAAACTCAACAGAAGAGCAAGGAGCTCCTTCTGGTTGATATGAAGGCCCACCTGCTCACTGTCCCACTCGCCATGAGTAGACAGACCGAGAGGATCCAGCGTCGCATCCCAGCCCCAATCGCTGGCATCTGCAGTAAGGATGCGATCGGCCAAAGGAAGATCAAACGGAACACCCTGTGTCAGCCAGGGAATATTGGCCCAAGGGTGGAGGTGACAAAGCTGAGACCAAGGAATAGTGAGTTCCAGGTCCAGCAGATCTACATTCGGAAGCCAATGATCCAACAGGAAGTGTTGGAGAGGTCGGACAAACAAGCGACCGAGCGGAATGAGATCTGTCACCGAACTGCAAAGGCCCGGCATCCGAAGGAAAGTCCTGGCCGAGACCGAGGAAGATTGAAGCAGGTTCCGAGTCAAGGCGGAAAGAATCGTCGCCCGAGCATGGGTAACCGACACTACATTGTGAAGAGTGTCGAAATCCATCCCCAAATGACGGAATCGCTGAGAAGGAAGGAGATCCGACTTCTTGCGATTGACTCTGAAACCCAGTGATGCTAGCAGGCAAAGAAACTGCCGGACTTCTAACTCCAGAACAGCAGCATCGTGGTGCCATTGGAGGATGTCGTCCAGGAAGGCTGACGAAGTCACAGGCGACTGAGTACGGTGGAAAGCAAGCACATGTGACATCAGTCGGGTGAAGGCCCAAAGAGCCAGGTTCAAACCGAACGGGAGAGCTCTGAATTGATAAACTTGATCCCAAAACGAGAACCGAAGGTATTTCCGTGACGCCAGAAGAATGGGTACATGGAAGTAGGCATCCTTCAGGTCGATACTGGCAGCAAAGTCGCCGTGATGAACTGAACGTCGAACCGACCGGAAAGTCTCCATACTGAAACGAGGAGCTATAATGTACTCGTTCAGGATACTCAGATCGATGACAGGACGAAATGGGCCGTTTTTCTTCGGCACCAAGAAAAGTCTCGAGTAAAACCCCGGTGAAAGGATGTTCCTGACCACTCGATCGCCTCTTTGGAGAGGAGATTGTCGATCTCCTGCACCAGAAGGTCCCGACGCAGAGAATCGGAAGGGACCTGAGTCAGGAGGGGCACCCGAGATAAACTGGGGTGCCGATGGAAGGACAGTCGCAGACCGGATTGAATGACGTCAAGGACCCAAGGGTCCGACGTTATCTCTGTGCAACGGTCGTAAAACAGCGACAGCCTTCCCCCGACTGGAGGCGAATCGAGGTGAGAACCTTCACTTGCGGCCTTGACGAGGCCCCCGAGAGGAGAAACCACCTCGGGAAGTGACAGAGTCCTGAGACTTTCCTGCCTGAGGCTGCCAGCGAGCCTGGCCATGTCGGCGCTTCTTATGTGCAGGAGCAGACGGAGCCCAAAGGCGTAGCCGCCGTCGCCGACAAGGAAGATGCAGCAGCACGCTTGGCAGGCCTGGAACGACCACCACCTGCAGCAGCAGGTTGGTCAACCTGTCGCAGCAAAAGCTGGTCCTTCAAATGACAAAGAACTTCACCACGAACATCTTCCACGGAACCATGGAACAACTGAGGTCCCACCAAAGAGGCAGACCTCAGAACAGCACATTGCTCAGAAGGAAGGTATGGAGAAGAATCCAACACCGCATCCCGGCGTGCCAGCTCCAAATTAGCCGTGTTACAGGCATGAGCGTGTGTCAAGTTCATAAGAGCCTGTGACAAAACGCGAAAAGGCACCTGAGTGTCATCAAACTCCCCTGGTAGAAAATATTCAGCCAGAGCAGCGATGACATGGTCTGCGAGAGATAACATACCCAGCATCTCTCAGGACAGGCTCACCATAGATTCAACTACCGACATTGGTAGAACTGCTGACTTAGGCTTAGTTAACCCGAGGGAAGAAGAATCCTCATCCACAGTAGTCATCCCTTGGAAGACTGGTGGAGAGACGGAATCGTAAACACAAAACCGTGATGCAGGCAGAAAGGCATCAGCTCAAGAAAAGAAGGAACCCTTGAGGGCCTTAGAACACATTTTGGCGTCTAAGTCCTGGAAGGACTCAACAACCTGAGCCGATTGCAGAGGACGCAAAGCCCCAGAGCTAGCAGGCTCAACAGGGTTATGGCGCTCCACAGTGGACTGCGGCCGGATGGTCACAGATGGCTGTTCTGAAGGTTGAACTTCCGGCAATAAGCCGAAGATGAAATCCAAAGCCTGCCCCAAGACTGACAATGGGGGCCCATCACCTTCCAGATAATCGTCATCCTCCGTAGCAGAGAAGACGTAGCCCAACTCGGGCTGACCAGAAGAAACCTCCTGGGAAGACTGAGCAGTATCCAAGGGGCCAGGCGAGACATCTCGGCGACCAACCAAAGGAGGTTGTGCCTCAGTAGGCACAGGGAGGCCAACTTGAGGGTTGCCAGAAAGCAACTGGGTGAGCGCCAAAACGGCCTGACGCAGGTCACCCTGACAATCCGTCGCAGCAGCATCGCCCGATGGAGTGTCCTCCCAATGGACCCTTCTGGTAGAAGAACCCAAATCCTCAGAAGAGACCGACGTCGAGCGTCGATCAGCAGACAGAATAGGGATATTGTGAGAAGACACGAAGACGGAGGATAGTCCCGATTGAGACGCCCATGGGCCATCATTGACCTCTGCGAAACAGAAGGTCCTGCCTGCAAATCCTCGAAAGAGACCGACAGCGCACGTCGATCGGTAGCTGGACCTAGGACACGGTGAGAAGACACCGGAGGATTATCCCAAGAATGACAGGAACCTGTCATTGGCCTCTGCGTGGCAGATGGCCCCAACTGCCCATCCTCTGAGACCAACGGCAAGCATCGATCGACACCAAGACTCGGAACACAGTGAGGAATCACCGGAGGAAGGTTGCGAGAGTGACAGCTAACAGGGGCTGTCACTGACCACTGCCGAACAGCAGGCCCTGGATGCCAACGTCCCGACACCATCCTGCTAGGCGGCACACTAGCAGGGGAAGGAGGAACAATAAACGATTCACTCGAGGGACGAGGAATTGCTGCCGAAGCGACCGACCGGCTCAACCGACTAGGAGCAAACCTAGCCAGATGAGACGGAGCAGACAGCAAACCCGCACAACCCCGCCGTGAGGCTAGGGGAGGCTGAGAGCACGCAGATACACCAGCAGATACAGCCTCGGTCCCCCGAGACTGTAGACCATCCCCAGAGGAGATGGAAGAGCTACCATCAGACAGAATAGGATCTGTAGTAACAACTTCCTCAGCAACTGTCGACGGCGTAGGAGGCAGATCGGAGAGGGTCACCGAGCTGACCTCGGAGAAGCTCTCTATGAAAACAGACGCCTCAAGAGTGACATCAGAAGACAAAGAGACAACGGTCTCCACGTCAGGTATCACTGAACTAGCACCGTCAACAGTTGCAGAGGAACTTGCAACAGAAGACAGATCAGAATCCTGTGTGACAGAGTCACCACGTGCAACCGCAGAAATGTCTGCTATGGCACGGCTACCCTTACCCCGAGAACGAGGGGTTCTAGCTCTGGACAGAACCACCTTGTTAACAGAAGCCCAGAATTTAGAGGACCAAACCCCCACAAACACCACATGATTGGGCCTGAGTGCAATTATTGCAAGTGACACATGTGGAATAAGAGTCGTCCACATACTTCACTTGCAAGCAAGAGGTACAAGGAATAGTCTTTGGCATTATATGAATGAAAAAGGAATCAAGCTTCCCGCCGACGGAAAACAGCACAAAGGTCGTGTTCACACGTGGGGGAAAAACAAGATTAAGTGTGAAGAAACAAGCAATAATGATCAAAAATAACATTAATCAAAAACAATTTTGGATAGCTTGATAAAAGGATACAATCCACTTGCACACAATGAAAAGCAGAGCACATACAATAAGTTGTTCATGAAGAATAACAGCAAAGTAGCACGAGTCACAAAAATTTCCGACCATGTACAAATGGCGGAAATAAAAGGAATTGACATCACGGTTGTTGCACATGCGCTCGGTAAACACAAGAGGTGTGCAGAGAGAGTACCTGTAATTTCAAGTGCTGGTCTCGCTCGACCCTTTTTTCGATCTTTTTCGTGCTTTTGCACTCTATTACTTTTCCAACTTGTTTGGAAAAGTTCTCTAAAAGCTTGAGTTAGTTCCGAAGTAGGGCTTGCACTTACGTTACAGCCAATTCTAAACAATTGTGAGTAGGTTGAAACGAAATTCTCGCTCATGATTCTAGCTAGGCTACTATGGTGTAACAATAAGACTCAAGTCTATGACACCTAGGAAAAACAAACTGAAAAGCACAGTATCTTTTTCGGTTTTATTCCCAAAAGAAAGCGGTCAGAGGCTAACTAACGTAGCTGAAGTCTTCTTTTCCGTGAAAACAGACATCTTGGTGTAACTAGTGATCTAACCATCGTCACGCAAGTAGGGAATGTCAAGCCATTATTCCAACAGCTGTAATTCCCAAAGACCGCTGTAACCATACATAAGGCTACTATGGCGTCCACGACATAAACTGTCTTGATGCCAAGGAATATCTCAGCCTATCTATGCACTATCCGTTCGGATTCAGGACGAGAAACAGGTGATAATAATAAATCTGGAGAATAATTTCGACAACGTCTAATGCTTTTCTTCAATAGGAGAGCTTGTACCTCCAAAAGGAAAGTCTCTCTTGGAAGATTTGTCTAACAAGTATTCTTGTAAGTGGAGCTTGCTCGGGCTGACAGCCGCAGGCCTGCCGAGACTACATTCTCATCCACTGACCGTCTGCAATTTATTCACTTTTTGCGAGGTTGATAACCTAGCGCCAAGTGGAAAGCAACCGAAATCTATTCTCGACGACCTCAATTGTCCCCTTCAATAAGAGAGCCTTTACCTCCACTAGGAGCGACTCTCCTTGAAAGGAACTTCCGAGAATAACGTTCAGTTTCTTGTGAAGATGATAACCTTCCGTCGACTGGCAAGAAATAGAGGTCATGTCCATCACCTGGCTGATCTTTATGGATTTTATGAACCCAGGCACTTGATTTAATACTGGATACCAAATAAGAAAATATTCTGACAAGTGGTTCTGGAGATTATTTTTTTAATTTTTGAAAGAGCGGACTCTGAATTTTTTCAATCCCCCGTGCCATATCCTTTGACACATCTGACTGCAATTTGTTTTGCCCTTTCCATTCTAATGGTTCTGAGTATCCTTCAAAAAAATAACAATTCTCTTTTCCATGCAGTTCTGCAGCTCATGTCGCTCTGTCAAACAAGATATAATAGATTAAATGTCTGTAATGGATGTACTGTAGCCAAATAGATCTATAAACAATGAGAATTTGGTGATTGTCATGGTAATTTCTCGATGTATTACAGGATTTGTTATTCAATTAACAGGAGTTTACTCTAAAACCTATATGCAGGGTCAGGGAGCAGGTCAAATTTGTACTGAAGGCGTAGAAAATGGTTTTGTAGTTGGAAGTTGTATTCAATTAACAGGATTATTCAGTTAATAAATATTAAATTAAGTGGGCTACACTGCACTTATAACCAATCTCATGCGAATTTTGGGTGGAACCAAAAATCTTGCCCCTCCCAGAAATGCAAATATGAGCCCTCAAGCTTCTCTTGCCCCCTCCCGTAACTGTAAATATGACCCCTCAAACTTCTCTTGAACAAATTTTAGTGTACACCTCAATAGGAAGCTGAAGACAAAATGTACACTTATTCTATCCATCTGATAATGAAAAGAAGAATTTATTTTAAAATGGGAAAATTTCCCCTCCTACCTCACTTTGGGGCATGTGGACAAGATTTGAATAATACAACTCAATTGATCCAATGGTTTCTGAACAAAAGCCACAAATACTACCTTCACGCAGGATGACACATGACAAAGTCAGATGCGCAAAATAAATTCATCCAGTGGACCTCCACCACACCCATTCCCATAATCATTCTGGTGAGGTCCTATCTGAACAAACGTTAATCTTATCCTACCGCATATATATCTGACATCTGAAAGTTATTCACAATCAGGCCTGCCAATCATGTGCAGAATTCATTTAAAGAACAACAAATAATGCCCCATGAATTTTGTTTGTACAAACTTTATGCTACACTTCAGAAGGAATCTTTCTAACAGATTTTCCAAGTTTTGTTGCATTTTTTCCAACTATCAGGGTCCTATGGAGGGCAACACATTCATTTCAACAAAACTGAAATGGTCTACCCCATCTATCACTCATATGAATATTACTGGAATTGGCCCAGCAGTTTGGGAGGAGAAGTTGCACACACAACCTTTACAATGAATGAAGAGTGATAGGTATAGCTCATCCTGACTTTCTGTTAGGTCCTCATTTTCGGGCTGTGCATATTCTTGCCAGTTTTCTTACTTGAACAAATTAAACATACATATCTAAAGTTTTTAACTGAAGTGGATGGTAATCTGATTAGATTCTCATCATTCAATCATCATCAGTTTATTTATTTATTTATTTAGACCTAACTCCCCTATTTAGAGGACTTCTGTCATAAGTCAACCTAACAGGTCCTATTTTATCAATAAAATAGGACTAATTTACCACAAGCCCATACGCACTGCTCCACTTCCTGTTCAACAGAAAAATGTACAGAGATAATGTAGAACTTAAATACTTCATTACCTGGTTATCTTTCCTAGCTTAAGAATTTCCTTCCATTCAGAAACATTGTTTGATTCTAAATTTATTAAAGTCAAGTTATTCAACAAAACATTTGGACCACACAGAGTTTGTAGACAGTTAAAACAGACATGTAGTTCTTCTAAAACTGGAAACATAACACTGCATTCTAAAATCTGTGAAAAAAAAAAATAAATTATACTCTCACTGTACTTGTGAGGAACATATTCAATAGTTAACCCTTCAGGGGAAAGGAGATTTTTATACATTTTTGCAACACTCTGACAGTCAATTTCCGGGCTCTGTCATTATCTTCTAGGCAAGTCTTGGCTGCTAATGAAGGCAGCCAAGACGTGCCTAGAAACAACTGCCATGGGAGTAAGAATGTAACATACAACACCATGACTGCATGATGGGGCACCTGTTTTATTGCAGTGAAAGTGATCAAAGTCAGAATTCGTCCTTAAGAGTTGAGGGTCTTCAATCTTTTACCTTACACAAATTTCAGGCATCTATACCAATACTTTTGCCTGAATAACTGACAGACTTTATTTTTTCCTCCAAGTTGAAACTGCACTTTAGAGCTTCAACTGGGCACTTTTGGGATTTCATAAAAAAATCAGTTTCCAAAGCCATCAATTACCTCATAAAAATAGCAATGCAGTTCATTGGTAAGAAACTCAACTGTATACAAATTCATGACCCACCATAACCCTTTACTTAATGAATCAGCTACACCGGCCCGCATAATTTACAAACTGAGCAGTTGAAAAAACAATATTTTTTAAAAAACTTTAAAACAAAAAGCATATCATGTAACCTCCTCATTGCAATAAGCTCATTCCACTGAAGGGGTCACATGATGTTTTTGTTGAAATTTTTGTTGTTGAAAATAACAGATTTTGATATTATGTGCATTGGGTAAACGGTTAAATACAAAGTGGACTAGATAGGTATCATGATGAAACAAGAGGCCCCAAGGGGCCTTAATTGCTCACCTGACAAGTTGTTCAAAAAAGTATTTTGGATCATATTCAGCTAATTATGGCTCAACAACACTTCAGAGAAATGAGGTCATGAAATTATTATAGGGGTCCTTTTTTTTTACATAAATTCACTCTAATTCCTTCAAAATGCATTTTGTAGCAATTTTTTTCCTCGCTGAATTGACCTCTTGGGGAGTGGGGTTGGTGGTCATAGGGTTTTTTTTTTTTTTTTTTTTTTTTTTTTTTGGGGGGGGGGGGGGGGGGGTGCATAAAATCACTCTAAATCTTTCAGAATATATTTTGCAGCCAAACATTTTGTTACATCTGACTGCCCCCCCCCCCCTCCCCGACAAGGAAGGGAGGGAGGGGAGACATAGGGTAAGGACATTTTCGCATAAAACCACTAAAAAAAACGGACCCAAATTTTCAGACTAAAATTTTTTTATTTTTTTTTTCGTCTAAAAAATGAACAAAACGCATAAAAAATCGTAAAAAAAATTTGGGGGGGGGGGGGGGGGGAATTTCCGTCCAAAATTTCTAAGTCCAAACCAGTCCCAAAATTTTTAACCCAGACACCGGATTTGAACAAACTTGAATCTGACCCCCCAGAGATGATGTATACCAAATGTTAAAGGATTCTGACTGGTGGATCTGAAGAAGAAGATTTTTAAAGAAATTTCCTCATATTGCACTAAGTTAAAATTCGGGCTCCCATTGGGAGCACAAATATTAACCGAGGAACTCGATTTGAACAAATTTGAATCTGGTCCCCCTAGAGATGATGTATACCAAATATGAGAGGATTCTGACTTGTGACTATGAAGAAGATTTTTAAAGAATGTTCCACGTATTGCACAAAGTTAAAATTATATTAACACAGGGACTCGATTTGAACAAACTTGAATCTGACCCCCCCTAGATATGTTGTATACCAAATATGAAAAGATTCTGACCACTGGATCTGAAGAAGATTTTTGGGGGGTATTTTATGAGTCCTATCAGAGTTATGCCCCTTGTGGTGCCCCCTTGAACTTGAATTGAAAAATGATAGGGAACATGCACACCAGATTTGGTTGAATTTGGTCAAGTAGTTTGTGAGAAGAAGTCAATAATGTAAAGTTATTGCCAGACAAAGGATGGATGAGCTTCGCTCAGGTGAGCTAAAAATACGTCACTCTGAGCTGCAACATACATTTTCTTGGTCACTATCTTTTTAAAACACAATATCTATAAAACCAGAAAAATTTGTGCTGGAAATGCATGTTTTTTAACAAGGCCTAAAAAAGTTAAAAATCTTTTTTTCAGGCCCTCCCACATGGTTCTTGCTCTTTTTTCATAACCAATGCAAACATAAAAACAAGAGGCCCCAGGGGGCCTGAGGGCGCTCACCTGACATGGTAGCCTAAATATCAACCCAGAGAATTGATTTCCACAAGTTGCATCTGCTCCTCCTAAGAAAAGCTGAAACCAAATATCCAAATATTCTGACCAGTGGATCTTAAAAAAGATTTTTAAAGAATATTCCTCATATTGAACTAAGTCTTAATTCGGGCTCCCACAGGAAGCCCATATATGAACCCAGGGACTTGGCTTTAACAAACCTGAAACTCACACCCCTAAGGATTCCGCACACCAAATATCAAAACATTCCGACTGCTGGATCTGAAGAAGAAGATTTTTAAAGAAAATTCCTCATTTTGAACCAAGTTACAATTCGAGCTCTCACAATCAGTCCAAATATGGACCTAGGGACATGGCTTGAACAAACTTGAATCTTACCCCCCTAAGGATGCTGCATAAAAAATATCAAAAGCATTCATCTGCTGGATCTGAAGATTTTTAAAGAAAATTCCTCATTTTGAACTAAGTTGTCATTCAGGCTCCCATAATGAGCCCAAATATGAACCAAAGGACTTGGCTTGAACAAACTTGAATCTCAGCCCCCTAAGGTTGCTCCATGCCAAATATCAAAACATTCCAACTTCTGAATCTGAAGAAGATTTTTAAAGAAAAATTCCTCATATTGACTAAGTTATAATTTGGGCTCCCACAGGGAGCCCAAATATGGACCCATGGACTAGGCTTTAACACACTTGAATCCCCCCCCCCCCCACCCCCAAGGATGCTACTCACCACATATCAAACCATTCCGACTGCTGGATCTGAAGAAGATGATTTTTTAAGAAAATTCCTCATTTCGAACAAAGTTACAATTCAAGCTCCCACAGTGAGCCCAAATATGGACCTAGGGACATGGCTTGAACAAACTTGAATCTCACCCCCCTAAGGATGCTGCATACCAAATATCACAAGATTCTGCCTGCTGGATATTGAGAAGAAGATTTTCAAAGAAATTTGCCTGAAATGCACCAAGTTCAAATTTGGGCTTCTATACTGAGCCCAAATATAAACCCAGGGGGCCGAATTGAACAAACTTGAATCAGATCCACCCCACAATGTTGCATACCAAATATCACAAGATGCTGCCTGCTGGACTTGGAGAAGATTTTTGAAGAAATTTGCCTGAAATGCACAAAGTTTGAATTTGGGCTTCTATAGTGAGCCCAAATATGAATCCAGGTGGCCGATTTGAACAAACTGGAATCAGATCCACCCCACAATGTTGCATACCAAATATCAAAAGATTCTGCCTGCAGGATCTGGAGAAGAAGATTTTTTAAGAAATTTGCCTGAAAAGCCTAAGTTCAAATTTGGGCTCCTATACTGAGCCCGAATATAAACCCAGGGAGCCGATTTGAACAAACTTGAATCAGATCCACCCCACAATGTTGCATACCCAATATCAAAAGATTCTGCTTGCTGGATCTTGAGAAGAAGATTTTCAAAGAAATTTGCCTGAAATGCACTAAGTTCAAATTTGGGCTCCTATACTGAGCCCAAATATAAACCCAAGGGGCCGATTTGAACAAACTTGAATCAGATCCACCCCGCAATGTTGCATACCAAATATCAAAAGATTCTGCCTGCTGGATCTGGAGAAGAAGATTTTCAAAGAAATTTGCCTGAAATGCATAAGTTCAAATTTGGGCTCCTATACTGGGCCCAAATATAAACCCAGGGGGCCGATTTGAACAAACTTGAATCAGATCCACCCCACAATGTTGCATACCAAATATCAAAAGATTCTGCCTGCTGGATCTGGAGAAGATTTTTTAAGAAATTTGCCTGAAATGCACTAAGTTCGAAATCGGGCTCCTATACTGAGCCCAAATATGAACCCAGGGGGCCGATTTGAACAAACTTGAATCAGATCCACCCCACAATGTTGCATACCAAATATCAAAAGATTCTGCCTGCTGGATCTGGAGAAGAAGATTTTTTAATGTTTTTTCCCATTGCCTACAGTGTTAAAAAGTGCTGACTCAGCACTTTTTCAAAGTCCCGAAACTGTGCCCTATGATAAAACCGATGGCAATTTTTTTTTACCAATCCTTTCTGTTAGTCCTAAGGAAGCTGCACACCAAATAAAAATTCTCGGTGCCATGCAGTTTTGGAGATATGGGCGTTTTAAATTTTTTCTATTTTTAGCTCCTGCGGTTCCCACGGGGGTGCGGGAAATTTTTTTTTTTGCATACTCATGACCCAATAAGCCCTCACATAAAATTGAAAATGGTTGAAATCGGCTTCTCGGTTCAGAAAATAGAAATTAGGGGTGGGGCCAAAATTTTTGCCCCTCCCATAACAACGTCAAATATTATCCCTCAAACTTCTCTTGAACAAATCTGAGTCTACACCTCAAAAGGAAGGTGCATACCATATATCAAGTCTCTGCTACTGCTGGTTCATGAGAAGAAGATTTACAAAGATTTTGGTGCCCCTTGGGGGCGTGGCACCACCCAGGAGGAGGGGCAACTTCATTTGAACAAATCTGAATTGGCATTAGGTAATAAACATTTAGCCAACATTTGAATAAAATTGGGCTAGTGGTTTAGGAGGAGAAGTCGATAATGTAAAGTTAACGCCGGACGGACGACAGACGATGGACGACGGACGGATCACAATCAGTAAAGCTCCCGCTGAGCTTTGCTCAGGTGAGCTAAAAATAATAAAAATTAAATGGTTTATGTCTCATATTTTACCCCAGTTAATAAAATTGATAAATTTGTCTCTTGCGTGCAACAAGCCTTTGCGATGCTTTAGCATTGCAAAGCCTCCTTGCACTCAAGGAACGAAATACACCAATACCCATGCTATTCTGTAGATTATGGGACCTAAAACAAACCAAGAACATGAACTTTTGATGGCAAAGAAATAATTACAAAAATAAATTAAAAAACTTTAATTTTTTTTAATTTTCTTGCGAGAATTCTTAACCCTTTTCTCAACACATATATGACTTAATAGTTATTTCAGAAGTCAAGGAACTCAAGGAACAAAATACACCAATACCCATGCTATTCTGTAGATTATGAGACATAAAACATAAAGCAAACCAATATCATGAACTTTTGATGGCAAAGAAATAATTACAAAATAAAATAAAAAACTTTTTTTTTTATTTTCTCGTGAGAATTCTTAACCCTTTTCTCAACACATATATGACTTAACAGTCATTTCAGAAGTCATTTAAACGAGGTGGTTATCAAGATAATTATATAATGAAGGAAGGATAAGCACAGAATGGAATGAAAAGCAGAATGAAAGTGTCAATGACACTGTAGCTCAACTTGTCAAGACAAAGACATGTACATGTATAGTATGTGATACAGCTATGACAAACATCTAGGTAATGACCTGATAACAAAGGTACATATAAAGTATTGTAACGGTCTGTACATAAATACTGACCGTTGCCTGTAACAAATGTATAGGTTAAGTATTGTAAAGGTGGGTGACAGTCAGATGTTAAACTAGAAAAAAATCTTAGAGTCCCAGAGTGGGTCTGACTGAACCCCAAAATATTTGTTCTCATAGCACAGTGATAACAAAGGCACCCCTAAACACACTCATTCCTGTCCCAAGGTGAAAACAAAGGTACCCAAGAAGTTTTGTGAAGATCAGTTCACAAATATGAGCTGTGTAGAAGTTGTGACAAAAAACTGATTGGAGCTAATTTCGGTACAAAATGGCCACTGGCAGCCATCTTGAATTTTGGACCACACCCAGAAACACTCGTTCTCGTCCCAAGGTGATAACAAAGGTACCCAAGAAGTTTTGTGAAGATCGGTTCATAAATACAGCCTCTAGCCCGGGCCGTATTGACATGTGCACTTACAGTGTATAAGTAGCACTGAATAAATCAAAGTTCATCTAATTTGCATAATTTCTGCACGAGAAAAAAACCCGTATTATATGTGATGTATCCCATGGTACTAAACATTCACACAAAAATTTATTCATGGTACTAAACATTCACACAAAAAATTATTCAAATCAGAGCTTTCATATGCATCGTCGGTACAAAATGGTGGCTGGCAGCTATCTTGAATTTCGGACCGCACCCAAAAACACTCGTTCTCGTCCCACGGTCATAACAAAGGTACCCAAGAAGTTTCGTAAAGATTGGTTCATAAATACGGCCTCTAGCCCGAGCCGTATCCAATTGTTGACGGACAGAGAGACAGACGGCCAGACGGACAGACAGATGACGGGCCATGGCATAAGCTCAAATTTCGCCAAAATTGAGCTAAAAATCACATTAATTACTGATCTATATTCATATCCTCATACAATATCACCTCAAGTATTGTCATATTACTTGATAAAAAGAATTATAAACATACCTCTTCCCAACACAGATTCATTCTGTTTAAAAATAAACACTTCACTTGTGAAAAAGATGATGCTAAAGTGTTTGGTGCTTTTGGCATCTTTAAAACATTCTCACTGAAAAAGACAAATAATGATATTTATTAAGTATGGCTGGAAGCATGGTGGCTCAGTGGTAGATAGTTGGACTTCTATGCTGGAGGTCCTGAGTTCGATTCCCGTCCGGGACGACACACGCTGTGACCTTGGGCAAGACACTTAATCTTGGTTGCCTTCATGGGGGCACAATGATGCTGTGGGCTAAGGCGTACTGCACGTCGATTGTGAACATGTCTTTAACAGCTGTAACCCTGCTTGAGCGGAGCTTGAACAGAGTCAGAATGTTGAGGAGCTGACAGTTACTTGCCAATGCTTGGTGGTTCTTTCCGAGTACTCCAGCTTCCTTCACCTGTAAAACTGTCGCAGTCACGATTATTTACAAGGAGGGGACTCTGAAACATGAATCTGAAAAGGTGGCAGGTGAGCTTATTTTCGATTAGGGGCTTATTCCGAAGTCAGTATGGTATTATGATAGTTTGTTAAGCAGAATATAAAATATTCAAATAAGCTTTAAAATATTATAGTTACCTGACATTAAGTTTGGTTAAGTATGGAAGCTGATGTGCAATTTGAGATACTTGTTCCCAAGAAGTGAAAAGATTCCTTGACAAATCAAGTTCACTGATTCTAAAACAGTTCTGTTTCAACTCATTTTCTGGTCCGGCACTACAAATAGCCATCCCTCTCAATCCAACTTCTTGTAAACTTCCCAAATCACTGAAATTTAAACAGTTTAATTTAGATAGTTATTAATTAAATAACACTAATGCACATATAACTTTTGAATACCAAATCATATACCATAGCTTAAGTACAATCTTTTAATGTTAACCCTTAACCTAACGTAATGGCCAAAACTGGCCAGCGCTATTCACAAAAATCGTCAATTAATTTTCATATTTTTTTCATTTTTTATCTCAAAAACAAAGGTTATGACCCCTCTTTGGAACAAGCTTGACAAGCTTGTTCCAAAGAGGGGTCATAACCTATGTTTTGGAGAAAAAAAATGAGTTATGGCCTAAAAAAAATAAAAAGTTAAAAAATTTATAGTAATTTATATATTTTTTATACTTACCAATGACCCAGACATAGCTGGTGCTAACTCTTAAAATATAGGGCCAAACACAAATTTTGCCCCCCAATCCCCAAAATTTGCATCTAAAACTAAAGAAAACATGTCCTGAAAGGCCCTCCACACTTCGCCCCTACTGCGCATGCGCAGTGTCAAGGACGTTCCGAAATTGGCGCCATTAATCATTCTAATAACCAGTGCCTGGTAAGCGCTATGTACTCAGCGGGGAGGCAAGAGTTCCCAACTCCTGGGAGGGCCATCCCCGTCTGGGTCATTGGTAAGTATAAAAAATATATAAATTACTATAAATTTTTTAACATTTTTATACTGTACCAATGACCCAGACATAGCTGAATAGTAAAAAGGCTGGAGGGCCAAGGACATAGAGCAAAATGGAATACGCTCAATAAAATAAAATAGAGTCATCCCCTGTAGGGAAAAGAAGTAATAGGCCTTACATGTATCTTTCTTATTTATGATAAATTAGAAAGATACAACACCTTCCAAAATTGAGCTTCATACATCCATGTACTCTATTAATATCCAATATAATCATTATACTAATAATTTTTAAAGTAAGCCAATAAATAAAGTAAGTCTAGAGAATAGAGACTCTTATACTCCTAAAAGTGTCTGAGGATTGCATAATCATGTCCGTTGACATATGCAATATTCAAAAGCTATACTTTAAAAACTAAGACTTGAATGAATTTTAAAAACCTAAACTTCTCACTAAACAACCATCCCAATAACAGCTCAGAATTACTAACTCCGGAGGAGGTATCCCCTTGTTTTCATAGTAAAACAGGTGACCCAAGGGAACACCCTCCCCCCCCCCCCCCCCCCCCTTTTCTTGCCCTGGGTCAAATAGTCCAGAGCGAAGAGGGCAGCCGAACGGAGACACTGCCGAAACAGACAGCCTACCTAGCTATAGTAGCAACTGTTAAGTGAATGACATTCTGAGCAGTAGATAATAGACCTAACAATAGAGGCCTCCAGAAATGGACTCGATATTTCTGAGATAAAATTCATGAATGTGGATGGCTGAGCGCAATGAGCGGCCTTCAAAAATCTATAATAGCGACACTATTAATGTAAGCCCAAGAAGTAGAAGAACTCTTACTTCATGAGCCGAAATCTTAAGCACAACTGCTAAGTCAATGATATACTATAAGCAGTACCGATAGTTAATAGAATCCATTAACAATAAAATGGAGCGTAACGTCCTTCTACTAGACATCAAAGACAGAAGAAGCTTACGCCCATAGTAATAAACAGAAATCCGTTTATAAATACATAAACTGTACCCGGAAAGAGTAAAGGCCTATGCCCATACGAAGACGGAAGGACCTTAAAATAATAGGTTCCGGATAATAGGAGCCTAACTCTTATGCAACAATCCAACCTAAATAGTAACGGAAGTATTGATTCCGAAACTATGAAAGTGAAAATCATCCATCGATAGTGCATGAAACTCACTGACTCTACAGTAAAAGAGAAACCAACAGAATTACTGTCTAAAAGGTCAGAATTTGAAAACTACTGTTTCCAGAGGCTCAAATGATTACTTAGCTAAATAAGAACCGAAGTTAAAATCCGTATAGGAATTTAATCTAAAGATTCTAAGTCTATTTATCAAAAAGTTACTAACTGACTTAGATAAAGAGACAAAAGACTCAATTGTAAACTATCGTAGAGTGCATAGGTATGAGGTAACATAAACCTATAACCTAAATAATAACAGGCTGCAGTAGATCTTGTGAAACAAGTATACTAAAAAATAGCAATGAGTAGTATGGAGGGATCAACAATATGAACATAATGATCCCTACACCACGACGGAAGAGCCTCCACTTTAGCCGCATAGAATAGCGAAGAAGAGGATCTCCTATAGTAAGAAATCGCGTCCAAAGCTCGTCCAGTACAGTGCTTACAATGCAATACGGACCACACAACGGAATACATGAAGGTTGCGACCTTGCAGGTTGTGATAAAGATGACACGATTTACCCAGTGAAAAAGATCCTCACATAGAGGAAGATTTCACGTTAAAACCCACAGTAGACAAGAGAGAAAATTACTCATGATCTCTGTGAAGATAGAGATGCTATCAACAGAAATGTATTGTGGTTGTTTATCTTAGCAATACCTGCTAAAACAACAGCGCCGGAGGATACGCGTATCCTATCATTCCGTCCTATAGATCAATAGAGCGTTAAGAATATTAGCTCAGAGATCTGGACAAGCCAACACATACGTCTGCAATTGATTAGCAAGCTGTGTCATAAATAAATCATCATTGGGCGCTCCCATAGATAGCAAATCTGATTGAATACTTGTTTGTTGAGAGTCCATTCTGACAGCAACAAGCGACCCGTAAGAGAACGGGAGTCCGATAAAACAATCAGACGACCCGGAATATGACGGACCAAAACTGAACTTGGTGTACTATAACCAACAGACGGATTCTTTCCATTAAATTGAATAACGGAAACGAAAGAGTGCCTCCCTGGTTCCGGAGATACGCCACTACTGTCGAATTAAAGGACAGGAATTTGGGCATGCGTTTTTGAATAATGTTCATGCAATGACATAAAGCAAGCCTAAAAAACATTATTCCGCGGAAGAAAACTGATTGCTAAAAGACTGCGGAACCCAAAGACCCTGGCACTTCGAATCCGTAGGGATCAGTATTATATCCCAATCTGTATGACTGGCAACCGTCATAACAGCCACACTCGGGTCCGGCAACTGCGGCGGCACTCTCTGAGTCAACCACCGAATGTTTGCCCCAGTCTGAATCTCTTGTAACACTAGATAGACAAGAGAACGTGTAAATCGAGCAATTCATGGATTGCCGAAAAGTTGCCGTCGAAGAGAAGCTCCTCCGAGAACGAAGCGACTCTGAGAGAGTTCTTAACCTTACTATCCACGCGAGTGGATGTAGCTAGGGCTGCGTCACGTCTAACTAACTCCAATCAGCCACTGAAGGGCGGAGTTATACGTGAACAAACTACTGCCCTCAAAAGAAATTACATTGAGAATAATATCCCGTAAATCTTTTCTTGAAGACGTAATGATAACGCCTCAGTAAGGCGGATTACGTATAATAAAGCGTCTAAGTTAAGTCTACTATACATAATGTCGTTCCCAACATTGAAATTGGAAAAGACATAAACGGCGAAAAAGAATATATGCAGTTTTTAATCACACCGTCTAGACGCATATGAACTCTCGGTATGCCCTGCTCTGCCAAAATAAACTATTTGTATAAATGATAAAATGGCAGAAATGAGCAACGCGGACAAGAAACTAAACTATCATGCTTAGTAGCAGGCTTGTATATATATATAGCGTCGAAAAATAAAACACATGTTGTAATGACAATATTGGACTACGTCGGTAAGTCAGGGACAATGTCCCCGAACCGATCGAAAAATCCGAGTCCAATGACGCTATAAGTCTCTTATCCAAGATCGCAGCAATGAAGTCCGAAATAATAATCACTGGAAGGTAATGCCAAAAGATATGAAAGGCATCTTCCGATACTACTAAAGGGAAAACTCGAAATCTTTCGAATCCCTTTCGCCATCCTGTCGGACCCTATAAAGCGTTCGGTCGCCCGTACCTGATGCAACCGCGGACCGCACCGACCCAGCGCCGTCGGATAATTCCTGATTCGACCGAGAAACTGTCAAATGCTGGGATGCTGCAAAACAACTGTGCTAACTCGGATAGCACGTCCGTCACTGAGGCTTGAGGAGAAGCGGTCTTACGATGCATTGCCGCTGGAAGCTCCGTGATCGCTACCCCGTGCATACTACCAATATGCGAGCGAACGGAGTGTATAGGCCTCGTGTCCCTTGGCTACCGGATGGCGCGACCTATTCGCCGTGGAATCACTGAATGCCGAAACTGATCGGATACTTGAGGTCACGTAGCCAATGTGCGGTCGTGTGCCCTGGTGTGAGGATGAGGAAGCATTAAAGACAGTCTCTCGGACTGTCAATATAACGGAGCATCACGACCAACGGACATATGCTCCGAATGTAAAATATCTGAACCACAACATGCGGTCCCCTATGTTGTTGGGCGAGAGAGGGACCTCTCTCGCTCACAGCCCGGACGGACCTGGACCAGCCAGGAACCGGACTAACAGGCTTTCTCCGATCTGTCCTCAATCTGCCGTCACTGGGTGAGTACTAAAGTAATTAAAGTGCTCGCATCACCCAAATCTCCTTCCTAGACCGCAACGGACGAACCCGGCAGCCGAACCATTCGATGAATGTACGCTACACCGGGTGAGCTAGCGAATGTCACTCCGTAGGCGATAGACATATTCCATGAGCACTTATTGCCGCTAACTCTTCATTAACTATGACGACAGAGGCACACTTTTGAAAGACATCTCCATAACTCTTCGAACAAGAAACCAGAAATGCTTGGTTAGCAAGCATAAAATAATAATATATATAGCGTCGTTCAATAATTCAAAAGTTTGTGTGACATTATTGGACTATGTCGGAACTGAGGGACGATGTCCCTGAACCGAACCAAAGTCCACCGACGCTATCAGTTTCTTATCCGGCATCGCAGCATTCTGGTCCGACGAAAGAAGCTGGAGAAGACCAAGTCAGATGACATACACAACAGCATATGTTGTTCCGAAAGGGAAAGCTCGAAATCCTCCGAATCCCTTTCGGTATCCCGTCGGACCGGATGAAACTTTCGGACGTCCGTACCCGCTTCCGCGGAGCGTCCCGACCCAGCATCGTCGGATAAAATATATGCGACAGATTCAGTTGATGCTGGGATGCTGCGATAAACTGTGCTATTAAGGAAAGCACGTCCGTTCCCGAGGCCTGTGCAGTAGCGGTCTTACGATGCATTGCCGCCGGAAGCTCCGTGTACGTTGACTCCCGCACACTTCCTATGCGAACGTCCGGAGTCTGCAGACCTCGTGTCCCTGGCTACCGGATGGTGTGACCTGGTCGCCGAAGAATCCTTGATCGGTGAAGCTGGTAATATATCGGCGGTCACGCAGCCAAGGTGCGGTCGTGTGCGCTGACGAGAAGAGGAAGCCTTAGCAGTCTCAGCGGACTGCCTATACAACGGAGCGTCCCGAGCGACGGACGTATGCTCCGCTTACGACACATTTTGTACCACAACATCTGGGGCCAGATGTTGTTGAACGAGAGAGGGGCCTCTCTCGCTTGCCGTCCGGATGGACCGGAACGAGCTATGAACCGGACTAAAAGGCTTCCTGCGTTCTCCCTCCGATCCGCCGTCACTGGGTGTGCATTAGGTTAGTTTATAGTGCTCGCATCACCCCAAAATTCCTTCTAGACCGCAACGGACGAACCCGGCTGCCGAACCATTCGGTGAATGGACGCTACACCGGGCGAGCTAGCGGACGTCAAAGGCCGTCGAACCTACTAGGGTCCTCTTAGGCAATTGGCGTATTTACATGAGCACTTTTCCGCTAGCCCTTCATTAATTGTGACGACGGAGGCACACTGTTGGAAGACATCACAGATACATCACCCTAATCTTGATCGTCTGAAATAGAAATTGATAAAGTAGAGTGACCCTGCGGGGAAAGGACCGGAGTGTCCAAATCCCCAACAACATACCGTGACATACGCTTCCCATATTGTCATCGAAATCATACGATACAGAACAGGAGTTAATGCGAGTACACTGACCACATATAGAATGATAATAAAGTCAGAGGAAGACTTCCTCTTAAAACAATTGATCAATATCCTTTCAATGTGAAAAGAAAACAAGTCCTGGTACTCGCACTAACCCCTGGCAATCAAAATACATAATAATAATATGATCCATTGATATAGAAAAAATAATTGAAATCAAAATATTTTGAAAAAATATTTTTTCAGAACAGCCCAAGTTTCTGAAAAGTAACGTTGAGCCCCAATGGATCCCAAGCCTAAGTGTGGACAAAAATTTTAAAAATATTTTAAACAATTTATTCAACACTTACGAACAATAATAATGTATCTAGTTATGATTAAAATAACATCAAGATATTATTTTTTAGAAATCCCCCCCTCACACAGAGGGCTGTTGAAAATGTAAACAATGAGTGTAAAAACACTAAAATAAGACTCCAGGCACCCAGGCCCGAAATCAGTTACCAAAAATACACTATCTGATGCAAAACAGAGACTTCCAGGGAAGAAACTGCAGAACATCAGATGGTAGATGCAGAACACAACGCCTAACCACCCCTAGGTGAAGACGTAAACATGGGGAAAGAACAGAATTCATTCTGTTATTCAGCTAAAACTCCCAAGAAAATTTAGTAATAATAATTACAAAAACTATGCCAAAAGCATGGGAGAATAGCAAGGGGGAACTTAAAGGACAGGGAGAGAGGAAAACACTTAAAAAAAACAGTGTAACTAAATAATCAGAATGACAACAAAATGGCTGCTGCCTTGAAAATAGGTAACTTAACATAATTTCATTAAAAAATTTTAAGTTACAGCCCTGATAATATTCTGTCACACATTCTTTTCCTCTCCTCCTTCTCTATCCTCCTTAGAATCACCATTTCACTAATATTTATGTGTCTGGCATCATTTAAACTGAGATTTATAAGCACAAAGATCAGTCAGATGTTAACTGATGAAGGGCCAAACTTAGAATGATTAATGGCGCCAATTTCGGAACGTCCTTGACACTGCGCATGCGCAGTAGGGGCGAAGTGTGGAGGGCCTTTCAGGACATGTTTTCTTTAGTTTTAGATGCAAATTTTGGGGATTGGGGGGCAAAATTTGTGTTTGGCCCTATATTTTAAGAGTTAGCACCAGCTATGTCTGGGTCATTGGTACAGTATAAAAATATCTGTTTCTCAGGCCCTCCCACATGGTCCTTTTGGCTGCAGCATGCCCTCTATTTATTACCAATTTAAACTTAAAAAAATAAAAATTAAATGGTTTATGTCTTGATATTTTACCCAAGTTAAAAAATTTGATGAATTTGTCCCTTGAGTGCAAGAAGGCTTTGCAATGCTTTGCACTCAAGGGATGAAATACACCACCACTCATGCTATTCTGTAGATTATGAGGCCTAAAACTTGAAGCAAGAACATGAACTTTTGATGGCAAAGAAGTAATTACTGAAATAAAAAATAAAATAAAAAAATGCTCGCCCGCATGCAATTTTACAAATAATGGCCTGAAAAACAGAAGATCTACTTTGTGTGGCCTATTCAAGAATTTTGTTTGCAAGTGTTGTCTGCTTTTCATGTTAGGTAAAGGGTTAATAATTGCATGTAGGTGACAGGATAAACTTCTGTTAATTTAATAAATACTCTTGTGATCTATCAAAGAATTACACACCCAACTACTGAATTCTCCACATTTATGGACCTATTTGGTCTCAGTACCTACATCTCGCATCTCATCTTCATTCACACACAAGAGACCGTACACCTGGAAGCTTTCCATGGGGAAAAAAGCAGATGGTGTTGAGAAGAAATGGGGAAGAGGCAACCACCACTACTTCACCTAACCCTACAGATCAACAGATCAGAAGTGTCAGTTGATCAGGAGCAACCTGTGGAGACCAGGTCAGAAATGGAGATAACTTTTTCACACCTCTTGCTCCTCACTCACAGGTTCCTTTGGTACCAGAAGAACTTGGACCTCCGCCACCTGAGATCATCCAGCAACTCCATGAAATGATGGGGAAAATTATGAAAGAAACCAGGGAGGAAACAAGATGGCTAAGCAATGACGCCAATGAAATTAGAGAAAGATTCTCTAACAAGGACAACACATGCCACCACAAGGCTCAATCACCGTGGGGTTGTCTCGGTTTGCCGATGGCTATTGTTTTCAAAGGTGGTACACGGAGGTGTGAATAATCCTATACATCAAAGAGCAGAGGATTATAGTTTGTTCTAAAGTTGTGGAGCTAACGTTTGGGGAACGTCCCAGTTTGCCGGTGGGGTGAATAAGTAATAAATAAAATTAAAAAATAAAAATTTTATATACAGTGAACTTGTATTTCTGTATGCCATTTAAGTCTGAAAAATCTAGTGTACGTTGCCTGTGTTTTATTTGGAAGAAATCCATAAACAAGTGGAACCATTTTATTTTCAACAAAAGCATGCATGGTGTAAAGTTGAAACAAGTCAAGACCAATACCGGGTCTGGACCTGTGTCACTGCATGCAATTGATTACAGAGATGAACAGACTTCAAAGTATTGGCAAACAGGAAGTGGCTGCATGGCAGATCTGAAAATTAGATACACGATACAACTCATCATTATGAAGCAGCAGACCAAATATAAAATCATTCCCTTTCATAAAAGCCAAGAAAACTTTGACAGAAGTGTTTTGGATGGACTGATGGACGGATGGATGGACGGACGGACGGATGGACGGACGGATGGACACACTGACGGATGGAGTCCAGCAGTTACTAGACCTGCTCTGCCGCTGGCGACGCAGGTAAAAACACTTTAGGACACTTGTCAAAGGTGCCATCACAGAACAATTTCTCCACCTCGGCAGAAATCCGAGATTACTCTCTGTTGCAAATATTAAAAGTTTTTCATTTTCTCCGCCGTCTGCCAGAAGAAATTATCACTGGTTGTAGTCATTTGATAACTATCTGGTAGATCTATGCCTAACCGTGTCTTTGGAAGAGATGGTCTGGTCTTAGCACAAGAACGGTACAAAGACGACCTTACACTATAAAAAGTTGGCACTTTTTCTATTACACTACATTCACTTTCTTCGTTTCTTAGTGACGATACAAGTTCTTGGTATATTGAAGAGACAGTTTTAGACTCGCAAACCACAGTTTGTTTCATTGTTGCCAACAACTTATCAACTTTAATTTGGTTGAAATCTGGTGGATGGTTGTGTTGTGTTCCACCGGAACATATCACATCATTCTTTGTATTCAATGTTATTCCACAGTCTTTGTTGCAGCATATCCAGTGAACTGCAGCGGCCCTTCAAGATTTTATTCTATACTTGTAATCATTGTATACTAGATGCCTTCCACCTCTACCATTGGGGATATAAGTTGCACTTACTTGAATTTTAGCCATTTTGATGTGTGGAAGAAGTGAGGTGGGGGAATATATATATACTACTCATGCAGTGAATTAACTAAAATTCAGCTACAAACATATTGTGAGCTTAACTTTTACCCCAAAATGCTACATTTAGTTTGGATGAACATATTTAAAAGAAAGGTGCTCACTTAAAAAAACACAAACTAGGCATTCACGGTTACCTGTAAATTAACTGAAGGCTGTCGGAAAGAAATTCAAACAAATCACCAAACTTATCACCAGTCAGATAGTTAATAGAAACAAACTTATAACATTGCCTAATGCTGGTCACTGATAATTAATAGAAGGCTGCCGGCAAAGTGAGACTAAACCATCACCTCCACCACTGGAGGTGAGCACAACAAGCCAAAGCTGAACTTGAGCCTGCAACAGCAAATGATATGGAAAAACCTCTCCTCCTTCTCTCTGCCTCTACCTTGGTAAAACACTTTTTGGTTTTCATCTCAAATTTTGAGATAATCTTTGTTGTTGTCTGCATAGAAGTCTGGTTGGTTGAAATTTGTGTGTAGCAATGGCCACCTCAGTTACCTTAATTTTACTTCATTCTTTGAAGTGGCAGTTGTATAGTCATCATCCTGTACATCTACTTAGTGCAGACCACGAAGTAGAAAAATAATATTAAATATTTTTTTTTGGATAGATTCTGTACAGAACTGATCAAAAAATGTTATATAATTTTTAGATTTCTCAACTTGTCCCAAGCTCTCAGGCAACCAGTCCAATTCTGTTTGGGATTTGATGCTATTATGGGCTATATGTTTACCCACTTTTCATGGTGTTTGCAAGCAGACTACCATTCATTTAAAGTGACATCCCTTTACTAATAAATTTACACACATTTTTTTTCATGATCAAGTTTTAGATATTCCAATCAATTAGCATTTAATTCACTTTGAAAGAAACAAGTTATGAACACAATTAATGGAACTACGTGGCATAATCATAAAACTACAGCTGTGGCGAGTCTTTATTCATAATGATAAAGTCAGTAAGGATTCGGTCAAATCAAGTAACGACTGAGGAACATTTCTTGCATTGATTCAAAGAAAATGAATGTTTATGATATTTTTTACATTCAATGGTCTTGAATATTTCAGTTGGTCGGAAAAGCAAACCTGTGGTTCAGTTTTCCCACCAACTGAAATATTCAATGTGATTTAACCCTTTACCTAACACAGATGATATCAATATTTATTATTTTAAATATTTTTTAAAAATTTTCAAAAACTTTCAACAAAACCATATCATGTGACCCCTCGTTCAGAGGAGTGGTCACATGATATGGTTTTCTTGAAATTTTTTGAAACATAGTATTTTTTCAGCTGCTGTATTTGCATATTATGAGGGCAGATGTGGCCAATTCGTTGGGTAAAGGGTTAATCTAAACATAGGCACTGGACTATTTAAGGACCAGACTTCTTTCAGTCCATAACAGCATTAAATTTGTTAAATTTTTTATAGAATTTGACTTGTGGCTCAAGAGTTTGAACCTTCTGCTGTTTTGTTTATGACAGAAACATGTTGGACTTGAGTTTTTGTACAAATGTACATTTATTTGGTGCACTGCATCAGTAACTACTTCAGCATTTCTGATTCACAAAGAATATTTTGTGGGATGCATAAAGCTAAAATATTTGGTGCCAGTATCATGATAAATTAGACTTGAACATTTTGTTGTTGGCTTTTTTGCAATTGCAGGTTTACAACCTTTTGTGGATGTCATGGCAAAACTGGGAACTAAGTATCAAACAGTTCAGTGGAGATACATTTTTTAAGAATTTTGGAAAGTGCCTCCCTATGCTACCTCATCTGAAAACCGTTCAAGATTGTTTTGACCAGTTGGATTCTATTTTCACAAGGAATGCTCCAAAACTGAATATCAATGACCAATGCCATGATGTGCAGGTCAGAGGAAAAAGGCATTTGAATTGAGTTCTATTTAAACCCCTCTGATAGATCATGGAGAGCATATAACATTTTTTTGCAGAAATCAAGAACATGTCTCCGAATAAACCTGTAAAAAAACACAATACAACTACCTATCAAACATCAAACCATTATAACCAATGGCTCATGAGAAGGATTTTGTGCATTTTGGCTGGAACACAAGGGAACACATCAACTTTACTTCAACAAAATTGAATGACAGTCTACTGAGAATGATGTGCACCAAGTTTGATTCGATTTGGCTCAATGATTCTTTGGAAGACTGAAATGAAAAAAAAAGGACAAATGACAGGCAACAATTGGAAGGATGATGGATGATAAATGCCAACCGAGAGCAAAAGTTCACCATTAATTCAGTCAGGAGAGCTAATAAAAGCAGAATTAAAGCATAAATATGGGCTATGAGCACTTCTCAACAGAAGCCAGAACCAGGATTCTAGCATTCAATCAGCTAGGTATAAATAGGTACTTTTTGTCATCATACCCAACTCACTTGTCAAGTTTGGTTTGGATCTTACAGAGTTCTGGCAGGCAGGTGGATGGGTAGGTTTTGGGCAGGCAGGTGGGTGGGCATGCTATAAATCAGGCAGGCAGGATTCTGTAAGGCAGGCAGGCAGGCAGGCAGGCAGGCAGGCAGGCAGGCAGGCAGGCAGGCTCACAAACAGCCATGAGAACTGTCTCATTTGTCCCCGCAAGAAGCCACTCAGCCAGTTGTGTAAATTTGTATTTCCTTGCAGTCACTCATCAGAAAATTCTAGAACTGCCTCAAAATAGGAGGTATCCTTTGTATAACTACTCCAAAACCAGCCCATTCTATTACTGCTTCTCTGGATGACCTATTCAATAATTTATCACAACAGCATTTCATCAGCAAAACTAAGGTACACAAATATGTTGTTTTTATTCCTGAATGGGTCACAACACTAAAATAGTTGAACTAGGAAAGTCAGTTTTCAGTGCCTTCTCCTGAATTAAGTTTATTTCAAAGAAAGTAATGCCAATTCCTGGCATGGTGTATAATGACAACTCTCCTACAGTGAACTGAGGAGAGTCACATCACGTTGGTTTCTTGTGATTTCTCCTGATAGTTTAGTTGCTCTCAGCAATGAAATAATCTGCTTTATTATATGCTATCCTGTGAATTATCGCAAATTATCTAAATGATATTTCTTGACTCTATGGATATCGAGAAATATCCCTCAGTAGCTTCCTAAGTGACATCACGCCTCGTTGTATGATGTTGCCATGAACGTTGCCTTGAAGAAATGATCAGCAGATCTTTGTTATGGTCTTGAAACTGTTTGCAGTCGAATTGGACTGAATACTGTGCAGTAAACTGTCACGTAGCATATAATAACAAGAGACCCCAGGGGGCCTGAGGGCGCTCACCTGACATGGTAGTCTAAATATCAAACCAGGGACTTGACTTGAATAAGCTGCATACGCCCCTCCTAAGGAAAGCATATACCAACTAGATGAAACGATTGTGCCCATACAATACACAGAATTTTTCTTCTATTTTCAGTTCCTGCACTTTTACGTCCCAAAATTGAGATAAATGCATAAAAAACAGATGTTTTGGGCATAAAAAACAGATTTTTTTTATTTTTGTTCAGAAATTTTCGAAGTCCCAAACAAAATATCTTCAGACTAATATTTTTTTTTCTTCTTCTTAAAATTGACCAAAACGCATAAAAAACCAAAAAACTAATTTCCGGATTTTGGCCCAAATTTTTTAAGTCCCACCCGGACCCCAAATTTTCAGGGTAAAAAAAAAAAATTTTTATCTTAAAATTGACCAAAATGCATAAAAACAAAAAAACTCAGTTCCGGATTTTGGTCCAAAATTTCTAAGTCCCACCCGGACCCAAATTCTCAGTGTAAAAAAAAAAAAAAAATTTGTCTTAAAATTGACCAAAATGCATAAAAAACTAATTTCTTGATTTTGGTCCAAAATTTTTAAATCCCACTGGGACCCCAAATTTCCAGTGTAAAAAGAAAAAAAAAATTTTGTCTTAAAATTGACCAAAACACATAAAAAAACAAAAAACTCATTTCCAGATTTTGGTAAAAAATTTCTGAGTCCGAACCAGGACCCAAAATTTTCAGCCTAAATATGAAGCCAGGGACTTGGCTTGAATCTCACCCCACTAAGGATGCTGCATACCAAATATCAAAAGATTCTTATTAGTAGATCTGAAGAAGATTTTTAAAGAATATTCCTCATACTGCACTAATTTAAACATTTGGGGGCTCCCACAGAGAGCCCAAATATGGACCCAGGGAATTGATTTCAATAAACATTTGAAAGAATCTTCCAAAGATGTTATATGTGAAATTTGAAAGCTTTTGGAGCAGTGCTTTGGGAGAAAAGTAGACTTAAATGTTTTTACCATTACCCACAGTGTTAAAAAATGCTGACTCAGCACTTTTTCAAAGTCCCAAAAAAGTACCCCATGATAAAACCGATAGCAATTTTGTTTGACCATTCCATTCTGTTGGTCCTAAGGAAGCTTCACAAAAAATAAGAATTCTCAGTGCCGTGTAGTTTTGGAGATATGGGCGTTTTAATTTTTTTCTATTTTTAGCTCCTGCGGTTCCCATGGGGCAACGGGGAAAAAAAATTTGTGCATAAATTAAGTACTTATGACCCAATAAGCCCTCATATCAAACTTGGTTCAAATCTGCCTCTCGGTTTGGAAAATAAGAAATTTTGGGAGGGGCAAAAATTCTTGCCCCTCCCATAACGAAGGCAAATATAGCCCCACAAAATTCTCTTGAGCAAATCTGAGTCTACACCTCAAAAGGAAGCTGCACACCTAATATCAAGTCTCTGCTACTGCTGGTTCATAAGAAGAAGATTTTTTAAGATTTAGGCACACTTTTTTGGCGTGGCGCTACAAAGGGGCGAGGCAACTTGATTTGAACAAAATCAAATTGCGATGTCATAACAAACTATTCTCTCAAATATCAGTTAAATTGGTTCATCGGTTTGGGAGGAGAAGACGCAAACACCATGTTCACGGACGCCTGATGATGGACGGTGAGTGATCACTATAGCTCTCCTGACTGAAAGTCAGGTGAGATAAAAAGTGAATATCGGGAAGTATCTCATCCGTGAGGACCCGAAATATTATTTTTCACTCGCGCAAATGCTCAAGAAAAATAAAACTCTCAGGCCCAATAATTCCCGATATTTACTAAAACAGCGTATATATCCTCTATATATTACCTTGGAGACTTAGAATATGATCAGTTTCATTAATTCTCATATTGTATCTTGATATTAAAAAAAGGTTGAAATGAACAGCAAGGATTCGTTCTTCCCATCTTGGGAGAAAAAATAAGATGAAAGAGAGATGCCAATAGCTTAGAAGACAGGGACATTAGGGGAGATAATCTTGGATTAAGTTTCAGCATATCAGTTTTACACACAAACCTTTTCACAGCTGGTGACTCAGTTTGGGCTGTTTTTTTGTCTTTTGACAATTTATGGTCTCTCCAAAGCCAGATCTTTGGGAGACCACTAAATTTATGATTTTCCAAAATAACACAACTGATGTGGGAAGTTCGATATGGGCTTTGATGGTTGGTTGGAAAGATATCCACAGACATCACCAAGATGTTTATGCTGGCAACTTCGTGCTTTTTAGATGACCATCCACAACATGAGTGCATTCAAAACAAGGAGTGCAATGTTTTGAGAGAAAGGCTGATAACACATGATTTGTAAATAACACTTCATACCTTTGTTTCTCATTGACACTCTTAGCACCAACCATTTCCACCATCTTTAGGTTCTGTCTTGAATCAAGCACATACAGCTCATCAGGATCCACTCCAGCCATCTCATCATCGATCTTACCATACCTATCTTTGACAGCCACAAAACATGTTACTCCTAAATTTGCCTTCTTTGGTCGAATAAAGGAACCTGAGGTGGAATGGCTGAAGTACATAAACAAACAATGAAGTTCAAGATCTTACATCACATGGACAACAGAAGTTCTGAATAATCATAAATAATGAACAGAGCTCTGCATTACTGAAACTTTATGTCCATTTGGCTCTGGTTTGGTAAAAACTTTTATTTTTTTCATTTTCATTTTTGCTTTTTAAATAGGGAAAATTAATGGAAAAAGTTAAAAAATTTATAGTAATTTATATATTTTTTATACTTACCAATGACCCAGACTTAGCTGGTGCTAACTCTAAAATATTCAGGGCCAAACACAAATTTTGCCCCCCAATCCCCAAAATTTGCATGCAAAACCGAAAATTAGAAGTCCTATCTGACCCTCCATACATTTTACCTTCCACGCATGCGCAGACTCCAGGAAGCCACCGAATCTGGTGCCAAATAAATCATTCTTTGTATAAAAAAAGATTATAATAATTCAGCGGGGAGGTACGAGTGCCCAGTACTGCCCACTCATGGGAGGGCCATTCCCATCTGGGTCATTGGTAAGTATAAAAAGTATATAAATTACTATAAATTTTTTAACATTTTTATACTGTACCAATGACCCAGACTTAACTGAATCGTAAAAAGGCGGAGGGCCTAGAACTTCGGAAATAGTAGATCAACATAGATCAAATCCTTCAATCCATGATGAAGAAATAAGAATTACATGTATGTCTCTTAATACCATAATAGAAGAGACATAACCTAATATGTATTCAATTATGTACATCCTAAATCTAAACATAAAATCATGTTAATTAAGATGTAACAAATAAACAATTTTAGAGGCTAGTCTGGTCTAGGCCCTAAAAATAATTAAGGCATACTGAGAATGAGAAAAATTTCCCATAAACCTACGCCACACAATAATATTGCTGCTGATCGCCGAACATAGTACGGACAAGACAGCTTCCTGAATAGTTACATACCCCATAAGGCAGAGAAGTGGACAAAATGCACCCCCCCCTCCCTTTTTTTGAACATAACTTCAAAAGAAGGAGGGGATAGCTCTAGAATCAATAAGCAGTACCCGGAAACGATATAAAAATATCGATCAGGCACTCAAAAAATTAATCCATGAATAATAAATGGTGCTTAACGCCACTTCACAAGCCAAGGCTATAGCAATGATTTTAGTAAATAATATTATCCGCTATAAAATATGCACTGCAGACGCCGTATACAGGTACGACGAAATCAATGAGAAATCAATTATAACATACAAAAGCGGGATAAGATGAACAAACTGTGCAGAGAAAACACGCTTCAAGATCATTCACGGGAGGCCTCTGAAATATTAAATCTGGTAAAAACACTCTCCAACGTGTACTATTTGATATCTACAACTATAAACACGTGAGAATATGCGATTAGAGAACCGATAAAATAGAGACCAGGATCTAGAAATGGAGGTATGAAAAAACGGCTCCAAAATCAGAAATTAAATACCAGAAACAAATGCAACACAACTGCATGTATGCGTAGGATGGTGCCATCCAACACGACCCAGACGCAACGTATGTATGTATTAAAATTTTTAAAATATACGCGACAGCGTGAGTGTGTGTGTGTGGGGGGGTAGGAATTCAAATATATGTTGAAACCTCCTCACCCACATTACTTAATCATTGCTGATGCAGACAGTAATAATATAGAGATCATAAAGCTACTTCACGTCTGAATACTCCGTAATGCCACTGAGAGCAGAGAATGACATGAAGAATAAAACTTCCCTTAAAGAAGAAAACCTTCTAATGTGGAAGCTTCTGGCGAATGCTCAATAGCAGACCCATAACCTCAATGAAATCAATAGAAACAAATGAATTGAAGGATACACATATCCTATCGTTCATTCCCATGAAAACGTCTGAGCGTCAATGTATGCGGTCAAAAGCCTTATACTAGCAACACAAATAATGGAAACTATTATTCCCATGCGCCGAAAACTTAACTATCCTGAAGAGATCCCACAAAAGATCATATAATAGCCAAACAGTTAGAATAAGCGCAAGATATAGCCAGCGCTTACTTACGCGCTGAAATCTTAAGCATTGACTGCTAATTGGAGGATAAATAACCAAAGCAGTACGAATAGCTGACTTATTTAACAATAGAATGAACATAAATGTCCCTTCTATTGAAAAATAATGACAACAGAAGCATACTTCTCTTCTGATAAACTCTGATGTGCATAGAGAGACCCTCGGACTCCCAATATATGAACTCACGCCCGAAATAATGGAGAAAACCGTAATATATGCCCAAACTTGACCTTATGTTAAAAGATTCTCTAAAACAAAACAGGTCAAGAGGGAAAAACATCTACCACTCCAGTTAATAACTGGAGTAGATGTGTGTAAGCAACCCATCGAAAAAAACGTTCCAAGCCGCTTCACACAACTCCATCCAATGCATAAAACTATCACAGTTAATGCGTCAGATAACAGATAAAAACGAGTCAAAACAGCTGGTTAATTCGCTCTGTGAAACAGAAGAACCAGCCAAATGAATAGTGGGATATATGAATTCTATCATAAATCCCATGAGACATTATCTAGTTCACAATACAAGTGATCTGAAGAACTATACTCGCTGCAAATGCCAAACGTTAGCTTATAGACTGAAAGATAATCATAAATAATCTAATTATCGACACCCAGTCAAAATATGCCGGACCGAGTTCTATAAGAGCCTCGAACCACCGGCTTAGGGGAGTCTGATCAGTAACTCAGTCTGACGAGAAACCCCTAACCAAGTGATAGTATAGACAAACCTAAAGAATTATGTATAGGAGAGATACCTATACCTTCGCTATGAGCCTTATAAGCGAATTGAGTCTAGGACAAACTCTCCTACTCTTTTGTTGGCTGTAGTCGATTAGACCCCAACTTAAAAGAGTCGAGAATAGATGCTTTCTTGTAGTTTAATCCTACAATAATGAAAGGTTACCATCGAAGACTTAGGTATATCTATACCTTTGCTATGAGTCCTAATAGACGATTTGAGTCTAGGACAACCTCTCGTACTCTTTCTGCTGGTGATGGTACATTAGACCCCAACTTAAAGAGACAAGAATAGATTCTTATCATAAAAACAAGAGTTGGAAGACTAAAGCAAACTATGGCAAGTTTTCCACCTAGTCAAATGCAAAAATGAAGACACAAGGCTTCGTTGCATCAGCATAACTCTCACTTAACATAAGTTAAGACCCAGAAATAAATACTATGTCTGTAAAGAATTTTAAAAGGTACAACGACCACAAAATTCCTTCCATACAGACAATGCGTCACACTACTTAAATTAAGTACATTAGACCATGAGACTAAATTCGTTCTGACTAAAGAAATTATCTTCTCAATTGCGTCTGAGCGAACAGCTAAATGATGAAGGTAAGGCTAAAACTCGGATCTTCGCCTGCTCAATCAATGCTGAGGAACTCTCAACGTCTTCCCCTGCTGTTTTTAAAAGTATGTGAACCATCACAAACAATTAACTAGAGGGCTGCCACATCCACGGGGCAGCTGATCCCCCCGAAAAAAGTGTGGTCATCATAAGATTTTCTAAGTTGAAAAGAGGCATAACTCTGGTAAAATTAATCAGGACAAACCCATTTTCGAACTTGACCCGTATTTTGATATGTTTGCACCACATATCAAGTTTGGTTACAATCAAACTATCTTGAGGGAAGTTACCATCCGGAAACCAAAAATCATAAGATTTTCTAAATTAAAAAGGGGCATAACTCTGGTAATATTAATCAGGATGAACCCGGATTCGAACTTGACCTGTATTTTTATATGTTTAAGCCACATATCAAGTTTGGTTACAATCAAACTATTTCAAGGGAAGTTATCATCCGGAAACGAAATGTAAACGGACGGACGGACGGACGGACGTATGGATGGATGGACGGATGGACGGACGGACGGACAAAAAAAAACGCGTGACGACTATATCCCCCGAAATTTTTTTTCGGGGGGATAAAAATACAGAGGAAGAAGATAAGAAACTGAATTACTTTTTCAACTGGAAGATAATATATAGTGTTGTATACAGAATCGAAGATCTGCGACACCCATGTAGACTTAACCGGAAAGAGATCTTACTACCCTGCTCTTAACCGGATGAAGTTAGCGTCTAACTATGCTAGCGGTTTCTCAAAATTGCTCGCAGCATTTTGAATCACTGGAACAAGATCAAGGAAATGATAATGTATGATATCTAGATCATCCAAGAGTTGTTCCGGAAGGAAAGATGTCCTATCCATAATATGATTAAATCAGATAGAATCACAGTCACTAGCTTCTAAACAGGTAGGTGACTGAACCAAATAAGCACTATGCAACAGCTCAAAATTTTGAGATCGACGTTGAGTGCTTCTGCCTTAGCGGGAATACTGCGATTAGCTGTGCAACTGCGACAGCAAGTCCGTTACAGAGGCCTAAGGAGCAGCGGTCACAAATAGCCTCTTCGCCGGCTGCTCCTAGGACAGGGAGTCCAATATAGTTATTACTGAGGACGACACCATGAATGAAACCTCATCTCCTTGGCTACTAGATGGTGCGACTTCTTACTAAAGATGGACCTTTGACGATGAAGACTGGGAAACCTGAGTCACTTAGCCAAGGTGCGGTCGGGAGTGCGTGATCCTCTTCTTTTCTCTTTACCGGACATGCATACTTCAGAACTTGTCATCTTCTTCTTTCCATCAACATTAGGGGAGCATGGATTCGATCCACAGTGCTCGCTATACCCTGTTCTCTCTCGACCATCACAGACATACCCGGCATCACATCATCCACATATGAATGAGATCCGCCGGATGAGCTAGCTGTTTTAGACAAGGGACATAAGCCTCCGTGAAACCTAACCCTTGTCTTTTTTAAAATCATAGATCACTTACCCACTAGCTTTAAATACAATGCAAATGTGACACATCCGGAGTCATGGTCCAAGTATCCAATCTTAACCGTTACACCGGCGACAGGGAACTGACACCACTCATTGGGTTTTATAGCCCTGTGCAAAATAAAGATCACTTTATCCGTATGTAGAGGAAACCATAAGACTAGCCGGCCTCGGACCTTATCGGTTTCCTCCTTCCTTTGTCACTGGGTGAGCCTACTTGCATATCATATCGATCGCTCCACCCTATATGATCTCACTTTTTCTAGCCCGGATTGTCTACACCCGGCGTCATAGTTCTCATGGGCTGAGTAACTACTTCACCGTTCGAGCTAACTAGCAACAACGGACCAACGCGGTCGAGTGCTTTTCGAACACAGAGGAAGCTCGAAATCATGGACGACCTGAACGAACATACCTCAGAACTTGTCCGCCAAGTTCCTACCAACATCCTCTGACCTCAGATGTTGTTGTAAGAGAGAGGGGCCTTTCTCTTGCTCACAATCACGGACCTGTACGAGCATACCTCAGAACTTGACCGCCAAGTTCCTACTAACAACATCTGCCGCAGAGTTGTTATAAGAGAGAGGGACCTCTCCTCTTCTCGACCGCAACGGACATACCCGGCATCACGTCCCTCAACTCAAGGTAGATCTGCCGGGTGAGCTATCTGGCGACAAGGTCATCAAACCTACTAAGGATCTAGGCCTTGCCTAATACCTGAGCACTTTTGCCGCTAGCTCTTGGCTGATTTGCGACGACAGCACACTCCCTGACAGCATCACGAAGCCACATCATGTTCCTGTTCCTCTGTAAATAGAAACTAAAGAACTATAGTGACCTTTTGACGAGAGGACCACTGAGTCCCCTCGCCGCGATAGGACCGATAGTGTCCACTCGCCTAACACAAACCATGATGCTCATCATTCAGATTAACAAATCTGATACATGGAGTAGAATTAGTGGTAGTACATCAAGTAAACTCATTACAATGACCAAGTAAACAAAGGAAATGTTTCCTCTATTTGCCATACTATTAGATAAAAATAATTACCTAAAACTAATATATGTCATTGTACCACCAACAAATCTACATATAATATAAAATAACATTAAATATAATCAATGAAATAAATATATCCAAAAGAAAAAACTCTTTCAAAAATAAAAAAAAAATTTTTGAAAAAATTTTCCTAATATAAGAGCCCAAGCTCCCAAAGGAAACGATGAGCCCAAAAAAGCCTAAGTGTGGACAAAATTATAAAAACTGTGTAATATAAACTACCACACTATCAGAATATTTAATGTTACCTACAACTGTTGTTCCTAAATAAAATTAGGAAACTATCTAAAGATGTAAACAAAACACCGGAATCAAGACCCCAGGCAATATGGCCCGAAGTCAGTAACAGAAACAAGACTATCTGATGTAAAGCAAGATCTTCCTCAGAAGAAAAAACGATACATTGGATGTAAGATGCATTACCAAAACGCCCGAACACCCAAAGGATGAGGACGTAACCCTGGGGAAGTACAGAATAATTTTCTGCATAAAACGTTAAACTCCCAATAAATTTATAAAAAATCTTTATAAAAATAAGCCAAAAAGCTTGGGAGCTTAACTGGGGGGATCAACGGAAGGCAGGGAAGGAATACTAAATAAACAGTGGATAGATCATAATCAATCAGAGATGATGTCAGGCTCATGTCCCAAAATTAGGGAACATGAACTAATTTTACTAAATAATAAACAATTACAGCCCTGAACGTATCAAACCACCGTTTCTTCCTTCCTTCATCCAGTTCTGTCCTTGGATCCACCAATTTAACCATTGATTTGTGTCTGGCATCATTATTAATTGAGATTTAAAAGCACAAATATCAGCTGTTGTTATCTGACAAGGGCCAAACAAAGAATGATTTATTTGGCACCAGATTCGGTGACTTCCAGGAGTCTGCGCATGCGCGGAAGGTAAAATATATGGAGGGCCAGACAGGACTTCTAATTTTCGGTTTTGCATGCAAATTTTGGGGATTGGGGGGGCAAAATTTGTGTTTGGCCCTAAATATTTTAGAGTTAGCACCAGCTAAGTCTGGGTCATTGGTACAGTATAAAAATATGATAAATTTACAGTACTTCTGTGTTGTCCACACTAGGATAAAACTAGATGGTGTCATTTGTGCAAAGCACACTATGGTATATCCCCACATTTGCATTCTTGATTATTGGTTAATACTTGATACAGACAGAAATGAACAGGTATTATATAAAATCTGAAACCCTTATGCACATCTAAACACCCTCCCTGAACATATTAACACACTTTCAATGTTTTGATTTAAACACTCTAGGAACATTTTGTTGGAAACTGATCCTCTAATGACAAAGTGATGGTATGGGTGCCACATGGGGCCAAATCAAAAATCTGAAACCTTTATGCACACCTAGACACCTTACTGGAACATGTGAACAACATTTCAACATTTTGAATTGAAACTCCAAGGAGCTTTCGCCAGAAACTGATTCTCAAATGACAAAAGTGGCGCTACGGATACCATATGGGGCTATATTTAAAAATCTGAAACCTTTATGCACATCTAGAGACCCTACTGGAACATATGAGCACACTTTCAACGCTTTGAATTAAAGCTCCTAGGAGGCTTTCGCCAGAAACTCCTAGCAGGATATTGTCGGAAACCGATTCTCTAATGACAAAAGTGGCGGTACGGGTGCCATACAGGGGCCACCTCATCAAAAATCTGAAACCTTTATGCACATCTAGAGACCCTACCAGAACATATGAACACACTTTCAACGTTTCAAATTAAAACCCCTAGGAACTTTCCACTGGAAACTGATTTTCTAACAATAAAAGTGGTTTCACTGGAAATACTTAGGGTCAAATCAAAATTCCGAAACCTTCATGGACATCTACAGATGCTACCGGAACACCTCAGCATAGTTTAAAGGTTTGATTTAAACACCCTAGGAGCCTTTCAATGGAAACCGATTTTCTAACAATAACAACAAGAGCGCACGTATCGCTGAAGCAATACAATGTCCCCTACCGGACTAATGAGCATTAATAATTATACAAATGTTATAACCTAGATGTGATCAGCATGAATTCCGTTGAAGCAATTCCTAAAAAAGTCCAGAAAACTGATATTTTGGCGCTTTTCCATATTTCCAAGGCCATAACTCACACAAGAATAATGCAATCAGCATGAAACTCAAACTTGATCTGTAAGTCATCATTCTATAGTAGGTTACCAAGAATGAAATCATTCGGTTGAAGTATTTCCAAAAAAAAGTCCAGAAAACTAAAGTATGACTGACAGACTGACTGACAGACTGACGGATGGACAGAGTGCAAATGAAACTTGATCTGTAAGTCATCGTTCTATAGAAGGTTACCAAAAATGAAATTATTCCGTTGAAGCGTTTCCAGAAAAAGTCCGGAAAACTGATATTTTGGCGCTTTTCCATATTTCCAAAGGCCATAACTCACACAAGAATAAGGCAATCAGCATGAAACTCAAACTTGATCTGGAAGTCATCATTCTATAGTAGTTACCAAAAATGAGATCATTCCATTGAAGCGTTTCCAAAAAAACTCCCGAAAACTGATATTTTGGTGCTTTTCCATATTTCCAAGGGCCGTAACTCACACAAGAATAATGCAATCAGCATGAAACTCAAACCTGATCTGTAAGTCATCGTTCTATAGTAGTTTACCAAAAATGAAATCATTCCGTTGAAGAGTTTAAAAAAAAAACTCCGGAAAACTGATATTTTGGTGCTTTTTCCCATATTTCCAAGGGCCGTAACTCACAGAAGAATAATGCAATCAGCATGAAACTCAAACTTGATCTGTAAGTCATCGTTCTATAGTAGTTTACCAAAAATGAAATCATTCCGTTGAAGCATTTCCAAAAAAACTCCTGAAAACTAAAGTGTGACTGACAGACTGACAGACAGACAGACTGGCGATGCCGGTAGGGGACTAATAAAAGTTGTTCCACTGGAACCACTTGGGGCCAAATCAAAATTCCGAAAACTTTATGCACATCTGCAGATGCTACCTGAACACCTCAGCATAGTTTAAATGTTTCGAATTAATTACATACTCTTGGTGATGTGAAGTTGACATATGGGACGGATGGAGATCACCACCATATCCCCGCTTTTTTTTCAAAAATATGGGGATAATAAGCCAGACATGTATCTTTTCTTGATGTTTCAAGTATGTAAGTACTATTACTGACTTTATACATATCCACACATAGCTGAGACAGATGCACAAGAATGTCAAATGGCATGAGATGTGTGGTTAACCAAAAATTTGGTTTGGTTTTGGTATCAAAACCAAAACCAAAACAATTACAGAAAACTTGTTGTGGTTTCCAATTTCAATGTTGAAAAATCTAATCAGGCCTTGACTTCTCAGAATAAAGAGAGAAACAACCTAAAGTTAACTTTGTTTTCAAACTTTAGAGTCGCGATACCCCTTTTTCAGAACAGCTGCACTAATTGGTATTGCATTTGAGCGTGGCATTTACCATGAAAATAGGTGACAAAATTACTTTCAACGTTCATCAGTTTATCAAATGCGGTTTCCTTTGCAGAACCGGAACTTGCCACTTGCTCCACATTTATAATGTCAAATATATTTAATTCCACAAATAATTTTGAAAGCTTGAACTCAAAAACGGCTTCAAAATCGCAGTTGAAGTCAGGATGGAAATTTAGGGTTACAATAAACTAGATGAGCAACTTGTACTCGATAAACTTTTTAGGGACGGCACAGTTTTTTAGAGTTGGTTGGGTTACCCTAAACACATGTATTTATTTATTTTTATTTTTTTTTGGAGGGGGGGGGGGGGAGGGCGTGTCTAATTTTGCAACAGACTCAAGGCAAAAAATCATTTTCTCAAACTTGAATCTCTTGAGATAATTTATGCAAATACACTGTCATTGTGCTCAGGAAATCAAGAGTATATTACACGGTATCCGGACAAAATACCCTCGGACAAAATACCCTTAGGACATAATACCCTAAAAAAAATACCCTTAGGACAGAATACCCTCAATGGGTAGGACAAAATACCCTTGGACAAAATACCCTCAGACCAAATGTATATAAAGTTGGATTTTTTTTTTTTTGGGGGGGGGGGGGGGGGGGGGGGGGTACTTGCATCTAAGGCACTAGCCGGTGTTTTGTTTGAAATAACAAGTATCAATATTTTTAATTTTTTTTATTAAACTAAATAGATATGAAGCACAATACCAATGGCAGAAAGCAATTGAATATGAAGCACAATATAAATGGCAGATAGCACAGAACATGAAACAAATCAGAAATGAAGTACAAAACAAAGAATTTTAACAAATCTTATTTCTTATGAAATATCTAATAATAATTTGGTGAGGAATAAATAAGTGGGTTTTTAACAAATCTTATTTCTTATGAAATATCTAATAATAATTTGGTGAGGAATAAATAAGTGAATTTTGATATTTTTAATGAATGAATTCTTTATTTCTAACTTAATGATTTGCGCTCTCTCAGACAAGATATATATATTATTATTTGATATTTTATAAGAAATTTAAAATATTTAAGTCATTTTATCTTGTTTGACAGAGCTCAGAATGCTTTGCCAAACAAGATAAGATAAGATGACTTAAATTCTAATTCCTTATGAAATATCTAATAATAATAATTTATTTCCTACTTCATTATTTTTCAGCCAATTTATATTTGATATTTAACAACTAAGATAGCCTTATGACATGACCAATGCCTTGCATAAACTCCTCAAGTGATTTTGTATTGTCACGGAAACTGGTACACAGATTTCTTAAGCACTCTGACGTGGTCTTCCTCTATTCACAGATAATGTTTCTTTAATAACATTTTTTAACTTTGACCCGAATGAATGAAAGGTTTTAGCATGCCGAAGGCGCGCAGGGACGATGTGGGATTTACAAATCCCTTGTGACCCGGTTAGCCTTATTTTATTTCACTTGGATCTTGGATCACACAGGCCTAGCTTTCCTATTGCCTCAAATGGGGTCTGAAGGGGTATGCATGCGGTTAGAATTCCCGGCAGTTTGCATTGGAGTGATAGATTGTCAAAGACCAAACCCTCAACGCCATTAAGACTATTAGAGAGTGGGCTCTATTCGGTTCCAGCTTGGAGATGGTAGAGGTTTGAGTCCCACCATGGTGGCGAGCCAGAATATAATGTTGTGCGATGGCAATTTTTAAGGGAAAAAGAAAAAAGAAAACCAAACAGCAACGCCGGTTTGGTAGCGGCCCCGGTATATGACCATAGCGGTTACAAAAAAGGAATGGAGAAAGCTCGTTTAGTTTGAAAAAAACGGGAGTCATCCATCAAGCCTTCTGGGAGATAGGATGCCGTATGTGATTTTGAGGTATCTGGTTATCCTTCGGGAATTCCAAATGACCTCCAAGCCCCCCCCCCCCCCCCCCCCCCCCCCACCCACAAAAAAAAAAAAAATAACAAAAATTGACCCTTCTATGAGTTCTTCATTTTACCCATGACAACAGACTACTTCAAAGGTAGACACATCTTTAATTTGTCAAGGCAGCTTGCCAATTAAGAAGATGTTATTATATCAAAACAGATTAGTTGATCCCATACACTGTTTTTAAAGCAATAATGCCATCAAAAGTAGACATATCTTTAATGTCTCTATCTAGACAGCTTGCCAATTAAGAAGATATTATTCCATCCGAACAGATTAGTTGATCCCATACACTGTTTTTAAAGCAATAATGTCTTCAAAAGTAGACATATCTTTAATGTCTTTATCTAGACAGCTTGCTAATTAAGAAGATGTTTATTCTATTAAAACAGATCAGTCGATCTCATACACAGTTTTCAAAGCAATAATGACTTCAAAAGTAGATAAAATTGCTACAAAAATTCAACTTTATATACATTTGGTCTGAGGGTATTTTGTCCTACCCATTGAGGGTATTATGTCCTAAGGGTATTTTTTTGAGGGTATTATGTCCTAAGGGTATTTTGTCCGAGGGTATTTTATCCTACAATCTATTACACATATGTGTTGCCCTGGAAAGAGAGTCCCTGTTGACACTGACGGGTGCATAAACAGGCCATAAAATTTGAGAGGAACAATTTTATCGTTCCTCTGGTGGTTATCTAAATGAAAAATAGGCCGACGAAATCGTCAGATGTTTACCCATACGCGCAACTAGTAGAAAGCTGTATGACGGAGGGCCACCACGGATGCCGACATTATGTACACCATACAAGGTATGGGTACATATAGAAACGGATTGGAGGAGTGTCTAATTTGATGGATGAAGGGTTAATATCTCCGGATCAAATTATCAGATTTACATAAAAAACTATACAGCACATCAGTAACCTGAATAAATATATAAAGTAACATGACACTCGGATTGATATTTTTTGAGTTATCTCATGCCAAAGGGATTGGAGGAATTTTCAATTTGAAGGATAAAGGGTTAATATCTCCGGATCAAATTATCAGATTAACACCAAAAACTATACAGCTCAGCACATCAGTAACCTGAACACAATTATAAAGTAACTTGACAATCCAAGCAATATTTTTCAAGTTATCGAATGCCAAAGGGATTGGAGGAATTTTCAATTTGAAGGATAAAGGGTTAATATTTCAGGATTAAATTATCAGATTTACACCCAAAACTATACAGCTCGGCACATCAGTAACCTGAACACAAATATAAAGTAACTTGACAATTCAAGCAATATTTTTCAAGTTATCGAATGCCAAAGGGATTGGAGAAATTTTCAATTTGAAGGATAAAGGTTTAATATCTCAGGATCAAAATACCAGATTTACACCAAAAACTATACAGCTTGGCACATCAGTAACCTGAACACAAATATAAAGTAACTTGACAATCCAAGCAATATTTTTCAAGTTATCGAATGCCAAAGGGATTGGAGGAATTTTCAATTTGAAGGATAAAGGGTTAATATCTCAGGATCAAATTATCCGATTTACACCAAACACTATACAGCTCGGCACATCAGTAACCTGAACACAAATATAAAGTAACTTGACAATCCAAGCAATATTTTTCAAGTTATCGAATGCCAAAGAAATGGATACGGACGCCGGACGGACGGACAAAGGATGGACGAACGACAGATGGTCACCCTGGATGCCGGCATTATGTGTACCATACATAGTATGGGTACACATAAAAAACAGATAAGCGAAAAGTTGTTCATCTGGAACAACAAACTGTTCGTCAAAAAGTTGTGTCTTATCACCTTATTTGTTAGTACTAATGTTCCAGCGGGAAGACCCCTCTCTTCAATGCTCAAACTCCCTAAGACAGCTGACACACCCTGTGCTTGCCACAGATGCTTTCAAAATCTGTGAACTGTCATACAATAGGACCATCATGAACGGGTCAAAATCCACGGGTTGTCATTTTTTCCACGCATATAAATCAGAGATGATCCACTATGACACCTAGCAAAATTTCCACCAATGAAGCACCGGGATAACCCGATGTCATAGTGAATCATCTCTGAATTATATGCATGGAAAAATGCCCACCCATAGATTTTAACCTGTCCATGATGGCTGTACTGTAATCGGTCCTCTTTATTATATCCAGATGAACGGTAAATAGGTTATCTCAAAATTTGAGATTTTATTCTCTGCAAAAATGAACACCTCATAAGATTTTCTACCTGAAATTATATTTAATCTTTTTCATAAAAAGTACAAGGACTTGCGAACTTTTTACCTCATAGACCACTGTATTGTACCTGGTGGCCCACGGGATGCTAGTTTGCAAATACTTCTTGTGTTTTGTTCTCAGAAATTTTAAATAATCGCTGGTGGAAAATGTATATGGCTGCAATTCAGTAGTAATTCATCATCCAGTATCCAGCTACTATAGTTCCGCCAGTTGAATAAACTAGAGGTGTGACTGTCCCAGATGGGCCTGCCCATGCCCACGGCTGCAATGATTATTCTAAGACAAAAAAGGGCATTACTCTGGTCAAAAAAGTCTGCTAAAAACTATAATCACAGGTGCACGGGTTCCCATGGGACTGAACATCCATACCACGTTTCAAAGGAATTGACCCATCAACAACTCAGAAAATCTCCAAACAAAATTCCGGCATTCTAAAACAATAAGGGGCACAACTCTGGCAAAAAATAGTCTGATTCCAGTATACCCCCCCCCCCCCCCCAACCCCCTAACTTGTTGGGAAGGTATAATTACAGTTTCAAGCAATTCGAGACAGAGAGTGCTTCTATAAAAGATTGGATTTCACTTGGATATCTCAACAAAGTGTCATGTTTTGTTTTATTTCATAAATGGGTAAATGGGTCGATTTGAAGTTATTTGTTTGACACAAATGCATGTACTGCCAAATGAATCTTCCTACATGCAAATGCAATGTATGCATTGTTATGTTTGTACATTGAAAAACGAAACTGAAACCAAAAGCCTGACTCTTTCAATGAAACCAAAACCCAAACCGACATGAAATTTGAAAAATGCTCATCTCTACAAATGACCCATTCAATGATTCACTGAGTGTGATAATCTTGATTTATTTTTTAAAAACCAGCATTTTCAGTTTTCTGGTACACTAGTGATTCCAGGGTTATTTATTTTGAAGAAAACCAAAATCTTTTTACAAAACTGATAAACTGCACAGCTCTAGTAACGAAACAAAGTTGAAAATAAATATTAGGTTATTACCATCATGGGGGTTTCCGAGATGGTGTATTGAGGTCAAGATCTCATCTCCTGGCATATATCAATGAGTCTGTTAGGATGAGATGATATATAACCCAGAGGCGAGGTCAAAAGAAAAGTGACCAACTCATCATTAAAACTAGAAACTATTTTATTGTGCGTAAACCAAAGTCACAGCAATATTGTATGAGTAATTAGACCATTCAAGGAAATCCTATGACATGATCAATCACTGTCACTTAAATCAAGAATGATTCTTCAGAATGATTGTTCACCATCAACTGTTTTCTGAGAGTACCTGACAGTGTTAAATACATGTTAAATTGGCAAGCTTTATCGACTTTGAGTATTACTTAAAACACTGATGTAAACATGAGTACAAATTGAATGATTCAATTACTTTTGCGAGTGAGTATTGCTTTGTAAATCTAGCTGAAGTACCATTCATCTGTGCATAGAATGTTGTTGCTACCCTCAATACAGATTTGTATTATGCCTAGGCCTTTTCACTTGTATTGGTCAAAATATATGCATGTTGTAAGATAATGTGGTTTACTTATTGAATACCCAAATTGGTAAACCAGCTATGCATTATCAGAAGTTAACAATTTTCATGAACAGGCTGAAAAGCAGGGTTGTTTCAACTTACGTTTGTTTGTTTACTGGAGTTTAACCCTTTACCTAACCTGAAAAGCAGAGACACTTGCAAAAATAATTCTTGAATAACTCATTTTTTTCATTTTTTGTCTCAAAAACATAGGTTATGACCCCTCGTTGGAACGAGCTCGACAAGCTCGTTCCAACGAGGGGTCATAACCTATGTTTTTGAGACAAAAAATGAAAAAAATAATGAAAATTAATTGGCGATTTTTAAGAATAGCGCTGGCCGGTTTTGGCCGTTACGTTAGGTAAAGGGTTAATGACATTTTCAACAACCAGAGTCACATCATGTTGGACAGTTTTACAGGTTGAGGAAGCCAGAGTTCACAGAGAGAATCACGAGCAGTGGCAAACAACTGTCAGACCCTTGTATTTACTAATCTGGAACAAGCAGAGTTTGCGGCAGTTGAAATCAAATACATCATCAATGTGCAGTACGCCTTAGTACACTGCACCACCTTGTCCCCACGTTATTTTCTCAAAGTCAAGGGTAAAATTCCTTAAGCACTATTCAACTTTTATTCATCTGACCATTTGTGGTCCAGTACCAGAAATTCATAGATTCACAAAATCATTCCAATTTCATATCAATTTCTATGGAACTCATTTAGAAGATTTGCTTTGGAGATCACTAAAGCTCATCCTAAAATCAAACTACTAAACTTGCTATAAAATAGAAACTCACTCTATGTATAAACAAAGAGAATGGATTATCACTGAAAACACCAACGGCTGGGTAAGTTTGGGGATTCTTTTGGGTTTCTTCAGGGGTCGAATATGGGATCATTTCTCTATGGCATTTAGGCATGTTTTATTCCACCAATTCAATCAAAAAATTTCCCAATCAAACAAAAATTTAATTCACAATTGGTGTCCTGAACTGAGCAGACATAAGCCCCTGGAAATTCAGTAACCCCACACAGAAAGGAACAGAGAAAGTATCTGAATTCAAGAGCAAACATGTCTTGTTTAACCCTAAAAGACTTAAATCCGACTCCAACAAAATGGGTACACAAGGGCAGGTTTTAGATACACTTGCATATCACATTCTAAGAACCTTTTCAGTTGTTTCTAGGCAAGTCTTGGCTGCAAAGCCACAGATTAAAGACTGGAAAAAATTGTCAAAAGATGCATAAATATCTCCAGGCCTTCATTTACTGGGGTTTAATGACACTTTTGACAGTCAGGATACCTCGTGTAAGGCAGTTTTGCAGGTGAAGGAAGCAAGATTACCTGGAGATAACCACTGAGTAATAGCAAGCAACTGTCAGACTCCCCAACATACTAACTCCCCACAAGCAGGGCTAGCAATTGTTGAAGACAAGTGCAACATCAGCATGCAGTAAGCCTTAGTACACAGTGCCACCTTGTATCCACTTGGGCAATTGGGATGAAGTGCCTTGTCCAAGGACAAAATGCAGTTGCCCACTGATGGGGATCAAACCACGGACCTTTCGACTTGAAATTCAAAGCCATAACCACTGAGCCACCGCGCTCCCCACAAGACTATTATCAAGTCATTACATAAATAGTTTGTCTGAGGTGAAATTAAAGGCAATGTGTTCAAACAGGGGCTGAAAGTTTTTAAGGTGCTATGCCTGTTGCAAATTGATTTTGTGTTTTGGACTTGAGCTTGAACCTTTACCTAGTCCAACTACTGGACGCAGGCCTGAAAATAAGCAGTCTGACATTTGCAGAATGAGGTCCCCAGAGGGTGAATTTGATAATGCTATTCCATAAAGTGGGCCAATTTATCCTCTGGGTACCTCTTTCTGTTTAGTTTTGAGATCCTTATTCAGATTGAGGTTCACACGGGGTAAATTTAGCGATGCTACCCTGCTGAGCAGGGTAGCATAACTAAATTCATCCTCTGGGGACCTCATTTTGCAGATGACAGTCTGCTTATTTTCTGGCTTGACTGGACGTCCATATTTTCTCTAAAATACAAAAAAGGTCCAATTTTTTGTTTAAAAATATAGCTTATTACCCCTTCATTGGAAAGAGCTCCATGAGACTTTTCCAATGAGGGAGTCAAAATCTATGTTTGTGAAGTAAAGAGTTTAAAAATAACAGGATCTGAATGGCGATGTTTGTGTAAAATGCTGGACAGATTTTTCCAACATATTGGATAAAGGTTAAACAAATCCTAAAAGCCAAAAAGATCCAGCTGTCTGGAAACATTTATTCTTTGAATTTATTATCTTATATTTTTCTATTCACAAGCTGAAAATCACTTCAGATGTCTAATAATCATATAGAGGATCTCTAATGAGTCGTGATTTCATATGAAATTTTTATACTGAGTTAAGTAAAATCGATCTGAGTCAAGGTTCAAATTGTGGTGAATTTGAGATTCTTTTTATCACATAATGTGTAATTTAACCTTGACCAGCAATGTTTACAAAACCCAAAAGCCACATTTTATTCAATTTTTTTCATTTTTTGCCTCAAAAACGTAGTTTTTGACACTTCATAGGATTGAGCTCACTGAAATCGTTCCAATGAGGGGTCATAAGCTATGTTTTTGAGACAAAAAATGGAAATATTTAGTTATTTAGGAAATGATTTCTGCAAATGTTATCTGCTATGTTGTCAGAATCAAGTACATGCACAGGGGAACGATAAAAGGGTTATGCAAAATTTGGAAAACAGCAGTCCTAGTTCTATTAGCACTGATGTAACAGATTGTCAGCAGAAACGACAATGCTGCACTGAGTGTTTGTGCTCAGAATAGACTTTGGAACATAAAAGGAAGAGTTAGTCTCATTGCACTTAAAATACATGATGAAGCAAATGTTTATACCTTGTTTTGAAATATCTTTTACCGTTGTGTGAACCATCATGTTTTCCTCTAGAAGAATCGTCCCATTCCATACCTAACCACACACCTGAAACAAGTCAAATATTATGGAGACGGTGTTACATTTTGCAATTTCATTCAGGCCTGGCAGGAGAGCGATTTATTTGCTCGCCAACTGCTCACCTTAAAAAACTAGCACTCCTAGCCTTAGAAAATAATGTTTACCATAACAACATATTCCTAAAACCCACACCTTTTCAGATCTCTGCTCTGTTAGTGATCTCTGTAAGATGGCCACACTGCCTCTCCCACACCTCTGGGCCTTGCTGAGGCCCGGAGGTGTGGGAGGAGCAGTATGGCCACCTCACAGAGACTACCTTGTTAGCAGCACCAAATAAAATGTACAAAGCCCACTTGGCAGAATTCATGAATAGTAAAACTTCATTTTGCCTCTTTTAGCTTTTGTAAGCTTGAGGAGAGCTAATCAATCCCCTAGGGCATGGGAGGAGGGGCAATTTTTAGCCCTCCTGCATTTTTAGGAATGCCAGGCCTGTTCATTTCAGTATGTTATCACTGTTCAACAAGCTCATTCCAATGAACTCAAACAATACTAACCATACAGTAATAAAATAATAATAATAACACTTTGGCCGGCCGCTGATTTGTTGCAGTTCTCGGGTGAGAAGTCCTTGGTTACCCCTGTACTCTCAACTGCCTCCCTATTCCCATGCTTCTTCTCTCCACCCAGCACTCGGAGACGAACTGCTTGATGACATCCCTTGCCCCATTCTTCCCAATCTCTCCGATTAGCATATTAACCCTCTCCTTTGAGTCTCTCACTAACCACATGTCCTTCATTCTCCCATCCCACTTCCCCATTATACTCCCAGTGAATCTTATCCTTTTAGACTGGAATTTTGGGCATTCTAGAAGAAAGTGTTTCAGGGTCTCCACCAGGACCAAAATACACATCTGGCACTCCTTTTCACTGTTTTTCCCAATTTTTCCCCTCAGCTCCAGGGACCATGACCTCAGCTTGAACAACAGTGACCCCAACAGGTGCCATCAAGGTACTCTTCAAAATCAGGCTTCTCTTTATCACGCAGGCCACCCAAAGACCTCTTTGATTTGACCCCCATCTCGCCAATTGAGGTTACCATCCTCCATGACCCTTTCTCGGGCGATTTTTTTACCCTGGTTTGCCCCAACGTCTAGGTCCGACTGTCCGAGATGTGTAGTTCAATGAGTAGTTCTTTATTAGCTCCCTCACTTGGACCATCCATCCTGTCTTGATATTTGAGCTGAAAATTACTTTACACCATCGGCTGTCGGGGAGATTTACTAAATAATTAAGATAACCAAATTTCAGTAAGTCTATCCTGTTCTTGATCCTCATCCACCCAAGCTCACCCATGATTGCTTCTAGTGCTGCGGCATTACTCAATCCCGTTATCCATCGGCCTGCATCGTTCTGCAGGGTTTCCAAGCTCTTTACAGCCATCTGGTTTAGGAGTACCACTTCCGTACCATATGTTATACTTGGCAGACCCACCATTTCCCAAATGGTTTTCTCCACGAAAACCTTATTGAAACTGTTTCTCCCTATAAGTTTCATTTGGTTAAGGATTCGCCTCCCCTTCAGAATCAATTTATTTGTGTGGTTTCGGTAGATGCCTCTCCTTGTGATGTTTATATTTACCTCCAGATCCTCGTAATCGCTAGTCTCTCCTACACTAAGAAGTTTGCTGCTACCTTCAGGAATACAGAACTACCCCACTCTCCACCTTCGAGTGGGGTCCACTTTGCGGCCCACAGGTATAACTTTGCTCTTGCTTAAGCCTTTCATTCAGTTCGCGTCTCCATTTGCTCCCACATTTCCCGACAATTCCCAGCATTTTCGCTAGCCCCTCTTCGCTTTCTGACACTAGCACCATATCGTCTGCAAAAAATAGCCCTGGGATCTTCAAGTCCCCAACTGCTACCCCCTCGTCGCTATGCAGGAGTTCATCTCCTAAACCTTTGATGTACAATGCAAAAAGAATTGGTGAAAGGATACACCCCTGTTTTAGGCCTATTTTCATAGGCACACGTTTTGTTGTTATGTTACCCAGGCTAAGTTCACTCTGTACATCTTTATATAATGCTTTCAGAATTCCAACAAACTCGCCTCCCTAGCCCAGAGTCTCAAGCTTTCGCCACATACCCTCCCTCCATAGTCTATCGTATGCCTTTTTTACATCCAGAAAGGCCATAAACATCTTTTTCTTTTTTGCTTTCGCGGATTCTATCATTTGGTATAGCATGAAAAGATGGTCAGTGACTCTCCTTACCTTCCTGAAGCCATTCTGAATCTCTCCCAAAAAACCCTTCTCAATCACCTCCTCTAATCGCCCATACAGGACTTTACAGAAAACTTTTCCAATGTTGCTAATGACAGAGATCCCTCGATAATTATCCAAAATGTCTTTTTCACCCTTTTTGTGAATAAAAGTCACTTTGCTTTCTCTCCACTCTTTTGGGGCCTCTTGTTTTTCTAAGGCTAAATTGAATAGGGCAGTTAGGCTTTCCAGAGTTCCTCTCCCACTTTTTTGATAAACTTGTTAGGAATTTTGTCCACCCCTCCCACTTTTCCATTCCTTAATTTTGAGATCACCTTTTGTACCTCCTCCGTTTTAATTTCACTACACACGAAGTTCAATAGATTTTCCTCGACCTGGTTTGGACACTCTGGTGGGTTTCCCATGCCCCATCGCTTATTGTTTACCTTTTCCCAGTGCTTGACTAGTTCAGATGCGATTTGGTCTTGATCGTCTGTAACTCTGCCATCTACTTTAATACTCTGGGGATTACTACCTTTGTTATGCTTAATCACCCATTTCCAAAATAGGTTCGAACTCGACCCCCCTGTCATTCTTATCGTCCTAATAAGACTTTTATTTTGCACTCTCCGATTATCGTCTTTAATCTTATTTACTTTATTTTGTGCTTGTTGGTATTCTTCCTTTGCTACCATGGCCTTGTTGCTTTCTGCCCAATTGAGTTTTCAACTTCTCCTGTGTGCAGCACATATAGCTTTTCTACCCTTCATGGACCTTTTCAGTTCTTCGTTCACTCTGTACCCAAGTTCCCAACTTCCCATGTTGGCACCCTAATCTTTCCTATACTTTTCTTCCCTGCCTCCACTAGGCTCACAACTATGGCATCGGCCATTTTCTGGACACTGGCCCCCTTCTGTACGGTTGCAAGCTTTGGTTTCAATTTTTCTTCGAACTTCGCCCAGTCAGCATCCTTTTTGAGTTCCCAAATCTCCTTGAAGCATCCTTTGCTTTTTACTAGGTTTTTGGCCCTCATCGTCACTGTAATCAAGTTGTGATCACTATCCAACTCCCTTTTACCCTCATCATCCACTTCTACCCCTATCACCTCCCTCCATAAATTAATATCTGAGAGAATACATTTGATTATTGATTTTCTGTCATTTCTCTGCCAGGTCCATTTCCCCTTACACCTTGCATCCATATTCAAAATCTTCAGACCGAGCTCATTTGTGAATTTCAACAGCTTCCTTCCATTCCTGTTGACTTTCTTTCCCCGCCCTCTATGCCTTCTTTCTTATCACCTATGTGTCCATTAAAGTCACCCATCAAAATTATACCGAGCCCCTGGTTTTCTAGTTCTGTGATATTGGACCTTAGTGTTGAGTATATCGAGTTATTCCACTCGGGTTTGCTTCCCTCCACCGCACAGGACACAATCCCAAGGGCAATACTTTTGTTTCTTAGATTGATCTTTACCCATCCAATTTCTTTTGATACCTCAGCCGAGGTGCTGACATCTTCCAGACCTGTTATCGGCGATAGTTTTAAATTCTCTTTAATGCACATGCCTACCCCTTACCCCTTTTTCTGGCCTTCCGTTCGCCCCTACACCTATCCACACGCACCCCCTTACTTGGTCTACACGTTCGTGTCTTAACCACGTCTCGCTTAAGCCCATGACATCAAAGTCCTCAATGTAGCAATTTCACTTACTTTCCGGTGGAGACCCGGGATGTTGCTATAACGCACTTTCAGGGTACCGAGATTCATTGGCTTCTGCCTACTGGTCCCATTGTTTTCTGACGCTAGCCTTGGTAAACTTATTCTGTCACCCTCGCTCTTGTTCACCCCACCCGTATCCACTCTTGCTATACTTGCCTCTGGCCTCCCTTCCCACTCCTCTCCAAAAAAGGTTCCGCTACCTGTAGAATTTTATCCCCCAATACCCGTTTCCCCATCCTGCTAAGATGCAGCCCATCACGCCCATACATGCTCACGTTGCCCCAAAATGTGTCCCCAATGGTCGATAAAGGGTATTCCCAGGTCAACATAGTAGTTCTCCAACTCCTCAATCAGTGCCAAAATCCTTGAGTTCCATTCGTTCACACCCCCAAGGACTAGCAGGACCCCAGATACAACTATTCTTGCATTCCTATTTAACAGTTTGCTTACTAAACATATGTACGACTCCACCAAACTTACTGACTTTCTCTCCCCGATATTGTTGGTCCTCACATGGACCACCACTACCGGATCCGATCCTGAACCTGCCACAATACCATCTACCCGGTCCCTCAGATCCTCCACCTTTGCCGCCGGAAAACACAAGTCGGTTCGATTAGAACTATCGGGACCACAAACCACATTATCAATCCCACGTACAATGCTACTCCCTGCTACAACTAATTTTCTTCATCTGCCCCCAGTTCCTATATCATCTGCAACTCGCCTCCTTTTGCATGCCTCCGGCCCCCCCTCTTTCTCTTCACCACCCTCTTTACCCCATCTGTCCTAGCAACATCAGCAACCACCTCTCCCCCCTCAATGTCCCCCTCACTCTCATCCCCAGGGGTATCATAATCTAAAACACTGAACCTGTTCTCTAAACACTGCCTAGCAACCTTGGCAGCCTTACACCGACTCTGGCTTCCTGACTCAATGCAGCCCTGTCCTGAAGCAACATACTGGATCCCCCCTCCGCCTCAGTTACAGCCCCACATCGAGCGTTCTTCCCCCACGTTTCCTGCCTCCCAGTTTCCTCCTTGAATCCACAACGATCTTCCACCCACCTTCCACCTCACCATCATGGGTAACCTTCAACGGTGTGATTCCAGATACACCAGCCCTCCCCAACCTCCCCTTCAGCTCTGCAATTTCCTGCTCGAATCCAACACACTTCTCTAACAACTGTAAAATATCCCTGCAGTTCGCACACACACAGCTGCTGTCCACTGGCCCACTACCACCATACCTCATATCACACTGTCTGCACGCCTCTGTATCCTCAATCTCTCCCACCTACACCTGCACCCCCTCGACTCACCTCCCCCTGACCCTTATTTTACCCTAAAATCCTCCCCTAACACACATACAAACTAAATATATAAATATCCTCTCCTAAAAATAAACTAATAAAAAAGAAATACTTATAAACAACTCTAGAAGACAATCTTAAAAATAAACTAATAAAAAAGAAATACTTATAAACAACTCTAGAAGACAATCTTAAATTTTCTTCGTGAGTAGTAATCACTGAATGTATTTGCTAAAGTTGGTTAAACAAAGGAAAAAAAACATCTCAGTACCACACAAAATAACTCCAGTTCAAGGTCAAGTCCTTTAAGCATGAAGACAATTTTTCTAATGCGTCAGTTTCATTACCTATATCCCAAGTTTCCCCTGCCTCATGAATGAAAATACATGATATTTAATAGAAATTTTAGTAAATTTCATGGATTTCCCAGGTTTGAAAAATTCAATTTTTAATCATTTTAGTATAAAGGCCAGTTCAATCTACCCTTGACATTTCAATTTTAACTGACATATGGCTGAAAAAGATGCCGAGAGAACTTTAGGAATCATGTAACAGCAATCAATAAGCTTGGAAGAAAATTTGCACACTATTTAGTGTTTATTTATTGGTGTTTAACTGGCTGAGCACTAGAAGACTCTATCATGGCTCTATTGAAAAGTGCTGAAAGCCACTTTAGTGGCATTACACTATTTATTTAGCTGGTTTGCTCAACAGCAGAAACACAATATGTATATACAATGTAACACAACAATTGTTTATGAACCAACTCTTGCTAAATAGTGCTCCCTTTTTCAGAAACATAGTGTTCTTGAGAAAAATACTCATGTTTCAAATCACCTTTGAAAAATAATTCAGCACTCTACCATTTAAAGTCACTGTTATGTAATACCAATAATAGTAGCAGAAAGAAATCTGAGAATCAACAACAATAATTCAATTTTAACTATTCTAAAATTTAATGACACAAATAAATTGCAATGAGAATGATACAAAATCTTTTACACTATTTAGTTTCCAATACAATGAAGCAGAAATACTTAACAGTAAGTCCCAAATAAAGTTCAATAGAATCCAGTAATCCAGTTATGAAAAAACTTTCCAGCTGGTATTATAATGTCCAAGAATGTGTTTGCAGAAACAGTATCCAATAAAGTGCAATGAAATGTTCACTCGAACATTCAGCAGTTTCCAATAAATTGCAATAAAGCACTCAGTAAAATTCAGCTGGAGTTAATATTCAACAAGTATTTGCTCCTCAGGTAGTTTGAAAATTATCTAGTTGAATCCTGGTTTTTCACAAGAATAAATCATGGTTTACACAAGAATAAATTCTCTTCAACTTTTGGAAACACTTTTCCAAACACTTTTGCGATAGAAAATGATGTTCAGCAATATTCTGTAGAATATATATTAATCCTTTACCTAACCTGAAAAGCAGACGACACTTCCAAAAAAAATTCTTGAATAACTAATTTTTTTCTTTTTTTGTCTCAAGAACATAGGTTATGACCCCTTGTTGGAATGAGCCCGATGAGCTCCTTCCAACGAGAGGTCATAACCTATGTTTTTGAGACAAAAAATGAAAAAAATAATGAAAATTAATTGGCTATTTTTGAGAATAGGCTGACCGGTTTTGGCCGTTATGTTGGGTGAAGGGTTAAAGGTGAGAAGATTACAGTAACAGTTATTGCTATTACTGCCTTATATAAACATTTGGCTTTTGACTAACGTCTGCCTTTTTATTTTCCAATTCTGTAACTCTGTCAACTTCCAGAGAGATACTTTTGCAATTGATTTCCTGGTAAAGAGTAGTTCAAATCCTTACCACAGAAGACCCTGGATATCTTGAAAGAAACACTAGCACTTGAGGGCAATATTCTATAGATTGTCGTATTCCTGGTCTTCTTCTTTCTGGTTATAATTCTGTTAAAGTCGGGTGACACTGAAACCAACCCCTGCCCCAACTCTGTCAACTTAGAGCATACCCACGATACTTTCAAAATTCTCCACCTTAACATCAAGAGCTTAAAACCTAAACTAGAGTTCAGTGTGAATCTTCAGCATTTGTGGTTCTGCCATACACGGAGACCTGGCTGAACAACACAGAACCCACATCAGATATATTGAGAAATGGTTTTCAGGAACCATTGAAATTCAACAGGCTAAACAGGGTTGGTGGGGATGCCATTTACATCAAGAACGAGATCCCATTCCGACACAGACCTGACCTCGCCGCCATGTTGTGCTAATGGGAGAAATATTTACAAAAGTGAGAAAGCCCCTTTTATTATGGGGTGTTCTACCACCCACACAACAGTCCGGATACTTGGGATGCCAAATCAGCCTCCACTGAAAAAGCTCAAGATACATTAATTTCAGACATTATTGTCAATGACAACCAAATGACTCCCTCAAGAAGTGTCTTTTCTGAAATCATCAAATGTTTTAATCTAAGGCTGTTTGGGCATGATCCAACTTGCTTTACGAAGACATCTGCCTCGCCGATAGATCTTTTTGCAGTCAGTAGCACAAAAGTGCGAGGTCCTAGGACAATTTATTTCAGATATGATCCATTACCCAATTTCCATTGAAGTTGAATTTGTGAAGCCACCACATCTTATCTTTAAGAGGTGCATATGGTTGTATTCACATGGCATTAATTATGGGACACTGAATGAAGCTTGCGCCAATGAAGACTGGGACTCACTGTTTGACATCCCATGCCTTGATACCGTAGTGTCTCACTTCATGAATAAACTTCCTGACATTGCATCCAAATATATATCAAAGAAACTTGTTACTTCCAGTCCCCACCAACTGAAATGGATGCACAATGAGATAAGATTTCTGATAAGGCAAAGAAAAAGCTTTTATCGAATAGCCAAACAAACAAACAATCTGTATTCCATGGCAAAATAGAAACTTACATGTAACGAAGTTGTAACAGCTATAAGAAAGGCCAAAGCTTTATACATATCTAAAGTTCTATCCACCCTGTCAAATAATGAAACATCCTCATCACAGCGGTGGAAGACCCTAAAGTCGTTCATTGGTAGTGACTATGTAGCAGAAATCCCTTCCATCTGTTACTTAAATAACATATACTCCTCAAAAGCGGAGAAAGCAGAAGTGTTCATTGAATACTTCTGTTCTATCCTTTAGGTTGATGACTGAAATGCCTCTCTCCCTGACACACCAGCCCAAGCTGCACAAACAATTGTTAGTATAACTCTACACTGCAGGGAAATATATGACACAATGAAGACGATAAAGGTGTCTAAAGCATCCAGTTTAGATCTTATAAGTAAGTGTCTTCTTAAGGAAAGTAAATTCTCACTATGTGAGCCACTCTCGGTATTATTTAACATATTGCTGAATAACTCATATTTTCCTTTGTTGTGGAAAAAAGCCAATGTTTCCCCTATTCTGAAGAAAAGACCCTCAAATTTAATCACTAACAAGGTGCAACACCACCTGTATGCTCAGCCAAGGGTTTCTAAGTTGAAGGGTTTCTAAGTTGAAAAAAAGTGGAAAAAGGCCCATAACTCTAGAAAAAAAGAATGGACATAACCTGTTACTTATGAATATCCTTTCCCCCCATGGTGGCTTATCCGCAAACCAAAGATCATTTAAATCCAACATCGACTGACTGAGATATGAAGGTCCTAAGTTGTTATGAATGGAGGGATGGATGGAGGGATGGATGGATGAACGGATGGACAAACGGATGGTTGAACGGATGGACGGATGCTCCTATAAATCAAGTTTATGTGGATAAAGTATTTGAGGAATTTAAAATGCATGGACAACCACTAAAAACTCTTTTTTAAGTCTAATTTCTGGGTGGTAGCAAACTCTAAGCCTTTCAGCTTACTCACCCTAACCCTTATCCTTACCCTAACATAAAATCCCTGAAAATACAACACCCATTTTTTGTCACTTTTTAGCCACATTAACCATTTCAGCCACATAAAAACATTTAGCCACATAACTCACTTTTTTAGACACATAAATGCCATTTGTTAGTTTAACTTTATGTGGCTAGTCACATAAATCAGACTAGACACATAACAGTGCTGTGTACCAACAACTAGGCACATAAACCTGATTTGTCTGCACGGACGAACAGACGGACGAACAGATGAACGAATGAACAAATGGACGGACCCCATTTCTATATCCCCTGCAAACTTTGTTTTGGTTGGGGATAATTATCACCCAATCTCACTGTTCAGGTGGTTGTTAAACTGAGCCTTCTTCCTGGAGACCCAGTAACCCTGGTGTTCCACAAGGATCGATACTCAAATCCTTATTGTTCTTGATTTACATCATTGATATAACTGACAATTTACACAGTAGCCTTTGACTTTTTGCAGATGATAATCATTATATCTTAGTGTAGAGAATCCCGAACAAGCTTCAACCTTAATCAATCAGGATTTGGTCACAACAGAACATTGGGTCCAGACATGACTGGTTGAATTTGGTCCTAATAAAATGGAGAGTATGCTTACGTCACGTAAAAGCAATCCTTCTGTCCACCCAGCATTATTTCTTGGTAATACCCAGACAATGGAAGTCACCAACCACAAATGCTTAGGAGTGATACAAACAGTTCCATACATGGAATGATCACATTGATCATATATGCTCAAAAGCCTGGTCATGCTCAGACCTACTGAGAAGACAAAAATTTAATCTTGACCGTAATGTACTTTATTAGACCTCTCCTCAAATATGCAGAAGCAGTCTGGGCAAACTTTCAATATCCAAAATAGCTGACTTGGAAAAAATACAGACAGCACCTGTCAGAATAATTACAGGAGCAACTGTTAGTGGCAGTAAGACCCTTCTATATTCCAAAACATGCCGGGAGTCACAAGCAAGACGCCGTAAACACAAATTAATTCAGTTTTTCAAAATGTTTCACTGCTTGTCTCCCCCTACATTTCCAACAAAGTTCCTCTTGTTATGAAGGTGCAAAGAATAAGAATTCTTCTGGCTTTAGAATCTAGGACAAGAATCAAATGAACATTTTGCATGAATCAAAGTTGATTCTCATTGTTTTTCTTGCAAGAATCATTTATGGGAATCGATTCTGATTCGCACATGAATTTTAGGCCCTGCTCATCTGTACTCACAATATCTGTGCATAATAACAGAAACATACCTGAGGTTGATGGAATGACCCCAATATATTTCACTGTTCCAACATGTCCTTCACAATCAACTCTGTTACCAACCTCTAGCAACTTGCCATCACCCCTGATTAAATCTGCAAAATAAATATAGTACTGAAACTCAATATCCAGAATGTTAATTAATTACAGAACTGTGATCTTAAAACCAATTTTTTAGTGATAAGATTTTGATGAAATCACAATGCACTTTCGAAAGTGAATTTGGACAGTACTCACTACTGTGATCATAAAACCAGTATTGTTTGCAAGTATATCACGATCCAATTGCTACTCTATTTCAAGTGGCTCACAGGGGATGCAGAAAAAAACACCTTCATGGAGTAACCAAACCTGATGGCCAACAAAGCCTGCAAATAAGCAGTCTGTCATAGTCAATCGGGTTGGCAGGATTATGAAATTTCATGATTGACTTTTAAAGAAGACTGATCAATTAAAGTCGACTTTAATTGCACTCTATGACCTCTAGAAACAACTATACAGAAAACAATATTTTCGGTCATTAGTTCCTTGGCCTGGACATTCTTTAGGCATGCAGGCATGTTTCACTCCTACTGCTGCTCGAGGAAAAATCAGACTCCTGACCATCTGAGGTTTACATATGGGTGGTTTTCAAATTTCTTGTCGGTTTCGGTTTCATTCAAAGAGTCGGGTTTTCGGTTTCGGTTTTCATTGTACAAACATAACAATACATTGCATTTACATATAAGAAGATGTATTTGGTGCCAGTCTGTATCACTGGAATTCCCTTTCCAGTACAACTCACCTATGTAATAGCCTATACCGGTACTCTGATTTCTTGAGCGCAATGTATTTGCATAAATTATCTCAAGAGTTTCAAGTCTGAGAACAAGAGGTCCCAGGGGACCTGAGGGCACTCACCAGACATGGTAGACTAAATATCAACCCAGAGAACTGATTTCAACAAGTTGCATCTGCTCCTCATTTCAAACTAAGTTACAATTCAAGTTCCCACAGTGAGCCCAAATATTGACCTAGGGACATGGCTTGAACAAACTTGAATCTCCCCCCCCCCCCCCCCCCCCCGCCCCCCAAGGATGCTGCATACCAAATATCAAAACATTCCGACTGCTGGATCTGAAGAAGAAGATTTTTAAAGAAAACTCCTCATTTTGAACTAAGTTATCATTCGGGCTCCCACAGTGAGCCCAAATATGGACCTATGGACCCCCACCCCTCCCCAAGGATGCTGCATACCAAATATCAAAACATTCCGACGGCTGGATCTGAAGAAGATTTTTAAAGAAAATTCCTCATTTTGAACTAAGTTATAATCCAGGCTCCCACAGTGAGCTCAAATATGAACCCAGGGACTTGGCTTGAACAAAATTGAATCTCACCCCCCTAAGCATGTTGCATACCCAATATCAAAAGATTCTGCCTGGTGGATCTTGAGAAGAAGATTTTCAAAGACATTTAGGCGAGGTGGTGGAGTAGGCCTTCTGCATAACATATACTGAGCCCAAATATAAACCCAGGGGGCCGATTTGAACTAACTTGAATCAGATCCACCCCACAATGTTGCATACCAAATATCAAAAGATTCTGCCTGCTGGATCTGGAGAAGAAGATTTTTTAAGAAATTTGCCTGAAATGCACTAAGTTCGAAATCAGGCTCCTATACTGAGCCCAAATATGAACCCAGGGGGGCCAATAAGAACAAACTTGAATCAGATCCACCCTACAATGTTGCATACCAAATATCAAAAGATTCTGCCTGCTGGATATGGAGAAGAAGATTTTTTAATGTTTTTCCCATTGCCTACGGTGTTAAAAAGTGCTGACTCAGCACTTTTTCTTTCTAAGTCCCGAAACTGTACCCTATGATAAAACCGATGGCAATTTTTTTTTTGCCAATCCTTTCTGTTGGTCCTAAGGAAGCTTCACACCAAATAAAAATTCTCGGTGCCGTGCAGTTTTGGAGATATGGGCGCTTTAATTTAATTTTTTTCTATTTTTAGCTCCTGCGGTTCCCACGGGGCTGCAGGAAAAATTTTTTGGCATAAATCAAGTATTTATAACCCAATAATAACTCATATTAAATTTGGTTCAAATCGGCCTCTGGGTTCAGAAAATAGAAATTTTGGGTGGGGCAAAAATTCTTGCCCCTCTCAGAACAAAGGTAAATATTGTCCGTCAAACTTCTCTTGAACAAACTTGAGTCTACACCTCAAATGGAAGCTGCATACCAAATATCAAGTCTCTGCTATGGCTGGTTCATGAGAAGAAGATTTTTTAAAATTTTGTGCATTTTGGCCCCACCCCACTCCACAATATGAGCAGAAATCCAATTTGAAGAAAAACCCAAATGCCCCTATATAACCACTACTTACATGAAATTTAATTAAAATGTGGTCAGTGGTTTAGGAGAAAGGGGCTTAAACACCACCTTCACGCAGGATGATGGACGACGGACGAAGAGTGATAAGAAAAGCTCACCCTGACTTTCAGTCAGGTGAGCTAAAAATGATTTTTGCCTCGAGTCTGTTGCAAAATTACCCCCCTCCCCAAATACCTGTGTTTAGGGTAACCCGACACACCCTAAAATATTATGCCAACCATAAAAATTTTCTCAAGTAAAAGTCGCCCATATAGGTCATTGTAAAACAAACCTGAAATTTCCATCAAACTTCAACTGTGATTTTGACGCTGGCTTTGGAGTTCATGCTTTCAAAATTATGTGTAGAAATACATATATTTGTCATTATAAATGTGGAACAAGTGACAAGTACCAGTTCAGCAAAGGAAATCGCATTTGATAAACAGATGAACATTTAAAACAAGAAGTAATTTTGTCACCTATTTTCATGCTAAATGCCATGCTTGAATGCAATACCAATTACTGCAGCTGTTCTGAAAATGGGGTATCGAAACTCTGAAGTTTGAAAATAGAATAAGTTTAACTTGTTTATCTCTTTATTCTGAGAATTGAAGACCTGATTAGAGTTTTTCAACATTGAAGTTGAAAACCGCGGCGACGGTTTTCTGTAATTGTTTCGGTTTGATAACAAAACCGAAACTGAACCCAATTTTCGGTTAACCGCCCATCTCTACTGATGTTATCAAGAATTTAATAATAGCTGCATTGAGATTTAAGAAGGCAAATGCACTCCTTGGCAAACTGAGGAGGGCAATTATTTGTACTCCCATACTTCCGAGAATGCCAGACCTGGTGTCATGTGTTGTATCTTTATACTTCTTTCCCATGTCATTTACAATGATTTTGATATTCTACAGCCTCTAACACTTCTTATGAGTACAACGGGGAGGAGAGTAATAACTAATAATTCATCAGTAAAGGAGTGATGAAAACCCATAATCATCGACTTTGAAATTGTATTTGATTAAAGGTGTTTATGATGATTAGTCAATTTCTTGATTAACCATGGCAGGCCAAATAGCCAATAAGTTAGGTAAAACATGTATTTTTGACAAGCACCAATTCACTTTGCCTGACATTACGGCCAGTAACATTTCATGAAATTTGATACAAGTCTATAATTTGGAACATGCAATTCAAAACAATACTTCTTATATTTTAAACAATATCTACAATTCGTAATTCAAGAACAAGTCCAATGTTAGTTGGTACTGTGGAGCCCACTTAACTGGATACCTCTTAACTGAATAACCTTGTTAACTGAATATTATTTCCCAACACAATAACATTTACCATACTTCTAGTACAAATTTCACCTGTTAAATGAATATAGGTTACAGAGTAAACTCCTGTTAATTGAATAAAAAATCTTGTAACCTGTGAAGAAGTTACCCTGACTCACCCCAGTTTTCCTTTGTTTATAGACCTATTTGGCCTCAGTACATCCAATACAGTTATTTAATCATGCAGCCGTGTCAAACAAGATATAAAGAATAAATGCTAAGTTTATCTCCAGAATACAGGAAGGTGACACAATCCCTGTTAATTGAATACTCCAGTTAACTGAATAATTTTCATTGGCAAAGTGGCTATTCAATTAACAGGGTTCCTCTGTATCAACAAAATTCTTGACCTAGCATGAATTGGAAAGTTTTTTTGTGGAAAATGGAAAGGAAATGACCATTTTTAGGGATGGAAAAAAACGATATAGATAAACAAGAAATTCTAAAATAAATAAAACAAAATTGTTCAGTTGTTAATAATAATTTTGATGAATGATGATGTATTTGGCATTCTTAACGCCCTGCACTCTGATGTCAAAATGGCAAAGATTTCAGCAGCAGATATTTCCCATAATGCAGTTTGATATTTAACCAAATATACCTTGTTTGACAGAGCTCAATGTGCTTTGTCAAACAAGATATAATTGGTTAAATTCATAGTTAACAAGAGAAGAACCGAGTAATTGGAGACAATTCTGTTGCATCGCCATTGTTCTAGGGGTTAAGATTAGTCCTCCATGAGCTGCAAATTGCTTTGTTGTTTGCATAATTTTTTTTATTAAAATTATGATTGATCTCATGTTTAACCCTTAACTTGTTGAGGGTTAGATTATTTTCAGTGGACTGAATTTGTTATTCAGAATTTGTTTTATTACATACTATTGGAGAGTTTGTAATAGAACAAATTTATACAAACAAAATATTATATGCATTTGACTGAATATGAAACATGAACAAGGCAAATATTGTCTTTTGCTCTGGTACCCTCATTTTCTGAAAGCCCTGATAGTGGCTTCTAGCACTCAACCAGTTAAGTCACATACAGCTGTGCACTGATACTTTTACATTGCTTTGAAAACATTTCCCGACCAGTAGGCTGCATTTATCTTTGACACAGGCAGCCAATAATGATTCGGATACACTGGTAAGTCGTCTGCCACTGTGTGCATGAATAAACGACAGAAATTATCATAAAAAATTTAATTTTATAGTAAATTTCCTTTCTTATACCTACCACAATTATTTACTACAGGCTTGCACTACAGTGGAAGACCCTAACAGTAAACTCGGATAAAATACTCTCTATTTTAATCTTTTCCAAGAGATTTGGGAAAGAAAAGTGGTGTAAAAACACCACGAAAAAATAAGCCAAAACTGGGTCGAGCGCCATCAGCGCACACCCAGTAGGGGATGTTGTTCTCTTAGTACAATTCCACGACTTCCGTTAACCAGTGCGCAAGGTAGTCATCAAACCATTCTTTTGAGCCCGCCAACATAAGAGTTAATTGATATGCGGGGAGGAAGGATTCTTACCCGAATAAGAAGATGGGAGGGCCTCCATGTAAACAATTGCGGTGGGTATAATAAAAAAGGAAATTTACTATAAAATTTTAATTTCTTATCAACCTACCTTACAATTGTTTATTACAGGCTGAATAGATAATAGGATGGAGGGAATAACATAACCAACCCACACATAACCCAATTGCACTGGAACCGTGGACAGAGGAAGAGGTCCCTAGGCCTATCAAACCATAGCATCACAAACATTAGTAAAAGACAATGAGAGATGAGGCGTATGGTAATGTGCAACGCACAGACAGAAAGGGCAGTAACAGCACAGAGCTGAGCAGAAGAAAGAGGGCCCATAGAATAAAGGTCCTCTGCCTACTCCTGCAACTGTCGCAGATAAGTGGAGAAAGTAGCATGTCTCCAGTAGGCTGCCAGCATAACATCCGACAACATGACAGTGTTAGTATAAGCCCCAAGAGGTAGACAATGCACGCACCTCGTGACAGAAAAATGATTGGTAATACAATCGCCAGTTGCTAGACGAGCAGAAGCTGCACGAATAGCAAGACAAATCCATCAAGAAATTAATTCAGGAGAGAACTTCTGTCGACCAGGAATAAGAGACAGAAAATCGAACCTACCCTTCCAAATGAACAGAGCAAAGGGTATTTACCCTCAACAGATAGGAGGCGGAGTAGTTTCGGGTATCTGATTCTTGGCCAGAAAGGAGCAAACGCTGGTAAACATAACACTGGTGGGAGAGCTCCAGAAAAAGGCCGGGTTAACCGAGAGGGCGTGAAGCTCACTAACCCATCTGGCTGAGACAAAAGCCATCAGAAAAGCCGTCTTGTATGTGAGAAAACGCATATCCACCTGGGATAAAGGCTCGAATGGTGACCCCCCCCTCCCCCTCCCCCCCCCCCTCCCATGTAGAGCAGCACCCAAGAAAGATTCCATCTTGGGGTAAGCTACAAAGTCGTAGGCCTTTTCAAGGAAAAGTGCCGAACAAGCTTGGAGAGGCATGGAGTAGTGCCGATACGACGCTGTCATACATACGAAAAGGTCTCTGAAGCATGGACCTGCACCCATTGATGGAAACAGGCTGGAGACTCCCAGAATCAAACATATACCAGAAACTCTGCAATATGTGTGATCGAAGGAAGACAGAAGCAACTGAGTGATCCGCACATCATCGTCAGAAGACCTTCCACTTAGCCGCATAGGCTAAACCAGTGGAGTGCCTCCTTGAAGAAGAAAAGCAACTCAACTGCTCATCTTGAAAAAAAAAACCTATGAAGGAGACAGAACCTGACAAAAGACATTCGCGAAGGCACAATGAAGTCGGGTCGACATGAAACCTCCTCGGGCAACCTTGGCAAAGAAGGTTGTGACATAGAGGGAGACGTACCAGAACCGCCGCTAACAGAGAGCGGAGCAGATTGATCCACACCCTCTGAGGCGAAAGGGGTGTGATCGAAATGATTCGACAACTGCAGGTTCTTATCTGGGCTAGAGCCTGAGACAGAATCGGAACCGGCAGGAAGGTGTAGACGACAAGACCGTTCCAAAGGAGGGACAGAGCGTCCACGGCAAAAGCCAGAGCATCTGGACACGGGGACACAAAAGTGTCCACCTGATGGTTCCAACGAGTCGCAAAGAGATCAATGTGGGGACGACCCCAGAGATCGCAAAGAGACTGGAACACCACCATGTGGAACATCCACCCGGTGGAAAAGAACCTGCCCCGTCGGGACAGGGAGTCGGCTAGGATGTTCAGATGACCGGGAAAGTGACGAACCACCACTCCAGCGTTGACATCCTGAGCGAGCAGTAGAAGATCCCGAACCAATTCGTACATGGGAACATAGTGCGTGCCACCCTGGTTCCAAATGTAAACAACCACTGTCGAATTGTCGGATACAGAAGGACTTGACAATTCGAAAGGCGGGGGATCCACTGTCGGAAACTCAGAAGAAGAGAAAGAAGTTCCTTCTGGCTGACATGAAGAGCTGCTAGATCCTGGTCCCATGACCTGTGAAGGAAAAGACTAAGAGGATCCAACGTCACACCCCATCCGAGATTGCTGGCGACTGCCATCAGAACATGATCGGACATGGGGAAGTCCAACAGAACTCCCTGCATAATCCACTGAACATCTGTCAGGGGAGACAGTGACGAGGAAGAGACTCCGGTAACTGAAGCACCAGATCCAGAGGATCGACATTCAGCCTCCAACGACTGAGCAGAAAGTGTTGGAGAGGTCTGACATGCAGCCGACCTAGAGGAATGAGATCCGTCACCAAACTGCAGAGACCGAGCAGCCAGGGAAGACTCAGAGCTGTAGCGGACGTGGACTGGGACAGAGTCAGGGCAAAAGGCTGAGAAAATCACAGCCCTTGCCTGGGAAACCGCCACCGTATCCAGCTGAGTACGGAAGCCCATCCCAGATGACAAAACGATGGAGAAGGGACCAGGTCCGATTTCTCTCCGTTGACTCTGAACCCTAGTGACGTGAGCAGGCTCAACAGTGTGACGACATCCGACTCCAGAAAGGCAGCACTGGAATGCCTCTGGAGGATATCGACTAGATATGCCAAAGAAGACACCCTGGACTGAGTGCGATGTAAGACAAACACATGAGACATCAGACGGGTGAAGGCCCAAGGATCCAGGTCGAGACCAAAGGTCATGGCCTTGAACTGGAAAACATCCTGGGGAATGGAGGGGCGAACCGACCTGAAAGCCTCCATGCTGAACTGAGGAGCAATGATAGACTGGGTCAGGATACTCAGATCGATAACCTGTCTGAGTCGGCCATCCTTCTTTGGCACCAAGAACAGGCGGGAATAAAATCTCATTGAAAGAATGTTCTTGATGACCTTGATCGTCCCCTTTGACAGGAGATTGCCTATCTCTGTGATCAAAAGTTCCCAACATGTAACGTTGAAAGGGACTTGTGTTGGAAGATGCACGCTCGACTGAGTGGAATGCCTCAACCTGGGACAAATTCGAGGTAACTACTGCCTACGCCTAACCTAACCCTGTGAGTGAGTAGAAGTGGTGGCAGGAGGATCAGCCCTTAGCTTTGCAGAGGAAGCAGAAGGGTACTTGTTAGACAGAAGGCTGATCAAGCTGACAAAGCAGCAGCAGATCTATGGAATGACATAGCGAGTCATCTCGGACCGTCGCCACGGAACCATGGAATAGTTGCGGACCCACCGATAGAGGCAGATCGAAGAGCAGCGCACTGCCCCTCAAGAAGGGAACAGCTTGTGTCCAGCACAGCATCCCTGCGAACTAATTCCAAGTTAGTTGTGTTACAGGCATGTGTGTGAGAAGATGTATGAGCGCCTTGGACAGCACACACAAAAAACCTGATCGTCGTCAAACTTATCTGGGAGCAGATAAGCAGCAAAGCAGAGACGACATGATCGAAGAGAGAAAGCATTCCAGCATCTCTCCCGATGAGCCCAACACAGACTCCAGAGTCTCCATATAAAAAATGGCCGGCTTGGGAGTTGGAGTCCTGATCCAGGACCGTCAAAGTCTGGCAGACTGACGGATTGGCGGAATCGTAGGAACGATAACGCACTGGAGGCAAAAAAGTGTCAACCCTGATGAAGAACGACAACTTCATAGCCTTGGAACTCAGCTTAGAGTCCAAAGCTGGAAAATGCTTCAACCACCTGTACCGACAGGCACTGTCGAAAGTGCCCAGAAGCAGGTTGCTCCAGACTGTAGGCGCGTGACCGATGATCGCGGCCAGGCTGACACTGTCGGCTGGTTTGAGATCTGGAAGGAACCCAAACACAAAGTCAAGAGCTGCCCCCAAGTCAAAAGACTGTTGGCTCTCGACGTCAGGTATGTCTGACTCATCCCATGAGTCGGAAGACACATAGCCCATCATGGGCAAACCAGCCAATGCCTCCCATGGTGTAGGCACACCAGGGGGATCAGAAAGCGGCCTGTTTCCAATTCCGGGAGGCAGTGTCACAGAGGGCGCACAGAAACCGCTCATGGCCTCACTGGAAACAACGGAAAAGGCTCTTGGACAGAACCTAAGTGAGCAAGGAGAGGGCCTCCCTAAGCTCACTGACTGTGTCGGAACAGTACGACGTGAGAACGAACCGACAAAGTGGCTTCGCTCCTGACCCATTTTACCAGCGAAGGGTCACGATCCTCAAATACACCCGATGCGGGGCGATGGGCTGCAGCCGAAACATCTGAAGGCAGATGTGTATTGGGGTATGACATACCCCGAGGATCTGCAGAGCGGAAATTCAGGAGAGTCGCCGTGGACCTCTGCGGGACAGAATGTCCAGGCTGCACAAAAAGCATTGGTCCCACAAAACTGGCCATGGGACCAGAGTGCGTGGACGGAAATGCCACGTAGCTCATGGTGACCCCATCATGAACATCCGAATCCAAAGAGAAAAACTGAGGTACTCGACGGATGAGAGACCACAATAGAGGGTTCGGCCGGCAGCCCATTCTGACCATGACAAGTTGAAGTCAGGGAAGGCTGAGGCCGATACCCCACGTCTACACTACCAGACATCTCTGCAGACCCCTGCAGGGATAAAACTGCTGTGCTCAACGGCTGAGAGGACACAACAGGGGGTTCGGTCTGCAGCCACTTCCGACTTCGCCAAGTTGAAGTCAGGAAGGCTGAGGCCGATACCCCACGTCTACACTACCAGACACCTCTGCAGACCCCTGCAGGGATAACACTGCTGTGCTTAACGGCTGAGAGGACACAGCCGGGGTTCGGTCGGTAGCCACTTCCGACTTTGCTGAGTTGAAGTCAGGGAAGGCTGAGGCCGATACCCCACATCCACACTACAGATATCGCTGCAGACCCCTGCAGGGATAAGCTGAGGCCGGCTGACATGGTGACCGATGGTGTTGTAGACAGAACAGCAGTAGCAGCAGATACGACGAGAGCTGTTGAAACTGGCAGAAAAGGGGAGAGAGCAACCGAGCTCGGCCTTCAAAGGAGGAGTCACAACCCTAGTGACAGCCTCAGATGTTGGCTGGAGAGGGCGCATAGTCCCGGAACCAGGCATCTCTTCTCCAGACAACTCAACAGCTCCCGCCCGGAGTATCCACCACGGTAAAAAACTGCACATCCCCCACGGAGGGGGTATAACTCTCACCAGACGTGGTCGTGTCGAGAGGCCCTGAAACGACGGCGTTCCCTCCCCTCCCTCCCACGGGTGCGGAAGGAACGGCCACGAGAATGAACCGAAAGCGAGGGCAAAAGGCATTGCCCTAAAGTAACCATACTGGACATAACAGAGATGAGAGCAGTAGAAGAAAAAGGTGAACTCAACAGATACAGAAAGAAGAACACCCCCAACTATGAGTGAAAGGTGGCAGAAAAAGAACCGGCGGGAACACAACAGAACCCAGACGGCCAAGAGGGACCCAAATGACATAGTCAATGACACTGTAGCTTAACTTGTCTGTGTGTTGTGTTTGATGAAAAGGATAATGTTTAATGTTTATGAAAGAATTATGAAATAAGTCAAGAATTGTGATAATTGGGAATATGTTAATTTCTGTTCCCTGTATGCTATGTTTTTAATACAAATAATATGAGGTGTACACTGTACTAAAGAGCTGAGGGGTGGGTTAATATGACCTCACAGTTAATGTATGTGGTCCTCACAGTTAACGTATGTCAATGAAAGTTAGCAAGTTACAGTGAAATTATTCCAAAACGAGTGCCCCTGAAGCCTTCACAGCTGACCAATCATGACCAAAAGGGGAAGTTCTCATCTAGACATTATTTGGAGTCATCCTACCAAGTTACAACAAGTGTTTGACCACCGAGGTGGTATTAGTCCCCTATGGCGCTTTTGTGACATAAGGTGTTTTTGTCACAGAAGACACTAGAGTACATAAGCATCTTGGATTTTGAAAAAAAATATTGAGAGTGGATAATCCCCTCACAACCCTTTATCCATGTACTATATATGAAAGGCGTAGCTTGAACCATGTTGGAGGGAGGGGTGGTAACATAAAATAGAGCAAAAGCTTAAAAAACACAACAAAAATGGCCGCCATTCTGCAATCTTGGATTTTGAAAAATAAATATTGACTGTGCATCATCCCCTCAGAACCATTTATCCATGTACCAAATATGAAAGGTGTAGCTTGAAGCATATTAGAGGGAGAGGTGGTAACATAAAAACAGACAGACAGACAGACGGACAGACAGACAGATGTTAGATTTTGAAAAAAAATATTGAGCGTGCATAATCCCCTCACAACCCCTTTATCCATGTACCATATATGAAAAGTGCAGCTTGAACCATGTTGGAGGGGGCAGTGGTAACATAAAATAGAGAAAAAGGCTTAAAAAACACAACAGAAATGGTTGCCATGGCGCCATCTTGAATTTTTGAAAAAAAATATTGAACGTGCAACATCCCATTACAACCCTCTATCCATGTGCCAGATATAAAAAGTGTAGCTTGAACCATGTTGGAGTGAGGGGTGGTAACATAAAATAGAGAAAAAAGCTTAAAAAACACAACAAAAATGGCCACCATGCCGCCATCTTGGATTTTGAAAAAAAAGTATTGAATGTGCATCATCCCCTCCCAACCCTCTATCCATGTGCCAAATATGCAAAGTGTAGCTTGAACCATGTTGGTGGGAGGGGTGGTAACATAAAAATAGAGAAAAAAAGCTTTAAAAACACAACAAAAATGGCCGCCAATCCGCCATCTTGGATTTTGAAAAAAAAATTTTGAGCGTGCATCATCCCCTCAGAACCATTTATCCATGTACCAAATATGAAAGGTGTAGCTTAAAGCATGTTGGAGGGAGAGGTGGTAACATAAACAAGAGGCCCCACGTGGCCTTAATCGCTCACCTGACAAAGTGACTCTAAGAAGTATTTTAGGTCACCTTCACCATGTCATGCCTCATCAACATTAACTGGTTGAGTGATAGATTTTGTTTGAAGTTCAACATTTGTTACCTAAAATTAGTTTTAGGCCAATCTCCAATGATTTTTAATAAAGCAAATTTATCTCTGCAGACAAACTGGTTTAGCATGAAGCACAAACAGGGAATGTGAAGAGATAGCCTTGGACATCTCTCCCCAACTGTGGATATCTTCCATGTGCTACATGTATATATTTGCATGCAAGAAAACAAAAATTTTCACAAATTTTCCAAAATATTAGTTTTTTTTATCATCATTGGAACAAGCTCAAACAGCTTATTCCAATAGGGGTATGGGATGATCAGGTATATTTTTGAGACAGAAATGTGAATATATAAATAATGGTGTTTTTTTGTGAATGATGCTGGAGAATTTTGCGTAAAGATATGGTAAATGGTTTGTTCTAGATACAGAATGATGCAAAAGTATTTAAATTTGATTAGGCAAGTTGTTCCTATAATGCATTTAAAAATTGAAGTAACTGTTTTTTTGCTGACAAACTTTTAGATGTGTGTGTCTGTGTTTGTGTGTGTGTGTGTGTTTGTGTGTGTGTGTGTGTGTGTGTGGGGGGGGGGGGGGGTAAGAGTGTTCTTGCAAACAAAATTCCTGAATAAATGGAAAATTTTATTTTTTGTGTGAAAGACATAGTGCGTGAATGTTGATTGGAACAAGCTTAGAGAGCTCATTTTAATGTGAAGTCATAAAGCTGTGTTTTACGTACGAAATTCTGGAATAACTAAAAAAATTGCTTTTTTGACTCAAAAAGCATGGTGTGCGACCTCTCATTGGAATGAGCTCAAAAAGCTCATTCCAATGGGGTATTTACAAGCGATAAGTACATGTATGTTTAAGAGACAAAAATTAAAATTTGAATAGCGATTTTTGCGAAGAATGCTGACAAGTTTTGGCAGTTATGCTGGTAAAAAGGTAAGATATGCAAAGTGGTTGTTTTTTAGAGGCGACATTTAATTAAGGGGAATTAACCCTTGATTACTGAGGTAACTTCTAAAAGTACTGAAATTTCATGAAGCAATGTGAATAACAGACAACAGTTGCCTAAAAATTTCATGAATAACTAAAATTTTTATTCCTTTGTCTCGAAAACATGGCATATGACCTTTGTTGGAATGAGCTGAATGCGTGTGTTCCAATGAGGGGGTCATAAAATTTGAACGGAGATTTGTGTGAATAATGCATTAGTACTGCTAGATTTGGGTAAACGGTTCACCCTGGATACCACCCCTTCTATAGTAGATCTTTTCTGCAAATTTTGTCTAAGATTCTATCAACTTTACAAATAAATACGTTCATGAATCACAATCAGATCCACCCCACAATGTTGCATACCAAATATCAAAAGATTCTGCCTGCTGGATCTGGAGAAGAAGATTTTTTAAGAAATATGCCTGAAATGCACTAAGTTAAAATTTGGGCTCCTATACGGAGCTCAAATATAAACCCAGGGGGCCGATTTGAACAAACTTGAATCAGATCCACCCCACAATGTTGCTTACCAAATATGAAAAGATTCTGAAGCTGGATCTGGAGAAGAAGATTTTTTAAGAAATTTGCCTGAAATGCACTAAGTTCGAATTCGAGCTTCTATAGTGAGCCTAAATATGAAACTAGGAAGCCGATTTGAACAAACTTGAATCAGATCCACCCCACAATGTTGCATACCAAATATCAAAAGATTCTGCCTGCTGGATCTGGAGAAGAAGATTTTTTAATAAATTTGCCCGAAATGCACTAAGTGCGAATTCGGGCTTCTATATTAAGCCCAAATATGAATCCAGGGGGCCAATTTGAACAAACTTGAATCAGATCCACCCCGCAATGTCGCATACCAAATATCAAAAGATTCTGCCTGCTGGATCTGGAGAAGAAGATTTTTGAAGAAATTTGCCCGAAATGCACTAAGTTTGAATTCGAGCTTCTATAGTGAGCCCAAATATGAATCCAGGGGGCCGATTTGAACAAACTTGAATCAGATCCACCCCGCAATGTTGCATACCAAATATCAAAAGATTCTGCCTGCTGGATCTGGAGAAGATGATTTTTTAAGAAATTTGCCTGAAATGCACTAAGTTCGAATTCGAGCTTCTATAGTGAGCCCAAATATGAATCTAGGAAGCCGATTTGAACAAACTTGAATCAGATCCACCCCACAATGTTGCATACCAAATATCAAAAGATTCTGCCTGCTGGATCTGGAGAAGAAGATTTTTTAATAAATTTGCCCGAAATGCACTAAGACCGAATTCGGGCTTCTATATTAAGCCCAAATATGAATCCAGGGGGCCGATTTGAACAAACTTGAATCAGATCCACCCCGCAATGTTGCATACCAAATATCAAAAGATTCTGCCTGCTGGATCTGGAGAAGAAGATTTTTGAAGAAATTTGCCCGAAATGCACTAAGTTTGAATTCGAGCTTCTATAGTGAGCCCAAATATGAATCCAGGGGGCCGATTTGAACAAACTTGAATCAGATCCACCCCGCAATGTTGCATACCAAATATCAAAAGATTCTGCCTGCTGGATCTGGAGAAGATAATTTTTTAAGAAATTTGCCTGAAATGCACTAAGTTCGAATTCGAGCTTATATAGTAAGCTCAAATATGAATCTAGGGAGCCGATTTAAACAAATTTGCATCAGATCCATCCCACAATGTTGCATACCAAATATCAAAAGATTCTGCCTGCTGGATCTGGAGAAGAAAATTTTTTAAGAAATTTTCCTGAAATGCACTAAGTTCGAATTCGAGCTTCTATAGTGAGCCCAAATATGAATCTAGGAAGCCGATTTGAACAAACTTGAATCAGATCCACCCCACAATGTTGCATACCAAATATCAAAAGATTCTGCCTGCTGGATCTGGAGAAGAAGATTTTTTAATAAATTTGCTTGAAATGCACTAAGTTCAAATTTGGGCTCCTATACTGAGCCCAAATATAAACCCAGGGGGCCGATTTGAACAAACTTGAATCAGATCCACCCCGCAATGTTGCTTACCAAATATGAAAAGATTCTGCCTGCTGGATCTGGAGAAGAAGATTTTTTAAGAAATTTGCATGAAATGCACTAAGTTCAAATTCGAGCTTCTATAGTGAGCCCAAATATGAATCTAGAAAGCCGATTTGAACAAACTTGAATCAGATCCACCCCACAATGTTGCATACCAAATATCAAAAGATTCTGCCTTCTGGATCTGGAGAAGATTTTTTAAGAAATTTGACTAAATGCACTAAGTTCGAAATCGGGCTCCTATACTGAGCCCAAATATGAACCCAGGGGGCCGATTTGAACAAACTTGAATCAGATCCACCCTACAATGTTGCATACCAAATATCAAAAGATTCTGCCTGCTGGATCTGGAGAAGAAGATTTTTTAAGAAATTTGCCTGAAATGCACTAAGTTCGAAATCGGGCTCCTATACTGAGCCCAAATATTAACCCAGGTGGCCGATTTGAACAATCTTGAATCAGATCCACCCCACAATGTTGCTTACCAAATATGAAAAGATTCTGCCTGCTGGATCTGGAGAAGAAGATTTTTTAAGAAATTTGCCTGAAATGCACTAAGTTCGAATTCGGGCTTCTATAGTAAGCCCAAATATGTATCCAGGGGGCCGATTTGAACAAACTTGAATCAGATCTACCCCGCAACATTGCATACCAAATATCAAAAGATTCTGCCTGCTGGATCTGGAGAAGAAGATTTTTGAAGAAATTTGCCTGAAATGCACTAAATTCGAATTCGAGCTCCTATAGTGAGCCCAAATATGAATCTAGGGAGCCGATTTGAACAAACTTGAATCAGATCCACCCTACAATGTTGCATACCAAATATCAAAAGATTCTGCCTGCTGGATCTGGAGAAGAAGATTTTCAAAGAAATTTGCCTGAAATGCAGTAAGTTCAAATTTGGGCTCCTATACTGAGCCCAAATATAAACCCAGGGGGCCGATTTGAACAAACTTGAATCAGATCCACCCCACAATGTTGCATACCAAATATCAAAAGATTCTGCCTGCTGGATCTGGAGAAGAAGATTTTTTAATGTTTTTCCCATTGCCTACAGTGTTAAAAAGTGCTGACTCAGCACTTTTTCAAAGTCCCGAAACTGTACCCTATGATAAAACCGATGGCAATTTTTTTTTACCAATCCTTTCTGTTGGTCCTAAGGAAGCTGCACACCAAATAAAAATTCTCAGTGCCGTGCAGTTTTGGAGATATGGGCGTTTTAAATTTTTTCTATTTTTAGCTCCTGCGGTTCCCACGGGGCTGCGGGAAAATTTTTTTTTGCATAAATCAAGTACTCATGACCCAATAAGCCCTCACATAAAATTTGGTTCAAATCAGCCTCTCGGTTTGGAAAATAGAAATTTTGGGCGGGGCAAAAAATTTTGCCCCTCTCATAACAACGCCAAGTATAGCCCCACAAACTTCTCTTGAACAAATCTGAGTCTACACCTCAAAAGGAAGCTGCACACCAAATATCAAGTCTCTGCTACTGCTGGTTCATGAGAAGAAGATTTACAAAGATTTTGGTGCCCCTTGGGGGTGTGGCACCACCCAGGAGGAGGGGCAACTTCATTTGAACAAATCTGAATTGGCATTAGGTAATAAACATTTAGCCAACATTTGAATAAAATTGGGCTAGTGGTTTAGGAGGAGAAGTCGATAATGTAAAGTTAACGCCGGACGGACGACGACGGACGACGGACGACGGACGCCGGACAGAAAGTGATTAGTAAAGCTCCCCTTGAGCTTCGCTCAGGTGAGCTAAAAACAGACAGACGGACAGACAGATGGACGGACGGACGGACGGACGGACGGACGGACGGACGGACGGACGGAGTGCAAACCTATAGTCTAGGGAACCGTAAGGGACTAATAAAATCCCTTCATAAATATGACCTGTAGACTGTGCTCAAGGTTTTTGGGCTTCGGGCCCCTGTAGCCGTCACAGTTTCCCAATCGTGTCCAAAAGGGGACATTCTCATCTCGACATTATATGAAGTCACCCTACCAAGTTACAATGAAATCCCTTCATAAATATGACCTGTAGACTGTGCTAAAGGTTTTCAGGCTTCGGGCTTGGGCAGCCATCATGGTTGAATGATCGCAACCAAAAGAGAAATTCTCACCTGAGCATCATCTGGAGTGATCCTACGAATTTACAATGAAATCTCTTTATAAATATGACCTGTAGACTGTGCTCAAGGTTTTCGACCTCCGGGGCCCCTGTATCTGTCACAGTTGACCAATCACGACCAAAAGGGGATGTCATCATCTAGGTATTACATGGAGTCAACCTAACAAGTTACAATGAAATTCTTTCATAAATACTACCTATAGACTATGCTAAAGGTTTTTGGGCTCGGGAAGCCCTCAAAGCTGAATGATCAGGGACGTTCTCATCTAGACATTATATGAAGTCAACCTATCAAGTTACAATGAAATCCCTTCATAAATATGACCTGTTGACTGTGCTTCAGGCCCGGGCAGCCATCATGGCTGAAAGATGCAACCAAATGGGGACATTCTTATCTGGGCATCATCTGAAGTGATCCTACGAAGTTACAATGAAATCCTTTCATAAATATTACCTATGGACTGTGTTCAAGGTTTTTGGGCTTCGGGTACCTGTAGCTAGAAGAATGGTTTTAGTGCGCCGAAGGCGCGCTTGGACATTTTGGGGCAAGCCCCCTTCGACCATCGTTAGCTGTTTCATATTTTTCCTATTTGCGTTTCAATCATGAGCCATGTTTGGGCGTGTCAAAGGAGGAAAAGGAGAGGAGAGTCTTTTACCGTCGTTTGTGCTTTTTGATCTTCTTCTTCTGAGAAGGTGGTTGTGAAGACGATAGGATAATTATGGTAGTAGTTGGTGTTGTTAGTGCCGATGACTCGTTATGTGGTGTGGTTGGTTGTGGAAATGCCCGTGGAAATGTCCGAGCCATTGATTCTTGTATTTTTTCTGCTTTTGTCCTGGCCTCTATTGCTACTTGTACGAGTTCTTCCACGGGGATGGTCCTTTGTAGAGTATTCTGTGTTTCGGGTAGGTTCAGCGTCTTGGTCCTGGCTTTCTGGAATTGACGGGAGAGGCGAGTGGGGATTGGGAAGTGGCGAGAAGACAGCTTCCGATTCCATCTCAGTCTCCACAGGACTTTCCTCATCTATCGTCTCCAGCTGTGGAGCTGGGGTCAAGATGGGTGCCTCTGTGGGAGTGGAAGCGGGACTGGTGGCTGTCTCTGTCTCCTCCTTTTCCTCACCCTTCTCTCTCTTCTTTTCCAGGAAAGCCTCCAAGCGCTGGGAATCCCTGTGCTTGGTGGACGGGCTTTTCTTCCTTGTCTTCGTCTTCTCGGGGCCTCCTAGCCTGCTCGGGTGAGGACCAGTGCGAGAGGAGGTCCTCTCTGCAAAGGTACTACCTCTCCCCGAGGAGGGCAGTGATTTTTTTCTTCTTCTTCCATTTGGAACTCCATAGTTACGTGGACTCTCATTCCTATCTCCTCGATAGTCCAGGTGATAGGACGAGAGACCCCTAGAGCTGTGATTGTCCTCTTCAGTCTATCTGGTATTTCCACAATTCTAGATTAGGTGTTCGCTCTCTGAAGTCAGAGGTGTGAATGTGAATGGTAATGCAATGTATGGTGTATGTACACCTGTAGCCATTACAGTTGACCAATCATGACCAAAAGAGGAGGTCATCATCTAGGCATTATATGGAGTCAACCTAACAAGTTATAATGAAATCCTTCCATAAATACTACTTATAGACTATGCTAAAGGTTTTTGGGCTCGGGCAGCCATCAAGGCTGAATGATCGCGACCAAAAGGGGACATTCTGATCTAGACATTATTTGGAGTCATCCTACCAGGCTACAATGAAATCCCTTCATAAATATGACCTGTAGACTGTGCTAAAGGTTTTTGGGCTTCGGGCCCCTCTAGCCATCACAGTTGTCCAATCATGTCCATTACAGAGGACGTTCTCATCTGGACATTTTATGAAGTCAACCTACCAAGTTACAATGAAATCCCTCCTTAAATATGACCTGTAGACTGTGCTAAAGGTTTTCGGGTTTAGGGCTCGGGCAGTCGTCACGGTTGACAGATAGTGACGAAATGGGTAAGTTCTCATCTAGACATCATACAGAGTCATCCTACCAAGTTACCATGAAATCCCTCCATATTAAATATGACCTGCAGACTTGCAAAGGTACTACCTCTCCCCGAGGAGGGCAGTGATTTTTTTCTTCTTCTTCCATTTGGAACTCCATAGTTACGTGGACTCTCATTCCTATCTCCTCGATAGTCCAGGTGATAGGACGACAGACCCCTAGAGCTGTGATTGTCCTCTTCAGTCTATCTGGTATTTCCACAATTCTAGATTAGGTGTTTGCTCTCTGAAGTCAGAGGTGTGAATGTGAATGGTAATGCAATGTACGGTGTATGTACACCTGTAGCCATTACAGTTGACCAATCATGACCAAAAGAGGAGGTCATCATCTAGGCATTATATGGAGTCAACCTAACAAGTTACAATGAAATCCTTCCATAAATACTACCTATAGACTATGCTAAAGGTTTTTGGGCTCGGGCAGCCATCAAGGCTGAATGATCGCGACCAAAAGGGGACGTTCTGATCTAGACATTATTTGGAGTCATCCTACCAGGCTACAATGAAATCCTTTCATAAATATGACCTGTAGACTGTGCTAAAGGTTTTTGGGCTTCGGGCCCCTCTAGCCATCACAGTTGTCCAATCATGTCCATTACAGAGGACGTTCTCATCTGGACATTTTATGAAGTCAACCTACCAAGTTACAATGAAATCCCTCCTTAAATATGACCTGTAGACTGTGCTAAAGGTTTTCGGGTTTAGGGCTCGGGCAGTCGTCACGGCTGACAGATAGTGACGAAATAGGTAAGTTCTCATCTAGACATCATACAGAGTCATCCTACCAAGTTACCATGAAATCCCTCCATATTAAATATGACCTGCAGACTTGCAAAGGTACTACCTCTCCCCAAGGAGGGCAGTGATTTTTTTCTTCTTCTTCCATTTGGAACTCCATAGTTACGTGGACTCTCATTCCTATCTCCTCGATAGTCCAGGTGATAGGACGAGAGACCCCTAGAGCTGTGATTGTCCTCTTCAGTCTATCTGGTATTTCCACAATTCTAGATTATGTGTTCGCTCTCTGAAGTCAGAGGTGTGAATGTGAATCGTAATGCAATGTACGGTGTATGTACACCTGTAGCCATTACAGTCAACCAATCATGACCAAAAGAGGAGGTCATCATCTAGGCATTATATGGAGTCAACCTAACAAGTTACAATGAAATCCTTCCATAAATACTACCTATAGACTATGCTAAAGGTTTTTGGGCTCGGGCAGCCATCAAGGCTGAATGATCGCGACCAAAAGGGGACATTCTGATCTAGACATTATTTGGAGTCATCCTACCAGGCTACAATGAAATCCCTTCATAAATATGACCTGTAGACTGTGCTAAAGGTTTTTGGGCTTCGGGCCCCTCTAGCCATCACAGTTGTCCAATCATGTCCATTACAGAGGACGTTCTCATCTGGACATTTTATGAAGTCAACCTACCAGGTTACAATGAAATCCCTCCTTAAATATGACCTGTAGACTGTGCTAAAGGTTTTCGGGTTTAGGGCTCGGGCAGTCATCACGGTTGACAGATAGTGACGAAATGGGTAAGTTCTCATCTAGACATCATACAGAGTCATCCTACCAAGTTACCATGAAATCCCTCCATATTAAATATGACCTGCAGACTGTGCTAAAGGTTTTTGGGTATCGGGCTTGTGCAGCCATCACCGTTGACAGATCATGACCAAAAGGGGACGTTCTCGTCTAGGCATTATACAGAGGCATCCTACCAAGTTACAATGAAATCCCTTCATAAATACGACCTGTAGACTGTGCTAATGGTTTTCGGGTTTTGGGCTCAGGTAGCCATACCGGTTGACCGATCCCGACCAAATCTAGACATGACCCCAAATCTGCATATGAAATTTTGTGACGATCAGACAAGAACTATGGGGTGTAGCCTGTGCCTGTGCTAAAGGAAAATGTGAACAGACTAACTAAAATTTTATGTCTGAACCGCATGGTACGCGAAATTCGCGCGCGACACGGAAAATATATCAAATATAATGAAAATGTGGTTGAAAATAATAACAAGAATATATAAAACACAGTCCTGTTATTATACGATCCTCAGATCCATAATTCCAATCACAGGAAACCATTATCGACGAGTTGAATTATCACTGTTTCGTAATACAAATGGCCGAACGTCGGACGAAAAAGAATGGTTTGATGACTGCCTTGCGCACTGGTTAACGGAAGTCGTGGAATTGTACTAAGAGAAGAGCGTCCCCTCCTGGGTGTGCACCAATGGTGCTTGACCCAGTTTTGGCTTATTTTTTCGTGGTGTTTTTACACCACTTTTCTTTCCCAAATCTCTTGGGAAAGATTAAAATAGAGAGTATTTTATCCGAGTTAGGGTATTCGACTGTAATGCAAGCCTGTAGTAAGCAATTGTAAGGTAGGCTGATAAGAAATTAATCTGTGGCTTTATGGGTTAATAAGATTTTATGACAAGTTTTTCACAAAGTTAAAAAAAAATAAAGGCTACACACCGTAGTTCTTGTCCAGTCATCATAAAATTTCATGTGCAGGTTCAAGGTCATGCCTAGATAAGAACATACCCTTTTGGTCATGATCAGCCAACCGTGACGGCTGTCGATTTACAATAATGTGTACTCGATGTAACATGAATGGGTTACGGTGTTGGAATTTTGAATGAACAGTTATTTCAGTCACTTGGACTGTCAAGTCGCAGATAAATGACTGCCAAAAGTCAAGTGCACTGCAGGTTGTTTTCTGTGTGGGCAGCAATGAGCATGTGCCTGTCAATGTAACATAGCCTTCTATAGACAAATTTGACATCCTTCTCTTTGATGATGCATTGTTAATTGCAGATTATAATGCTGAAAAAATCCCTTGGTGTGAGTAATGGTGCTTCCAAAATAAATTGACTGTTTGGTACTTTACCATCGTGTTTCAGAAAAAAACATGTTTTGATTTTATTGAACTGTTTAAAAGTAGAAATATTTGTCATAGAAAAACTATTTTAAATTCTTGCATTTTAAAATTTGTTTTTCAGTGGTCAGTTTCAGACAGTGAGGGGCTCGTGGTCAGTGATGCGTATATTAATTTCTTACCACACCCTTTTCTTGACTCGCAACATTTTCCCGCCAGGAATTTTATTGCGATGAATAGGTAAATGTAAATGTGGAACTGTTTGTGACATTTGTTTTAGCAGTGAACAGAGAGATACTCAAAAAATGCCGATATGATCACCGATCCATTGTCGAGTTGTGACAGCACAAAAGTGGGTTTAATCATTTTCAACTTATCATCTGGAAACCAGTTGTTTACAATTTACTAGGTGAAGGGTCACTGTGACCTTGACCTTTGACCTAGTGATTCCAAAATAAATAGGGCTCTTTCTTGCACCAATGCCAACCTACCTATGAAGTTTCATGAACATGGGTGGAACCATTTTCAAGTTATCATTTGGAAACCAATTCTTTATGATTTATTATGTTCAAGGTCGCTGTGTCCTTGACCTTTGACCTAGCGAGTCCAAAATAAATAGGGGGTCTTCCACTCACCTAGGCCAACCTGCCTATGAAGTTTCATGAATGTGAGTCAAACCATTATCAAGTTATCATCTGGCAACCAATTGTTTTGATTTACTATGTTCAGGGTCACTGTGACTTGGAACTTTGACCGAGTGAGTCCAAAATAAATAGGGTTCTTCCTCTCAAGAAGGCCAACCTACATATGAAGTTTCATGAATGTGGGTTGAACCATATTCAAGTTATCATCCAGAAATAACTGTTTACAAATTACTATGTTCAAGGTCACTGTGACCTTGACCTGGCGAGTCTAAAATAAATAGTGTTCTTCCTCTCACCAATGCGAACCTACCTTTGAAGTTTCATGAGTGTGGGTCAAACCATTATCAAGTTATTGTCCGGAAACCAATTGTTTACGGATTTACTATGTTGAAGGCCACTATGACCTTGATCTTTGGTCTAGCGAGTCCAAAATAAATAGAGTTCTTCCTCTCACTGATGCCAACCTACATATCAAGTTTCATGAATGTGGGTTCAACCATAGTCAAGTTATCATCCAAAAACCAATTGTTTATGATTTAGTATGTTCAAGGTCACTGTGACCTTCACCGTTGACCTAGTGAGTCCAAAGTATATAGGCTTTTTCCTCTCACCGAGGTCAACCTACCTACAAAGTTTCATGAATGTGGGTTGCACCATTATCAAGTTATTGTCCAGAAACCAATTGTTTATGAAGAACCGGCCAACCGCCATTCACCAAACTATAATTCGAGTTTGACTTCGTCACAACTCGACTGAAAATTAGGAGTACATATTCACCAAATCGTCCCTATGATGATATGATCACATCAAATTCAAGCCACTTAAGGTAAAAGGCTCTTTGCTAATACAGTTAATTATGCCAAACTGCAATTTACAAACTGGTTGAAAAATTCTTAGGCAATATCAATGACAATCATCGCTCACTATAAATGCACGCATGTGGGAACAAATCGCACACGTAAACTTTGCAGCATGTCACATGCCTGTGACTTTGAAATGGCAAAGCCTGGTTTTTATTATCAGTTCTGGAATACTATACCAGACTTCCAGGAACCATCAGTGTCTGCTCTCAACTCTGATTGCACATATGTTATGTGTTCTATGTATGTCACAACCTTCATTTTGATGTGTAATTTGTATATGCTGGTATTTAATTTGAATTTATGGAATATCAGAGGACAGAATTTCAAAGTAAACTAAGTTTCCTTACTTATATAGAACCTTAATTAAATTTTTGATGATTATTCCTATAATTACTGTTTTAAATCTAATATTATTGTTGTAAACAACTGAGAGTAGGTTGATAAAAAATATTGCCCACTCGTGAATAAGACCAGTCAACAGCAGCAGTACTGTAGTCTACATCACAGGAGTCTGGAACTTGTCCTATACGCCATATAAGACCCCCTAGGCTCTATACCACCCTTCTTCTGAGTGAAGCGAGGAAGGAGTGCAATGGGCCCTGGACTGGTCATATCACTTTCACACCGAGCATTCCAATTCAAATCACCTTACCTCTTCTTTGCCTCTTCACACTTACTCACAAATGATTTATCTATCTAATGGCTGAAAGGTGGGATTCATAATTCTCGATCACATACTTTATTACACGATTTTCCTTCAAAAAATGGTGGAATTTAAATCTGCCGTGACTCCATGTCACCAACAAGGAAGTGAAAGTTAACTTGTCAACAGTTTTATTTCATAGGATCAACAAAGTGAAACGAAGCTGGTTTACCGTATGACAAAATCCCGGTGAAATTTGAATTGCTTTAACATGTCTAATGCGTGTGCAGTTTTCAAATTATTATTGAGCACCCCTTATTAGCTATATTTGAGTGCGGGAGCCGATAAAGTATTCATTAGCTCTTATGAATCACAGAGAACTGTGTTATATAGCCCCCATATTATATCGAGATTGATATATCCTTAGTTGATAATTCTACAAGAATGATATATTTTTTTCTGCATTTTCTGACTGGTCTGACTCATTTGCACTGAGCGACCTTTGTTTACATCTTTGTTACACACTGATCTATTGTACATATAGCTGTTGATTGTTTAAGTGGGTCAAGGACCTTGTTTACTTGAATTATGACAGAATCACCTAGAAACTAATAGAACTTTGCAGAAACTTCCTATTCTGGGACAGTCTATCTGGGTACTATATAATGGTTTGTCAACAGAATTCAGAAATTCATTTTTAGAAAGCCATTTCAGAAAGACTCACTTCAGTTGTTTCCATTGGAGATTATTATTGTTTCAGAACAGTGCATTTATTATAGAAGCAGTGCTTCTTTGTGAATTTGGAAAATTGATTCCAAAAAGAGAATTTTGAAGAGAATCTATTCATCTTGGAAAAGAGAATTTATACTTTCTGTGAAACAGAATAACATTATTTTGTGAAAAGCCAGGATTCTACTGGATTATTTGGAAATTACCTGTGGCGCCAATACTTCTTGGATTTTTACTCCCTTTGAATTTTGCAGAGCATTTGATTATATTTTATTGGAGACTGCTGAAATTTCTAAGTGAAAATTTTATTACAAATCTACAGGATACTGCTTCTGAAGACACATTCTTGGATTTAATACTACCAGCTGGTAACTTTCTTCACAAGATTCTTCACCACTGGATTACTGGATTCTGTCAAACTGTACTTTGGACTAATTCAATAATTGATAAGTACCACTGTTTTTTATTTTCTGTAAACCAATTAGTGTAAAAGATCTTTGTATCATTTTTTTTTATATTAATTTTTTTTTAATTAAATTTCAGAATAATTGAATTCATAGTTATTGTTGCTGATTCTCAGATTTCTTTCTGTTACCAAAATCAATAATATTTCCACACTGTAACAGAAATTGGGGGGTCGTTGCCGAGATTGAATATAAGATAACGAGAAAGCTTTATTTGCACATTGCATTTAATTTTATTATTTTGGCTCATAGTCGAAACATTTAAATTTTCTTAGAAAATTTCATTATTTTTTTCAAAGAATCTGAGAACCAGCAAACCTTTTCATCATGGAATTTATTGTGACAGAATTTATTTCTGAATTTGAAGGCTCTCCTAGTTTGGCCCTTTTAGAATCTCTTAAGAAGGAGGATTTATTCCAACTTGCTCATTATCTAAAATTACCTGCCACCCCTGGTCTGAACAAACATAGACTTAAACAGCTCATTGTTAATCATTATATGGAAGAAGGTCTTTTGCCTCAGTCTGAAACTCCCCCTCTGAACCACAACATGCTGATGTTCTTGAACTCAAAAAGTTAGAATTGGAACTAAAGAGATTAGAAATGCAACAAGAAATGAAAAGGTAGGAAAATGAAATGAAATTAATAGAATTAGAGGCCCAAAAAGAAATAGAAGAAAGAGAAAATTAAATTAAATTAAAAGAAATGCAGGCTCAAAAAGAGGATAGGGAATTAAAATTAAGGGAAATAGAAGCTCAAAAAGAAACGCACTTAAAAGAATTAGAAATTCAAAAAGAAATAAAAATAAAAGAATTAGAATCACAGCATCATGGCTCAAATGTAATTTCCTCAAGTAGATTTGATGCAACTAAACATGTTAGGCTAGTTCCCCCCTTTCAAGAAAAACAAGTTGATAAATATTTTTTACATTTTGAAAAAGTGGTAACAAGTTTAGAATGGCCCAGGGATGTCTGGACTTTGCTATTGCAAAGTGTTTTAAAAGGGAAGGCCCAAGAAATCTATTCCGCTCTATCTTCTGAGCAAAGTAATAATTATGACACTGTTAAAGAGGCTATACTTAAGGCATATGAACTTGTTCTAGAGGCCTACAGGCAGAAATTCAGAAATTATTATAAAAACGAAAATCAAACTCATGTGGAATTTGCCAGAGAGAAGCAAAATTTATTTGACAAGTGGTGCCATTCCAAAGAAATTGGCAAGGATTTCTCTAAATTAAAAGAAATGATGCTGATTGAAGAGTTTAAAGGAAAGATACATTCAGATATAAAGGCCCACCTGGATGAACAAAAAGTTGACACATTAAACTGAGCTGCAGTACTAGCAGATGACTATGCCTTAACTCATAAAATGAGTCGTAACTCTACAAATTTTTGGCTTCACAAGAATTCTTCCAAAGTGGACCTAGACCAACTTCAAATAAATTTCATCCTTCTAATCCTCCAAACTTTTCACCGCCCAAATTTAATAAGAAATTTGATGAAAACAAAACCTCTAATGCCAGCCCTACACCATTATGACCCAACAGTTCAATTAAAACTTGTAATTATTGTAAGAAACCAGGTCATTTATTATCTGATTGCTGGCTGTTAAAAAGGAAAAATGAGTCCTCTTCTTCACAGAATGCACTAGCATGTGCTCCAAGCCCTGAAAATTATGTTAGAAAGCAAGATGCTTTAGAAAATTATAAGCCATTTATTTCTGAAGGCTTTGTTTCCCTTGAGGGGGATAAGCACTGTTCCTTACCAATTAAAATACTGAGAGACACAGGGCTACTCAGTCTTTAATGTTAGAAGGCATTTTGCCATTTTCTGAAGAAAGTGCTACAGGGGCACAAGTTCTAGTATCGTGTATTGAGTCAAACTCTTTAAATGTCCCACTTCATAAAATAAATTTGAGAAGTAGTTTAGTAAATGGGACTATGACAGTAGGAATCAGACCTACTCTACCTGTAAAAGCTATTTCTTTATTATTGGGAAATGACTTAGCTGGTGACAAAGTCACTGTAGAGTAGAACCTCAAGTGGTGGATAAGCCGAGCACAGATGAAAGTATTATTAATTTTAAGGAATGTTTTCCTTTTGCCTTTCCAGCATGTGCTGTGACTCGGTCCATGGCAAAGAAAGCTGAGGTTGATAACAACCTCAATTGTGATGATCTGAACAGCAAAGCTGAGGATAAGGACAGTCACAGAATTGTGGATTCTGAAGACATTGATTTGTCTCAGACATTTTTGAGTCAATGTGATGACTCCTCCAGAAATTGTAAAGAGGCCACTACACCTGACAGTGATAGGGGAACCTCCTCAAATGTCATTTTCCCAGACATCTTCAATTCAGGAACAGGAAAGTGATCCTAACCTTGCCGAGCCACGTGAAAGGGCTCTAACAGAGGCAGAAGCCCTAAACTCCCCTGTCTGTTATTTAAAAAAATCTGATGTACTCATGAGGAAATGGCGACCACCAGAAGTACCCTCCAATTGTGATTGGGAGGTTATTTATCAAATAGTTGTCCCCACTAAATACCGGAATGAAATAATAAGTCTGGCTCATGAAAATCCGATGGCTGGACATTTGGGAGTTAGGAAAACCTACTCTCGTATTCAGCAATGTTTTTACTGGCCCAAGCTTCGACAGGATGTTGTTGAATTTTGTAAAACCTACCACACCTGTCAAATTGTAGGAAAACCCAACCAGAAGATTCCTCCTGCTCCCCTTCAACCAATCCCTGCTTTTGAGGAGCCATTTAGTAGAATTATAATTGATTGTGTTGGCCCATAGCTTAGAACAAGATCTGGAAATGAATATCTTCTTACCATGATATGTGCTTCTACACGATTTCCTGAGGCTATACCTCTAAGAAATAATAAAACTAAGACTATAGTTGGGGCCTTGATAAAAATTTTTAACGATTTTCGGTCTACCCAGGTCAGTGCAATCAGACCAGGGCTCAAATTTTATGTCAAACATTTTTTAGCAGGTGATGTATGAGCTCAAAATTAAGCAGAACACATCAAGTGACTACCACCCCAATAGTCAAGGTGCTCTTGAACGCTTTCATCAAACCCTGAAGACCATGATAAGGCCTATGGGGAGGATAATGAGAAGGATTGGGATGAAGGAGTACATCTCCTCTTATTTGCAATCCATGAGACTGTACAGGAATCTCTGGGGTTCAGCCCTTTTGAATTAGTGTTTGGACACTCAGCGAGGGGTCCACTCACTGCTTTGAAGGAGAAATGGCTCGAGGAAGAGCCATCTGAAATTTCTCTTCTGGACTATGTATCCACTTTTAAGGAAAAATTGCACCATTCCAGAGAAATGGCAAATAAACATTTACAGAAAGCCCAGAGTCATATGAAGACCTGGTATGATAAAAAGGCGAAATTTCGCACCTTAAACCTGGAGACAAGGTGCTAGTATTATTCCCTTTAAAGGGCAATGCTTTACAAGCAAAATATTCAGGCCCTTATATTGTTAAGCACAAGATCAGTGATACTGATTATGTTGTTGAGGCTCATGGAGTACTCAAAAATACTTAGCTGTGCCATATAAATATGTTGAAAACATATTATGAGAGAGAACCAAGCTCTCTACCAGTCTCAACAGTCACCCACATGGATGAGGTAGAAATTCCTGTGGAGGATATTCATGAAGGCTCTGAAGTTATAGAACTCAGATGTGCTAAGAGATTTACAAAATAAAATAGATTATTTACTGCCTGACCAAAGAAAAGATTTAGTTGATTTAATTTTCAAATATTAAAACTGATTTCCAGATGTGCCTAGTAGGACATCTGTTATTTTTCATGATGTTGATGTAGGAGAGGCAAATCCCAACAAACAGCATCCATATAGACTGAACCTTTTCAAAGCTGAGATCATGCGAAAGGAAATACAATATATGCTGGACAATGATATCATAGAACCTAGCCATAGCAACTGGAGTTCGCCCTGTATACTCGTACCAAAACCTGATGGAAGTTACCGATTTTGTACGGATTTCCGAAAAGTGAACAGTCTTACCAAAACAGACAATTTTCCAATACCAAGAATTGATGATTGCATTGACAAACTTGGCCATGCTAAATCTGTGACAAAATTTGACTTGTTAAAGGGTTATTGGCAAGTCCCTTTAACAGAAAGAGCAAAAGAAATATCTGCTTTTGTTACCTCATTTGGGTTGTATCAATATAAAGTTACCCCTTTTGGCATGAAAAATTCTCCGGCAACGTTCCAGCGCATGGTTAACCACTTAATTGCAGACCTAGATCACAGTGAAGCTTATATTGATGATGTTATTATACACACAGATACAAACCGGGCTGATCATCTGAAGCATATTCAAGAATTTTTTGACAAAGTAACCCAAGCCAACTTAACTATTAACTTGGTAAAATCAGAATTTGGCAAAGCAACTGTAAATTATTTAGGTCATGTTGTAGGTCAGGGGCAGGTGAGGCCGACTGCAGCAAAGGTTGAAGCCATTGTAAATTTTCCAGTACCAAGCTCTAAAAAAGAGCTCATGAGATTCTAAGGCATGGCTGGATATTATAGAAAATTTTGTTTAAATTTCTCAGATGTTGTCTCCCCTTTGACCAATTTATTGAGCAAAAGGGTTAAATTTGTTTGGACTGAAGAGTGCCAGAAATCCTTTAACAGAATAAAAACTTTATTAAATAATTCCCCTGTCCAATTATGAAAAGCTCTTCAAGTTATTTGTAGATGCAAGTGACAATGGAGCAGGTGGGTACATTGCCCAGGAAGATTCCCAAGGTATTAATCACCCTGTCTGTTATTTCTCCAGAAAATTTCTCAAACATCCAAAGAATTATTCTACAGTAGAAAAAGAAACATTGGCTCTAATTTTGGCATTAACCCATTTTGATGTGTATCTAGGAACCACCCAATGCCCAATTACACTTTACACCGATCATAACCCCTTAACTTTTATCAATAAAATGAAAAACAAGAATCAAAGATTATTGCGGTGGAGTTTAGCCTTTCAAGAATATAATTTAGAGATTAGGCATATTTCGGGTAGAGATAATGTTGTAGCTGATGCTCTTTCCAGAATATCCTAATTTAAAATGATCTGATCAGTCCCCATTCACTTTAAGTGTATATATATGTTTATTTTAAAAAATATAGCCCCCATATTATATCAAGATTGATATATCCTTAGTTGATAATTCTACAAGATTGATATATTTTTTTCTGCATTTTCTGACTGGTCTGACTCATTTGCTCTGAGTTACCTTTATTTACATCTTTGTTACACTGATCTATTAAACATATAGCTGTTGATTGTTTAAGTAGGTCAAGGACCTTGTTTACTTGAATTATGACAGAATCACCTAGAAACTAATAGAACTTTGCAGAGACTTCCTCTTCTGGGACATTCTATCTGGGTACTATATAAAGGTTTGTCAACAGAATTCAGAAACTCATTTTTAGAAAGCCATTTCAGAAAAACTCACTTCAGTTGATTCCATTGGAGATTATTATTGTTTCAGAACAGTGCATTTATTATGGAAGCAGTGCTTCTTTGTGAATTTGGAAAATTGATTCCAAAAAGAGAATTTTGAAGAGAATCTATTCGTCTTGGAAAAGAGAATTTATACTTTCTGTGAAACAGAATAACATTATTTTGTGAAAAGCCAGGATTCTACTGGATTATTTGGAAATTACCTGTGGCGCCAATACTTCTTGGATTTTTACTCCCTTTGAATTTTGCAGAGCATTTGATTATATTTTATTGGAGACTGCTGAAATTTCTAAGTGAAAATTTTATTACAAATCTACAGGATACTGCTTCTGAAGACACATTCTTGGATTTAATACTACCAACTGGTAACTTTCTTCACAAGTTTCTTCACCACTGGATTACTGGATTCTGTCAAACTGTACTTTGGACTAATTCAATAATTGATAAGTACCACTGTTTTTATTTTCTGTAACCCAATTAGTGTAAAAGATCTTTGTATCATTTTTTTATATTAATTTTTTTTTAATTAAATTTCAGAATAATTGAATTCATAGTTATTGTTGCTGATTCTCAGATTTCTTTCTGTTACCAAAATCAATAATATTTCCACACCGTAACAAACTGCAGCATGTAAAGTTTGCAAGTCGTTACCCAGGTGGAGTCTGGGAAGTGTCCCCGGAGATATTTTGAAATAATATTATGGCCTGAGTCTTTCTGACCTTGTAATTAAGGAGGAAATCAGTCAGTTTTGGGGGCAAAATATTTTTTTGTTTGTTGTGCAAATCCACTAACAAACCCCCCCCCCCCCCCCCCCCCCCCCCCCCCCACACACACACACACACACAAAAACATTGTGAAAATCGTTTTTCTATTTTTCGGGCACTTTTCATAATTTCTGTGGGCACTTTTCATAATTTTTGCTGGCAACACAGACTTGTCCGAGAAAAATGTAACTGTAAAAAAAAAATCGATTTTCTGCAGACTTACGGAGGAGGTGTGTGTGTGTGTGTGGAGGGGGGGGGGGGGGGGGGGGGGGGGGGGTGTTAGTGGCATTTTATAAATCCTGTAATTAAAAACTTGCAATAGCTTGGGTGAAAACAACAAAATCTTTAAACGGAGAAAATGCGAGAAGAAAACTTTTTAACTGGTTTGGGTTAATGGCTCACATAGAATTATACCAAAACCGGGATCCACGATTTCACCCAAACCTGTCTCCACAATTTCACACAAATCAGCCGGTTCTATTTTATGCCAAAGTGCCATCGTCTGATACACTTTCATTAGTTTTTATGACTGATGTGATCCGTCAGAGTCCTAGCATCATTTGCCGAAGGCGACTGCCGCACATGCCAAAGGGACATGCGTTTGTGTGGGGGGTCTTTTTGATTTTCTGGTCCTCTGAGGTGGCTTCTAAATGCATTCTGGCCTTCAATTGAATATGAATTGATGAAAGGAAAACACACATTTTTTGTTGTAAAAGTTAAAATTATCAAACCATACATCACAAACACTGTCACATACTGATTCTGGTCATAGAGCTAGTCAGTCATGGACAAAATATGATAGTCACCTATTTGCGAATGTGACTTTTGCGATTAGGTGATGGTCTGTGTCATATTTTGTCCACGACAGATTAGTGATCTTTGACATCATGGGAACATCAATCGTCAGAAATGCAGAAACAAGAAACCTCTTTTACCTTACATTTTCTGGCTGTATAGTGGTAACAACTTTGGGAAACTGTTGGCATTCTTGGTCTTTTGGGCCAATATTGCCACTGACTCTTTTGGTGCTGATTTTCAGATCGGTTAAATAATTTTAAATTCTTTGACAAATTATGTCACGACTGCTGAGAAGCAGCCATGACATAATTTTAAAAGGAACCCAAGGGATAATAACTTATATCGGATTTTTGGTATACTTCAAGTAAATGTGTGTGCGTCTGAGAGAGAAAGAGAGAAAGAGAAAGAGAGGGGGAGAAAGAAAGAGAGAGAGATGTTTATATAGCTAAATTATTTTATAGTTGGGTCAGATAACGATGGAACGTAAAAGTCAAAGGCCATGCCACACCACACACCTATACAAAATTTTAGCAATTTGCCTCTGCTATTATAGGAGTTATAGCCCGGATCATTCACGATGGACATCTGACGGATGCACCGACCCAGCGAACGACCGACCCATCGACTGACAGATGAAATCCAGTATGCCCCACTTTTTCAGAAAGTGGGGGTATAATAAGTTTAAAGATTGCTGTAGGCACTGCGGTGTGCCACAATGAGAACTCGACCGGTCAACTCAAGTGGCCATTCGCAGATTCGGGCGAATGGCCAGTTGAGCTGACCCGGCGAATGCCAGAAGCCCTCAATAAAATTAGAACTGGGAAAGATACACGACTGGAAATATTGGCTCCCCATTAACATTAACTTCAAGTTTGGGGTATGCGATGTAAAAATAATGATACCAGGAACATACCATTTCTTCGGCCTTGTGGCAACAAAATATATTGCATCCCGCATTCGGCTATCGATTTTGCGGACAGTGGATACTTGCACATGTGACGGTCGTCAGTTCTATAAATAACCGATATTCTGCAAATTCTAAAAGAGGAGCATTCCCTTATTTGGCAACGTGATGTCATTAGTTAAGGAGGGGCATTATAGGACAAGATTGTGTGGAATAAGAGCATGACTTTTTTTAGTGGGCTCGGGGAGGGGGGGGGCTAGTCCCCCCTCTGGATCCACCCTTGATTCAAAGTACTTAAGCGAGGGACCCTGGACACATTCAGCCGACCATGGTTCTGGCCAGTGGGAGAAAAATTTAAAATTCAAAGTAAACAGGCGCAAAATTCTGTCCTCTAGAGGCCTTTACTCACCCCCCCCAACTTTTGAAAACGTTTCAGTTGCATTTCAATGGTTATTTTTTGTAGGGAAAAGCACAGCTTATACAAATTTTCAATATATGTGTGTAAAAAAACAGTGGGGGGCTGGGATGGGGAGCAAGTGTCAAGACTTGGATTGAGAGTGACATCTGGTAACATTCGGCAATTGGTGTGCTCTTGATATGTGAGGCCCACGTGAATTAAGTTTCAGCGATAATCTTCCTTGTTTTGTTCGAAATCTTGGGGCCCTGCCTTGCCCCACCACAACACAGCACTTTGGTGGGTTACCTGTCTGCTTCCATATGTTGTCTGGTAGACCCAATATAGAAGCTCAGATTCTTTGGGACGTGATAATGGGGAAAATACCCTTAAGGTGTCATGAGCCTCCGAAGGATGAGGCGCTTATAAGGGCCCCATAGGCAGGCGAGTATTTTAGTGTCTGCGTCTCTTCTTTTTTCTGCTTCCTTCTTTTTTTTTGTTGCCTTCTTTTCTTTTACTTGCTTTTGTGGGCCCCCTATGGCCAGGGGGGGGACTGGACTCACTCCAGACCACTCCCAATGGGTGGGCCACCTCTGATGCTCGGTAGCAGTGGCATAGCTGGGGAGGGGGGGGGGGGGTCTGCGGCTGAAAGTTTTGATATTGTCTGTCGGAATTGTTCGAATTTTTTCTTGGAATATTATTTTTAAGATCTATTTTGTTTTTGCTTGTTTATCTGCCTACAGGTGAACTTGCGTTTACCCCATCAGTTAAACAATGAAAATACCCTTCTGATAACTGATGTTGTCATCAAGTCATTGGTTGAACTACTCAAATGCCTTTCTACTAATTAGAGCATTTAGTGGAACAGCCATGATGGAAAAATTGAAACTTTCTGTTCAAAAACATATACCTTTCACCATTCAATAATCAAGAGGATTTTCACCTCCAAAAGCCACAAGAATGCCCCCTTGATAGCACATTTCAAAATTTTTCTGGGGGAGAACCCCCTAGATCCTTCTGCAAATGGTCGTGCTTACGGCACTTATGGCAGATACCTTCAGCATCTGCATGTTGTGAATAGACAGATCATGAAGTACTTTGTCGGAAAAATATAACTTCTGCACCCCCGCTAAAATATCCTAGCTACGGCACTGAGTCCAGTAAGGTGTTATTTATTTCTTCTTGGGTGTTTTTTTTTTATCATGGGAAAAATTACAAATTTATACCAATTTTAATATTTTTACTACTTAGCAATGGCCCAGACTAGCTGGTGCAACCCATTTTATTATCAGGGCCAAACACAAATTTTGAATCTCCCAAACCCCCAAAATTTGCCAAAAAAATTAAAAAAAGAGAAGACCAGTATGGTCCTCCATACTTTTTGCGCAATGCACAGCTTGTTGTCAAGGACAACAATAGGCTACCGCCATCTTGTCATTCTTTATTGTTGTGCCTGTTAAATGTTAATAATAACTGTAATATAACTTGTTAATAAGAACTGTAATATAACTCAGCGGGGAGGAAGGAGTGTCTACTCCAGGGAGGGCCATCCCCGTCTGGTCCATTGGTAAGTATTAAAAATATTAAAATTGGTATAAATTTTTCATATTTTTCCACTATACCAATGGCCCAGACTAGCTGAGAATAGTAAACAGGCAGGTGGGCCTAGTACTTGATATTCATTGCTCCTATTTCAGAAAAACAATGAAAATATAGGTGTAACTCTATTTAAGGCCTAGCATAACCCATTATGCTAATTTGATAAAGGAAGCCAAAATATAAAGAAGTCCAGAGAAATCTAAATTTTATAGTAAATTTCCTTTCTTATTATACCTACCACAATTGTTTACTACAGGCTTGCACTACAGTGGAAGTCCCTAACTCGGATGAAATACTCTCTATTTTTGTCTTTCCTAAGCAATTTGGGAAAGTCCAGAGAAATCTAAATTTTATAGTAAATTTCCTTTCTTATTATACCTACCACAATTGTTTACTACAGGCTTGCACTACAGTGGAAGTCCCTAACTCAGATGAAATACTCTCTATTTTTGTCTTTCCTAAGCAATTTGGGAAAGAAAAGTGGTGCAAAAGCACCAATAAAAAATAAGCCAAAACTGGGTCGAGTGCAACTGGCGCAGACCCAGTACGGGATGCTCTCTCCCAAGTACAACTCCACGACTTCCGTTGCCAGTGCGCATATACCGTCTCTAAAGACTCATTCTTTTTGAATCCGTCAACGTTAGAGTTATGTGATCAGCGGGGAGGAAAGATTCTTTAACCGTAAAGATGATGGGAGGGCCTCCATGTAAACAATTGTGGTAGGTATAATAAGAAAGGAAATTTACTATAAAATTTAGATTTCTTATCAACCTACTCACAATTGTTTACTTCAAGCTGAATAGACAAAAGGTTGGGGGGAATCGCATAACCAACCCACACATAACCCCAGTACACTGGAACCGTGAAGCAGGAGGAAGAGGTCCCGAGGCTTAACAACCATAATGTCGCAATCATTGATAAAGGACAATGAAAGGAGACATATGGGCCTGTGTGGCACACAGACAGAAAAAGGGCAGTAACAGCACAAGGCTGAAAACTGACCTTCAAGAAGCCTAAGGGCTATGGCAGACAACAACCTGAGCAGAAGAAAGAGCACCCAGGGCAAAAAGGTCATCTGACTGCTCCTGCAACAGGCGCAGATAAAAGGTGGAGAAAGTAGAAGCATTTCTCCAGTAGGCGGCCTGCATAACATCCGACAACTTGACGGAGTTAGAATAAGCCCAAGAGGTGGATAGTGCCTGCACCTCGTGGGCAGAAATACGATTGGTAATACAATCGTCAGCTGCTAAACGACCATAAGCCGTACGAATAGCAAGACAAATCCATCGAGAAATGGATTGAGGAGAGATCTTCTGTCGACCCGGAATAAGAGACAGAAAAAAACGTTTCCTGCCTTTCCTTATGAAGCGTGTCCGATCGAGATAAATGCGAATACCACGGACCGGACAGAGCAAAGGGCGATTACCCTCAACAGAAGGAAGAGCCCTGATACAGATAGGAGGAGGAGTAGTATCTGGTAACTGATTCTTGGCCAAAAAGGAGCAATCAGTGGTAAAAGTAACACTTTTGGGAGAGCTCCTAAAAAAGGCCGGGTCAACCGAGAGGGCGTGAAGATCACTAACTCATCTGGCCGAAGCAAATGCAATCAGAAAGAAAAGCCGTCTTATATGTGAGAAAATGCATATCCACCTGGGATAAAGGTTCGAACACCCCCCCCCCCCCTCCCCCAAGCAAAGCAGCACCCACGAAAGATTCCATCGTGGAGTAAGCTGCAAAGTCCGAGGCCTTTTCAAAGAAAAGTGCTGAACAAGCTTGGAGAGGTAAGGATTAGTGCCGATACGACGCTTCCCCACATAAGAAAAAGTCTCTGAAAGCATGGACCTGTAACCCTTGATGGTAACAGGCTGGAGACCCCGAGAATCAAACAGATATACCAGAAACTCCGCAATCTGTGAAATCGAAGGATTGGCATAATCAACAGAGTGATCAGCACACCATCGACAGAAGACCTTCCATTTAGCTGCATAAGCTAAACCAGTGGAGTGCCTCCTTGAAAAAGAAATGCACTCCACTGCTTGTCTCGAAAAACCTCTACGGAGGAGAAAGACCTGACAAAAGATATGCGTGAAGGCGCAACGAAGTCAGGTCGACGTGAAACCTCCTCGGGCGACCTTGACAAAGAAGGTCGCGACGTAGCGGGAGACGTGCCGGAACCGCCGCCATCAGCGAGCGGAGCTGATTGATCCACACCCGCTGAGGCGACAGTGGAGCGATCAGAATGATTCGACAACTGCAGGTTCGAATTTTGGCGAGAACCGGAGGAAGAATCGGAACCGGCGGGAAGGCGTAGCCGACTAGACCGTTCCAATCGAGTGACAGAGCGTCCACGGCTAAAGCCAGAGGATCTGGACACGGGGACACGAAAGTGTCCACCTGATGGTTCCAACGAGTCGCAAAGAGGTCGATGTGGGGACGTCCCCAGAGATCGCAAAGCGACTCGAACACTGCCATGTGAAGCATCCACTCGGTGGAAATAACCCTGCCCTGTCTGGACAGGGAGTTGGCTAGGACGTTCAGACGACCGGGAATGTGACGAACAACCACTCTGGCGTGAACATCCTAAGCGAGCAGTAGAAGATCCCGAGCTAATTCGTACATCGGAACCGAGTGCGTGCCGCCCTGGTTCCGAATGTAAGCAACCACTGTCGAATTGTCAGATAGCAGAAGGACCTGGCGATTCGACAGGTGAGGGATCCACTGCCTGAAACTCAGAAGAAGAGCAACAAGCTCCTTCTGGTTGATGTGAAGAGCTGCTTGATCCTGGTCCTACATCCCGTGTAGGGAAAGACCGAGAGGATCCAACATCGCATCCCATCCGAGATCGCTGGCATCTGCCGTCAGAACGCGATCGGACGTGGTTAAGTCCAATGGAACACCCTGCGTAATCCATTGAACATCTGTCCAGGGAAGAAGGTGAGGATACAGAGATTCCGGAAACGGAAGCACCTGATCCAGAGAATCTACATTCGGCCTCCAACGACTGAGCAGAAAGTGTTGGAGAGGTCTGACATGCAGCCGACCTAGAGGAATGAGATCCTTCACCGAACCGCAGAGACCAATCAGCAGAGAAAACTCCGAGCGGTCGCGGACGTGGACTGGGACAGAGTCAGAGCAAAAGCTGAGAGAATCACAGCCTTGGCCTGGGGAACCGCTACCAAATTGAATTGGGTTTGGAAAGACATCCCCAGATGACAAAACGACTGAGAAGGGACCAGGTCCGACTTCTCCTCGATGACTCTGAATCCTTGCGACGTGAGCAAGCTCAACAGAATGGCGACATCCGACTCCAGTAAGGCAGCATTGGAATGCCTCTGGAGGATATCGTCCAGATATGCTGAAGTAGTCACCCTGGACTGTGTGCGATGGAACGCTATCACATGCGACAACAGTCTGGTGAATGCCCAAGGAGCCAGGTTGAGGCCAAAAGGCATGGCCTTGAACTTGTAAACTCGCCCCAGAAAAGCGAACCTGAGATACTTCCGTGACGCCCGATGCATCGGAACGTGGAAGTAAGCATCTCGCAGGTCGATGCTGGCTGCGAAATCTCCCTGGTGAATTGATTGGCGGACCGTCCTGAAAGTCTCCATGCTGAACTTGGGAGCAATGATAGACTGGTTCAGGATACTCAGATCGATAACCGGTCGGAGTCGGCCGTCCTTCTTCGGCACCAAGAACAGGCGGGAATAGAAACCCACTGACTGAATGTTCCTGACGACCTCGATCGCCCCCTTTGCCAGGAGATTGCCAATCTCCGTGGACAAAAGTTCCCGACGTAAAACGTCTGAAGGAACCGTGGTTGGAAGAGGCACCCTTGACAGAGTGGGGTGTCGTCGGAAGAATATTCGCAGCCCGGACCAGACAACATCTAACACCCACGGGTCGGATGTGATGGTGGCCCAATGGTCTGCAAACTCTGCTATCCTTCCTCCAACCTGGGACGAGTCGAGGTGAGGACCTTCATTTCAAGCCCCGACGAGGCCCGCGAGAGGAGAAACCACCCCCTCTACTAAATAAAGAATCCTGAGACTTCCCTCGATTCTGCCGACCCTTACCCTTACCCCTTGAGTAAGAAGTAGAGGCGGCGACAGAAGGACCAGCCTTTTGCTTCACAGAGGAAGCAGAAGGGTACTTGTTAGGCTTGGAATGGCCCTTGCCTCCCCTAGAAGGCTGATCAAGCTGACGAAACAGCAGCTGATCTTTGGAATGACGTAGGACGTCATCCCAGACCGTCGACACGGAACCATGGAAAAGTTGCGGACCTGCCAAAGAAGCAGATCGAAGAGCAGCACGCTGCTCCTCGGGAAGGGATCGTCCTGTGTCCAGCACAGCGTCCCTTCAAACTAATTCCAGATTATCCATGTTACAGGCATGCGTGTGAGTAAGATGCATAAGCGCCTTGGACAGCACACGCAAAGGAGCCTGTACCTCGTCAAACTTATCTGGAGGCAGATAAGCAGCCAAAGCTGAGACGACGTGATCTGAGAGAGAAAGCATGCCAAGCATCTCTCTAGATAAGCCCAACGTGGACTCCAGAGTCGTCATTGGAATGACGGCAGACTTGGGCTTGGAAAGCCCGAGGGAAGTGAGTCCTGATCCAGAACCGTCAAAGTCTGTCAGACCGACGGATTGGCGGAATCGTAGGAACGATAATGCACAGGAGGCAAAAAGGTGTCAACCCTGGTGAAGAACGAAGTCTTCAGAGCCTTGGAATTCAGCTTGGAGTCCAATGCTGAAAAAGCTTCAACCACCTGTACCGACTGGCACGGTCGAAGGCGCCCAGAAGCAGGTTGCTCCATAGGCTGTTGGCGCGCGACCGATGATCGCGGCCAGGCTGACACTGTCGGCTGGTTAGCAGGTTTGAGATCAGGCAGAAACCCAAACACAAAGTCAAGAGCTGCCCCCAAGTCCGAAGACTGCTGGCCCTCGACATCAAGCATGTCGGACTCCTCCCCAGAGTCGGAAGACACATAGCCCATCGTGGGCAAACCAGCCGATGCCTCCCATGGTGTCGGGACACCAGGGGAATCAGAAACAGGCCTGTTTCCAATCCTGCGAGGCGGCGCCATAGGAGGCGCCTGGAAACCACTCATTGCCTCGCTGGAAGCAACAGGAAGGCTCTTAGAAAGAACCTGAGTGAGTAAGGAGAGGGCCTCCCTAAGCTCACTGCCCGTACCGTCAGGTTCGACAGGGGAGCGAACCGGCAAAGTGGCTTCACCTCTGACCCTCTTAACCAGCGAAGGGTCACGATCCTCCAAAACACCCGACGCGGGACGACGGGTGGCAGCCGAAACATCTGAAGGCAGACGTGTATAGGGGTACGAGGCACCCCGAGGATCAATTTGGCGAGAACTAATGAGAGTCTCTGCGAGGCAGAAGGTCCAGGCTGCACAAAAGGCGTTGGTCCCCCAAAACTGGTCGTGAGGCCAGAATGAGTAGACGGAAACGCCACGGAGTTCATAGTGTCTCCACTAAGAACATCCGAATCCAAAGACACAACTGTGGTGCTCAACGGCGAAGAGACCACAGAGATGGGTTCGGCCGGCAGCCCCTTCCGACTTCGCCGAGTTGAAGTCAGGGAAGGCTGAGGCCGATATCCCACGTCTACAGTACCGGACATTCCTGAGTCCCCTGCAGCGAAAAGCCGAGGCCGGCAGAAACAGACGACGAAGCAGACGGACCAGCAGTAGTAGTAGATACGTCGGGAGTCATTGAGGCTGGTGAAATAGTGGAGAGAGCACACCTGCTTGGCTCCGAAGGAGGAGTCACAACCCTAGTGACAGCCTCAGATGTCGACTGGAGGGGGACCGTAGTCCCAGAACCAGGCACCTCTTCACCAGAACACTCAACGGCACCCGAAGTATCCACTACATGAAAAGACTGCACATCCCCCACGGAGGAGGAATAACTCTCACCAGACAAGGTCAGCTCGGGAGCCCCCGAACGACCACGTTCTCCTTTCCCGCGGGAGCGGGAGATACGGCCACAAGAACGAATGACACGGTTAACTGACGCCCAGAAAGTGGATGACCATGATCCACAGACACCACATGGCCGCTCGGCCGAACACCCATTACAGGAGGAACAAGACGAATGTAAATCGTCCTCATGCTTTGGCAGCAGACATTGCCCACAAGGAATTGACCTGGGCATGATAGAGGTGAGAGGAGCAGAGAAGGTGAAATCAGAAAACAGAAGAACACCCCCAAAGAAGAGAGAAAAGTGACAGAAACAAAGACCCCAGACGGTCGACCGGGAACCACACAACAGGATGACTACTCTCAAAAGAAAGAAGAAAAACTGTAGGAGTGGTACCCCACTGACACCTAACTCTAACACAATTAGAAAATTTAGCAAATAAAGCATTAACAGTAATTGTGAAATATTATAAGTCCGAACCGCAAGGCACACGAAATTCGCACGCGACTCGAGAGAGAACAATTAAATATACATTATGGATATATAATATAAAAGAGAATATAAAAAACACTGTTCCTGAGAATACAAAGGATACACTGATGCACAATGAATCAGAAATCATCAAACATCGCGCTGGAGAAACACTGATAAGCGTGCAAAAACATCTCGACACGAAGCGGATTATAAAAAGAATGAGTCTTTAGAGACGGTATATGCGCACTGGCAACGGAAGTCGTGGAGTTGTACTTGGGAGAGAGCATCCCGTACTGGGTCTGCGCCAGTTGCACTCGACCCAGTTTTGGCTTATTTTTTATTGGTGCTTTTGCACCACTTTTCTTTCCCAAATTGCTTGGGAAAGACAAAAATAGACAGTATTTTATCCGAGTTAGGGACTTCCACTGTAGTGCAAGCCTGAAGTAAAAAGAAGCCTGAAGTAAACAATTGTGAGTAGGTTGATAAGAAATGACACTCTTTATAAATCAGTAAAAGTGTCTGAGTATTGTATAGTAAAGCTCGTCTTGACACATGACATATACAATAACGCTTCACATCGAGCTACACATTTAAAGCATATAATACATTGAAAATTGCTTCATATCAAGCTACACATTAAAACTACCATAGCTCCGACCCCCAGGATACTATCACTGAAGGAGGTATGTCCATGCTATTCACTATAAAGCCAGATGACCATTTGGCAATACCATCCCCCCCTTCCCCTTGTGTTGAAAGTAACTACACTTCAAAACAAAGAGGGTAGCAGACTGGTGACAGTGCTAGAGCAGACCAAACAGAAGGTTGAATGAAAATCCTTATTAGAATGGACGACATTCTGAGCTACCGGTAACGGTCCTAAAGATCTGAGATCATCCGAAATTGATTCTAAATCCCAAAGATAAAATTTGGTAAAAGTCGTCTGTTGAGTCCAGTAAGCTGCTTGCATCAAATCCTTCAAAGAAGTACTACTAGCATAAGCCCAAGAAGAAGCTAAAGCTCTAACTTTGTGAGCTGAAATCTTATAAGCTATTCTCTGATTCACAGACAAAGCTTTATAAGCTGTCCGAATAGCTAACTGAATCCATCTAGATATGGAATGAACAAAAATATCAATTCTGTTAGGAAGAAGAGAAAGAAATAACCTCTTCCTACCTCTTCTAATAAAACTAGAACGCTCCTTATAAATCCTAAGCACTCTTACGGGACACAACAAAGGTCTCTGACCATCTGAAGACGGTAATGCTTTAATAAGAATAGGGTTTGGCCATTTGTCCAGAACCTGATTCTTAGCTAAAAATCCTACTTCCGTAGTGAGAGTAATAGAATTACCAACACTACGATAATGAGAGTCTTCAACAGACAAAGCATGAAGCTCGATAACTCTTCTAGCTGAGGCAAACTGTTTTATAAGTAAGAAATTTAAACTCAACAGTATTTAACGGCTCAAAAGGTGCTTCCTGAAGTTTCAGAAGAACCCAAGCTAAACTCCACTTAGGGACTAGTCTCAAGGTACGAGGTCTATTCACAGAGAAATTCTTCATTAATTTATTTAAAGACTCATCTGACCCAATGTTTAATTTCCCTTGATGTGCATAGGTGTCAGAAAGCATAGACCTGTAGCCCTTAATAGTGACTGGCTGTAGCTTAACTTCATCAAAAAGATAATTAAAAAAGTTAGCTAATTGAGGAATAGTTGGTGTTAAAAAATCAATCAATTGTGATTCACACCAACGAACAAAAACCTTCCACTTGGCTTCATAATTTAACGAAGAGGTGGTCCTCCTACAGTTAGAAATTGTGTCCATTGCTCATCTGGAAAATTGTTTTCCGTGCAGGAAGGACCGCACAACAGAAAAACGTGAAGGTTGAGGCCTTCCGGATTGTGAGGAAGCCGACGGAGTTTCCCCTGTGTCAGAAGGTCCCGGAGAGGTGGTAACTTCTGTGGAACGTCCCAAAGAAGTTCCCGGAGAAGATTTATCCACGGTCTGTGAACCAACAGACTTGCAACCAGTAGAACCTTGCAAGAAGACTGTTTTATCTTTAGCAAGATCTGTTGAATGAGGGGAGCTGGAGGGTAAGCATACCCTATTATCCTGTTCCATGAAATTGACAGAGCGTCTACTGCATAAGCCTGAGGGTCCGGGCATGGAGACACAAAAGTCTGTAACTGATTGTTCAGACTCGTGGCAAAAAGATCGATCATTGGACGTTCCCATTGGAAGCAAATCTGATTGAAGACAGATTTTTTCAGCATCCATTCTGAAGGTAGCAGGCGATCCTTTCTTGATAGAGAGTCCGCTACAACATTGAGACGACCTGGAATATGATGAATCGATATCAGAATCTGATTCTCTTGAGAGAAAAGAAGAATCTTTTAATTGAGATTCAACAGCCGGACGGAATGAGTACCTCCCTGATTCCAAATATAGGCTACAACTGTTGAACTGTCCCACAGAATTTGAACATGTTAGTTTATTACTCGACTGAGCCAATGATTTACAGCTAACCAAATTGCCCTCATTTCTTTGTAGTTTATATGGGACACAAGAAACTGACTCTCCCATAAACCGTGACACACTTGATCGCCCAGAATCAGAGAAGCACCCCAACCCTCCTGACTGGCGTCCGTCATGATTATGAATGACGGCTCCTGAATCTGAAGCAGTATTCCCTGGGATAACCACTGGATATCCACCCAAATTTGAAGATGATGCTTTACTGACTGTGTTAAAACAATCGGACTGTCCAACAAGTGACGTTTTACGCTCCAATTTTGAATTAGATAAATTTGAAACGGAGGTATTTCCGAAAAGCCGGATGAATCAAGATGTGAAAATACGCGTCCTTCAAGTCTATGCTTGCGGCGTAATTGTTCACTCGGATAGTGCCTCTCACCGATCGAATTGTCTCCATATAAAATTTTGGAGCAATTATTAGCTTGTTTACCCAACGGAGATTGATGACCGGCCTGTACGAGCCGTCTGGCTTCGGCACAAGAAAAAGATGACTGTAGAATCCCTTTGAATTGGGATTCTCTACGACCTCTACTGCCTCCTGTTGTTGAAGAGAGTCTACTGTTGAAATCAAAGTCTCTCTCTTTGTTATATTTTGTGGAAGGTTCACAAAACGTGGAATCCGCATTAATGGAGGTTTTCTCCGGAACGAAAGACGTAGACCATTCTTTACAACGTCTCGAACCCAAAGATCCTGAGTTATTTTGTTCCAGTTGCTTGCGAATTTTGAAAGCCTTCCGCCAACCGGAGAACAGTAGAGGTTGAACTCTTCATTTGTAGGACTTACAAGGCTTATACGAGGAGAAACCTCATGAAGCTCTCACACCCCTCTGTGACTTCGGTGTGGGGTTACGCGTTTCATTATTTTCAGACTGCGTCCTCTCCTTTTTGAAATCGCTCCCCTGTTTCGAGCCACCACGCCCACGATTAGCTTTAGAAGCAGCACAGGCTGGGCCTCTCTTGGAGAAAAATTTACCTCTCCGAGGAGTACCACTTGTGGAAGGCTGAGGTTGCGAAGTTGAGTGCAACAAAAGCTGACTTGTAGCTTTCTTAGAAGCATCTTCAAATACAGCTTTTAACTTATCATTGAATAATGAAGAGCCCGAAATGGGAGCGGTCCTTAGAGAGCTCTTAACACTGTCGTCAATAAATGACGTAGATTTAAGGGCAGCATCACGCCTGACCAACTCTAAATTAGCTACTGAAAAAGCAGAGTGGGATGTTGTATACATGATGGTGCGAGAGAGCACTCTCAAAGGAGATAACAACTCCTGTAAGCTCTCAGATTCCAAATTGCCGGCCAATGCCCTGTAAATATGATCTGCATATGACATAGCATTCAAAATACTTCTGCTAGATTCAATGCAAGTATCTATAACAAAAGAACTGATGCTACACGATGACGGAAGAGACATACCTAGGTCCCTTGCTCCATCATCCAATCGCAGAGGAGCTCTTGGAATCTTATTCTCGCCTACCGTATTTAAGAAGGTATTGCCTATAAACGGCAGGTCAAGCTTCCTTTCTGAAAGGAAAGAACTTTTTCTAGCCTGAGCTAGGTCTGCAATAGCTTCATTACAACAATCAAACGCATCTAACACTTGGACTGATTGAGACGGATACAGAAGGATACTTTCCTTCGACTTAATGACCTCCCTGTCTAAAGAAGACAGGCGATTGGCTGTAGAAGACACAGAACTCTGACCAGAAAGAATTAATTCAGGTGAAAAATCCTGCAGGAACCTCATAGTTTCCACATGTTGCTCAGCCAAAGATGTAGTGTCAGTCTCGTCTTCATCAAACTCCCTAACACTACCAGCGAGAGGTTCCTGGTCTGGTCTATTATCGGCATACTGATTATTTGAGGAAACCCTTCTTTCTGCCGATCCAGCACCGTCCGAATCATCCAAAGCGGAGATCGATGACGGCTGCATATTATGCTGCTGGGTGTCTGCAATTAGCTGGGCAATTTGCTCCAGCAATCCGTATTCGAGGCTATGTTCACCCCCCCCCCCCCCCCCCCATTCTACGCCTTTTTGGCTCCGGAAGGTGATCTGACACAGAGCCCTGTGTCCGTCTCTTAGAAAAAGATGTTTGCCTCGAAATGCTAGCCTTAGAGAGAGCCAGATCCTGGCTCTGACTCTCTACCTCTGGATCTTGCCGGCTAGCATGCGGTCTACTGTGTTGAGTCCTAGAATCGGACGAAGAAGAGGCTCTTATATCAAGATTACTGCCAGCTGTACTGGCAGAGAAGGGTACATCAGAAACAACTGGCTCCGAAGCATTATCTACCGGACTACCAGCGGAACTGGCAATAAAAGTCCATCGTCTGAACAGAGGACCATCTTTCATCATCTGTATCCTGGACAGCTATTGATTTTCCCGGTACTGAAGCTCTAATTAAAGGCTCTGTTACACCGGTCGAGCTAGTTGACCGTCTGCTTGCCCGAGGTACCGAGTATTCTGTGATACCTCGTGAGTCAACATGCTCTGTATCTGAAGACAACGCAGCACACAACTTGATGTTATACCATGACCAATACCATGTTCTTGTTCCTCTGAAATGGAAACTAAATTTTGATTAGTTACCTTAGGCGAAAGCACCGAAATCGATGCTTCGCCGACACATACATAAGTTGAGAGGGAATTCCATCACTTGGAATCCCAAGAACAGCAAGTAACATCTTTCGAGCAGTGAGTGCAAGCAAAACATGATGAATATGAATGAGAATCAAGAGAGGACTCCTTACACTTCGAACATGAGGACTTCATAATACACACACGCCAGAGGCAAAAATTTTAAACTGAATAGGAGCCGGTAACCAAGTCCAAAAACAGGCACAACAAAGGCCCAGGTCAGACAACCGGTATCCCAAAAATACCCTTAACAATTGAGAAACTTCCCCAGAAGATTCCCCATAGAGAAGGGTAATGGAAAACAGACAAAATGTCAAAAATAACCGGTACGTGACAAAGGGGGTACGAATAATCCACATTCCGTAAATTATCTATGATTTTTAAGAAGAATTTTTTAATTAATAACAAATTCGCAAAAGGCAAATAGTTCTTAAAAATCTAATGAGAGGATTCAAGCGGAAAAAAGTGAACACTGAACACACACATAATGATAAACAAAGAATGAATGAATCAGGTGCATATCCTGAAAATGGGGAGAACAAGAAAAATTATTTAATTTCAATAAAGTTATAGCCCTGAACGTTCAAAAACTCAATGTCTTTATTCAGCTCGATTCTGCTGCAATTATTCCACAATTCCACTTCAAAATCGTGTCTGGCTACATTATACTGTAGGATATTATAGCACAAAAGTCAGGATATGTGTTAATCTGACATGGGCAAAACAACAGAATGTCAAGATGGCGGTAGCCTATTGTTGTCCTTGACAAGTTGCGCATTGCGCAAAAAGTACGGAGGACCATACTGGTCTTCTCTTTTTTCAAGTTTTATGACAAATTTTGGGGGTTTGGGGGATTCAAAATTTGTGTTTGGCCCTGGTAATAAATTGGGTTTCACCAGCTAGTCTGGACCATTGGTATAGTGGAAAAATATTACTTGGAGGCCATCTTGTTGGAGGTCAATTTGGGTGAAAATGTTGGCAGCCGGTTTAGGTAAAATTGTGGGGGCCGGTTTGGGTCAGGTGGAGGCCAGTTTGGGCAAAAATGTTGTGGGTTTGGGCATTTGCCCCCACATTTGACCCAGGCACAGAGAACATGTCCCATATTTATATGCTTACATTAATAGTAGTGCCGATAATGATAAACCATTTTTATTTTAACACTGGAAATTGAAGTCAAATCAAACACAGCAATTTCAACAAATGCATAAATCAGTTTCAAAGTTGTCTTTGGTCAGTTCGGTCAGTTTCCAATTTTGACTTATTCGACAAGTTAACTTTCACTTCCTTGTTAGTGACATGGTGTTGCGGCACATTTAAATTCCGTAATTTTTTGGAGGAAAATTGTGTAATAAAGTATGTAATCAAGAATTCTGAATCCAACCTTTCAGCTGTTAGATAAATCATTTGTGAGTAAGTGTAAAGAGAAAAACAAGAGGCAGGGTAGGATTTGTTCGGTTTCGCATTGCAGTTTGCGATGCAGTTTTCCTCTAATGCGAATCACTTCCATAAAATTGGATCGCAAAGTGTGATGCACATGTATTTTAGTAAACAGAAGAGGATTATCCCTCTTTGTTCTCCTAGCATTTAATGCACTCACATAGTATAATATACAGGCAAGTCATAACTACGAAGGATGCTTTTTAGGCACATCATAACTACGAGTGATGTTATTCAAAACAGTCAATCACAAATGTGAACGGCATACAGAAACTTGTGATTGCTAACCAACCAATCAACTGTACTTTGCTTAGGGGTCATTGGATTGGGCTTTCAGCACTCTACCAGTTAATAGGTATCTGGTCTGTTTGCCCTAAATACCTGTTCGCCCTAAAAGTGGGTATCTGGTTCGTTCTGTTCGCCCTCCTACTATTTTTCTTATAATGGGGTCTGGAGGTTTCGTACCACCACAAGTTCGTCTCAGTGCATTTTTGTACAACTATTGGTTCATCCCAGGAGGTTTCGTACCACTATGTCTGGAGATTTCAAACCACTACAAATTTGTCCCACCTATGAATCCCCCCCTCCCATTAGTATGTGAAACAAATTTGTAAGAGACCATAATGAAAGCCTTAATAACTCGTCAATGAACATGAATTGATTTTGGAGCATTTCAGGATTGTGGCATTGCATGCCCTTGTTATGTGGTTGCCACCATCAGGCCTGGCACTCTTAAAAACGCAGGAGGGATAAAAAATCACTCCCTTTACATGGCCCAGGGAGGGGTTGGGGGGGGGGGGGGGGGGGGGGGGGGCGATTAGCTCTCCTCAAGCTTACAAAAGCTAAAGTGGCAAAATGACATTTCAATGTTAATGAATTGTGCCTGATGGGTTTTGCACATTTTATTTGATGCTGCTAACAAGGTAGTCTCTGTGAGATGGGTACAATGCTCCCCCCCCCCCCCCCACACCTCTGGGCCTTGGCAAGGCTCAGAGGTGTGGGAGGGGCAGTGTGGTCCTCTTACAGGGACCACTAATATAGCAGAGATCTGATATGATGTGGGTTTAAGGAAAGACCTGTTATGGTAATCATTATTTTCTAAGGACAGGAGGGCTAGTTTTCGCCAATTTGTTTTAGCTTGGGTGGGAGATATATGTAGGGGCACAATCAGCATGATGCTTGCCAGGAGGGGGAAAGTCTGGTATGTTGTTTATCATATAGACCACTGGAGTCTTTAAAGTTTATGTCCCAGTGAGTTTGACATTGCTATGTTAGTTTGTTTTATTTTATTTGCTTGATTGAAACATGATTTAATTATACATGTAATTGTTGACTTATTTTAGTACTTTTGGGGGTGAACCATCATAAATAAATGAAAACTGCTAAACAATATTACACCCACTTGCTAATCAATTTCAAGAGATAGGAAAAAACTGCTAAACAAAAATTTTAAAACAAATCCTACCCTGAGAGGTACAAGTAAGTTGATTTCGGAATGCGAGGCGTGAATGTGATATGACCAGTCCAGGGCTCACTGCACTCCTTCCTCGCTTTGCTCGGAAGAGGGGTGGTATAATACAACTTAAGGGGCTATATAAGTAATGGAATTTTGTTTATTTTGAAATTCTCACCTCTGATATTCCTTAAATTCAGATTAAATATACACAAATTATACATCAATATGAAGGCTGGGATGTATGGAACACGAAACACATATGTAATCAACTCATAGAGTTGATAGCAGGCACCACTGGTTCCTGGAAGTCTGCTATCGTATTCGTGCCAGAACTGATAATAAAATAATATTTTGCAAGAACAACTCGTGGCCGAATGTGCTTCAGATATTCAATTAACAAAGCTAGGCATTCAAAACACTTTCAAGTGCAGCGATAGGACTGCATTTTGGAAAAGGACAACACTGTCTGCATTTTTTATTGAAGATGGTTTCCATGCTCGACCAGCATGCGCAAATCACTCGATACCACGAATTTCCATCAAAAAACAAAATCGTAACTCTAAGAAATTTCAACAGGTATCATGATACCTTGCATTGAATATGGCAACTGTGCAGTCTCTATCTAATAATAGTATACTGTATTACGGTGATCTTTCTCATGATTTGATTTTAGACGGCGTATATAAATGCTTTTTCGGTCCGATGATGTCGACCAGAAATCGAAAGTAAATTCATATGTAAACAAAAGCAAAGGTTTTGGAATTTACCCCCATGCAGCTCTGTCACTGTGTTTTGAAGAATTTTGATACCCTAGCTTTGTTCTTGGATATGTAAAGCACATTTGGACACAAGTTGTTCTCATGAAATATTATTAAATTATCAGGTCTGGTACAAATACGGTAGCAGACTTCCAGGAACCAGTGATGACTACGGTCGACTCTATGAGTTGATTACACAAGTTTCGTGTTCTATACATCTCAATCTTCATTTTGATGAAATTCTCACCTCTCATATTCCTTAAATGCAGATTAAATATACACAAATTATACATCAAAATGAAGGTTGGGATGTATAGAACATGAAACACATATGTAATCAACTCATAGAGTTGACAACAGGCACCACTGGTTCCTGGAAGTCTGCTATCGTATTTGTACCAGAACTGATAATAAAATAATATTTCCCAAGAATAACTCGTGGCTGAATGTGCTTCAGATATTCAATAACAAAGCTAGGCATTCAAAACACTTTCGAGTGCAGCAATCGGACTGCATTTTATAAAAAAGACAACACTGTCTGCATTTTTTATTGCAGATGGTTTCCATGCTCGACAGACATGCGCAAATCACTCGATACCACGAATTTCCATCGAAAAACAAAATCGTAATTCCAAGAAATTTCAACAGGTATCACGATATCTTGCATTGAATATGGCAACTGTGCAATCTCTATCTAATAACAGTACACTGTATGAAGGCGATCTTTTTCATAATTTGATTTTTGACGACGTTGTTTTCACATGCTTTTTCCATCCGATGACGTTGACTGGAAATTGAAAGTATTGTGATGCTGTTGTTTACTTACTCTGTTCCTGGCATCAACTGCCATTACGGGCACGACTAAATATGTCAGTTAGGGCTGAATTTGGTACTGGCCGAATGACGTCTGCTTTGAGCGTTCCACCATAAATCCAAGTACGATAACTACGTGAACAGCTGCATGTGAGGTAGCCGGCACCGGTCCAGTCAGTTCCATTCCAATATACTATCCCCTGTTTTATTTAATGAGGATCAACGGATCCCCAGATACGAACTTGAATAAATTAACCAATTAAATTGTGACAAATAATATTTACAACATTTGCGAACGTATTTACAATCTCTTTTTGACTTCCGTATTAGTCCTGATATCTTCTTGGGACTCGGATGGGCCTTCCAGTTCTGGTAGCTGTGATTTGCCCCATGTTGTCCCGATGTTCTTTCACTGTGGTCTTCCTTTCCTCTCTATGACCAGTTGGCTGTTCCAAAAAATCTGGTGGCACTGGATTCCCTTGGGCATCAGTTGTCACACTTCCACTGATTCCAGCTGGAGCTGCTGGGATCTTCATCAGTGGCTTGTCATCTTAGGATGTGCCGAAGATTCTGCAATTGGAGTGGGACCCTGTGTCCCCAACTCATTGCCACTGTTAGGTAGGTCAATGTAGTAGTCTTGATTTTGAAGCTCTGATTGGTTGTGGTGAGTGGGACTCTTTGTCCGCAACCCATCTGTGCTGTGTGGGTCACTCTGAGTATTTCCTCTCTACTAGCCTGACTGGTCATTCTGTGTCGTAATTTGGTTATCCAAAGTGGTATGGACTCAATGCTACATGATTTTAATCTGTTATGGTGCAATATTCTAGTTGATTTCTTGTCCACCACCTCATAGAGAACCGGTCCAATTTTTCCCTTAACAATAAATGGGCCTCTCCACTGACTCTGAAGCTTCGGGCTCCTCCCAACTTTACGGGCTGAATCGATGACATAGACCAGATCACCATCCCTAAAAGTATGCTCATATTTTCTAAGATCATGCAGACATTTCTGTCCAACAGATCCTTTATTTGTTGCTTCCCTTGCCAACTCATGGCACTGTTGTAAAGATGATCCTAATTTTTGCACATATCCTGACTGGTTTGAGGATACTTCACCGATATTCTGCAACCCAAAAATTAACTCTTCAGGAAGATGAACTTCCCTCCCCAGCATAAGACGATTTGGGGTGAGACCAGTGGAGGTGTGTGGTGTACTCCGATATGCTCCTGTCAACAGGTGAAGGTGCTCATCCCATTTGTCCTGGTTTTTCCCAATGAAACATCTCATCATTTGTAAGAGGGTCCTATTGAATCTCTCAACCAAGCCACTTGATGCTGGGTGGTATGGTGTGGTTCTGGTCTTAGCCCACCCTAGAAATTACCCAATTGCTCCATTAATGCACTCTCAAAACATCGGCCTTGGTCTGTATGAAATTCCAGGGGAATACCAAATCTTCTTATAAACTCCTAAACAGTAACCTCTGCAACCGACACAGCTGTTTGGTCCTCCAAGGGGTAGGCCTCCACCCATTTTGTGAATTGGTCAATTAGTACAAGGATGTATTTATTGCCACGACGTGATCTTGGAAATGGTCCCAGGACTGTGTCAAGTGGTGCCCCAGCATGATATCTCTGCATTTCTGCTCTAGCTGCATGTGTCGGTTTCTTTTGAAGGGAGCACTCTGGGCAGCATGCAATGTAAGTACTTACTGCATCCCACATATTATACCAGTAGAAGTGCTGACGTAATTTTATTTATCCATGGTTCGGTGGATACTCGGGTGTCCTGCTGTAAGCGAATTATGACAAAGTTCCAGTGTGAGTTTTTTCAGTGTCTCTGGAACAAGGAGTAAATATCTTTTCCTCGATTGGTCCTTCCCATCGATAGAATAAGACATCTTGTTTGCACTCTACCTGGTTGATGCAATCCAATAGATAGTACCTCAGTGGTGGTGATTGTTTGAATACGCTCTCACGATCCTCTGGAATTCCATCAGCAATCCAGGTGTGGAGTATTTTAAGAACAGGGTCCTTTAACTGCTCCTTCTGTAGTTCTTCCATTGTATACCCTTCAATCCAGCACTGTGCCCGCCATCGACTAGACTGGTTGTCTGTTCCATCCCAATGCTGCGAACTGATATGGGGAGAATGTCGTCAACATCAGATGCATCCACTGTATATCCTTCAATCCAGCCTGTTTCAGTGTGGGCACTGTGCCTGCCATTGACTAGACTGGCTGTCTGTTCCTTCCCAATGCTGCAAACTGATATGGGTAGAATGTCGTCCACATCAGATTCAAATCTTCCCCACTGATCACTAAGCTTCACACAATGTCTACATCCACCACATGGAAGATGTTTAGGATCAGATCCTGCCTGATAACATTCGCAGTTCCCCTCTTCTGGGTATCATGGAAAAGCATCAGCATTACCATCGCTTTTCCCACTACGGTGCTGGAAAACAATATCGAACTGGCTAAGATGCTCCAGCAAGCGTGCTAGTTGTCCTAGTGGTGCTTTGAATTTGTACTGCCAGGTCAAGGAGCCATGATCGGTTCTCAGAATAAATTTGCGACCAAGGAGGTAAATGCTTGAAATTTTCTGTAAAAGTGACAACTGCCAAAAGTTTGCGACGTGTTACACAATATTTCTCTTGTGTTCTTCCCAGATGTTTACTTGCATATCCTATTACACGTTTGTGATCTCCTTGTAGCTGTGAGAGCACTGCGCTTACTGAAACATTGGAGGCATCTGTATCTAGGGCTGCAGGGTATTTCGATATACCGGTAATACCGGTATTGAAATCTTAACCGGTTAAATATCGTCCATTTTTTTAAATACCGGTATATCGTCTGTGACGATATTCATTTCGAGTCGCGATAAAAATTTCAGACTTTTTAGTGACAGACATTTTCCTTAAAAATTCTGTTTAATCTCACAGCTGATTGAAAAATGTGTATACAGAAGAACCTGTCTTGAGAGAACGCCCTTTGGGCCACACAAAAGTGGTCTCTCAAGACAGGTGGACTATCATAACTGGTTTCAGGTTTTCTCAAGTCAGTGAATAACCAACCACAAAATTCAGAAATGCAGAAGAATGAATTTTTGTAATTACTTTGTAGTTGTTCTTTTTTATGAAGTTTTTGTAACAAATTGAAATGGACTGTTATAAAAATTATAAAAATAAATTAGTGTTGAAAATCTTCATTGAAGATTTTCAACACAAATTTATTTTTATAAGCCTATCTGGCACATTTCAGGTATGTATGAACAGCTGCGCCATGAGCGCATGATACGCCCGTTATTAATTACAAGAGGGAACCACACAATATGAGAATACATGTGTACTTGTCAGGTTACATATACTTGCCACCAAAAAATCATGAAAATTGCTCAAAATCCAACATGTGGAAAATTGCCTATATTTTGATGAATAAAGTCCCATAACTCTGGAATGACAAATCGGACAGCGACACAAATTGAAAGGGAGATTCCTTCTATCAACATATACTTGCAACCAAAAAATCATGAAAATTGGTCTAAGCATTTTCAAGTTATTGTTCGACATGTGAAAAATAAAGTCCCATAACTCTGGAATGACTAATTGAACGGCGACACCAACCGAAAGGGAGCTTCCTTCCATCAACATAAACCACCTCCCAAAAAATCGTGAAAATCTCTCGAAGCGTTCTTGAGTTATCGTACGATGTCTAAAAAATCAACAATTTTCTAAGTAATAAAGTCCTGTAACTCTGGAATGACTAATCGAACGGCGACACTAAACGAAAGGGAGCTTCCCTCCATCAACATAAACCACCTACCAAAAAATCATGAAAATCTCTTGAAGTGTTCTCGAGTTATCGTATGACGTATAAAAAATCAACAATTTTCTAAGTAATAAAGTCCCATAACTCTGGAATGACTAATCGTACAGCGACACTAAACGAAAGGGAGCTTCCCTCCATCGATATACAACGCCTACCCTTCTAGTGGTGACCTATTCACATGTACACAACAAACGCAGGTTAAGCGTTTTTGGTTTGTAAAGCGATGGATCAAACAGTATATATTTATTTGAAATTATCAATTCAAAATAAACTATATATATTGTGCCATCATGACGTTTATTTCCAAATATTTATACAAGAATGAATTAAGACAAGTTAGGCTTATTATTTCAATGCTTTTAAAACGTAATTATATGACTTCGAATGTCAAAAAATATTGGGACAATTTGGGTGAGAATTTTACATGTTTTGAACTTGACGATATACCGGTATATCGCGATATTTTTTAAAATACCGTTACCGGTATTGAAATCCGAATATCATGCAGCCCTGTCTGTATCCAGGATAAATCTTGCTTCTGGAAGTGGAAATGCCAAAATGGGAGGGGATAAGAGACAGGTCTTCAGTTGTTCCATCGCAGTTTGTTGCTCTATTCCCGAGAATTCACCACCCTTTGGCAAAAGTCTGTACAAGGGATCTGCTTTATCGGCATAGCTAAGGATGTATTGACGATAATAATTTGTCAAGCCGAGAAACATCTGCAATTCCTTGAGATTGGTGGGAGTCGACCATTCAGCAATTGTCCTGATAAGTTCGGTGTTGGTCTCCACCCCAGCAGAACTGACATAATGTCCCAGAAATAAGACCCTCTCTTGAAACAGGTGACACTTTTTCGGTTTTAGTTTCAGCTTATGTGACCTAAATCTGTCCAGTATGTTAGCGAGATGCTGCACATGTTCTTCAAACCCATTGCTGGCAATTATCACGTTGTCTAAGTATATAAGGACCACATCCCATTGGAGACCTCTAAGGACAAGCTCCATGGCCCTCTGAAAAGTTCCTGTCGCTCCACAAAGACCGAACGGCATGCGTGTATATTCGAACAAGCCGTATTTGGTTGTAAATGCAGTTTTCTTCTGATCTTCACTTGCCATTTCTATTTGATGTCATCCACTTTGAAAATCTATAGTTGAAAATACAGTTACCCCAGCCAGGGTATCCAGACATACCTCAATTTGCTGCCCATGCACTTGTGGACTGCACCACTGTTCCACTCCTCAGTAAATGATTTAGGTGTTGTTTCTCTTCCTCTTGAAACCCAAATGGTGTACGATGTGGAGGAAGGCGTATGGGTTGAGCACTGCCTGTAGAAATGTGGTGCTTCACTTCTGCAAAACAACCCAGATCATCATCGCCTTTGGCAAAAACATCTGAAAATTTCTTTATGAGACTGAACATTTCCTTCTTTTGGCTAGTTGATAGGTGTCTACTCGCGGTTTCAACCACTTCTTGCAAATGTCCTGGGAAACAGTCTTGTTCTTGTGCATTGCACTCCTGGTTGTCTACTTATACGTTTTCCTCACTACCCGGTACAATCTTGACTAGCTTTCCCAAGTGAGTACCCTGTTTAAGCTTAATTGCTTGATATGTCGGGTTGACACACGTACTGGTATTTCCTTCTTCATTGGGACCAACACTGAACCAGTGTGTGCTCCATTTGCCAATGACACTGGGTCTAGAACACCAAATATGCGTTCTTCAGGGCTGTCAACACAGCTGGAGATTATTGTTTCACTTCTTGGGGGCAATGAGATTTCTGTTTTCACACTCACTCTTGTAACATGGTACCCTTCTACTTGATGATAGTGTCCCAGAATTAGGACACCTTGGAGGAGCAAATCGCCTTGTCTGGCTAAAATTACCCCATTCATTCTTTTTAGTATATCCATTCCTATTAACATGTCATCTCTTATCGGTGTGATGCATACTGGCCCTTCAACTTTCACTGTGCCAATGTATAGTGTAGTTGGTACATTTATAACAGCTTGCATCTCTTTCCGGTCTTAAGCATTTAATAGATTGGCTGTATTTGTTTCGTCATATGCTAAGGAGATCTTTTTGGCATAATCCTTTGATATAACTGTTAAATCTGCACCGGTATCAACAATTGCATTTGTTTTTGTGTCATTTATTCTTGCCGGAACATTTATACTTCTACCTGTACAGCCTCCAATTCGAAAAACCAGGACTCTTTCACTACTGTTAGCCTTTATACTGCTTGATAATCTTGGACTTGTGGGACGAGCTGTTTTATGAGGGCAGTCCCGTTGAAAGTGTGTAGACTCTCCACAACGATAACAGCCTGTATTTTGAATTGATTCCCTCTCATTACCAGTTCCTGGATTCTTCAAGTTACTATATCTAGCTGGACTTGGTGACCGAGACCTTCTTCTAGGACAGTCTCGGTGGAAATGAGTGTTTTGCCCACAACTATAACAGGCATTATTTTGGGTTGATTTCTGTAACTTCTCTGTATCTCTGAGAACCAATGTCTTGACCAACTCTTTGAGTTCCATGATTTCATCTTGTTAGTTTATTTCTGTCACCTGTTCATATGGAGCCCTCAATGCCCTTAATGTCTCATCAGTGTGATTAGCAGTAGTATATATAGTTCCATCAGCTGCATAATTTTTGTCGCTGTCCCTTCTACTATCGAAATACTGGTTGTTATCTTGCCAGGTAACTCTGCGAAATCTCTGTTTGTTTCGGAATTCCATATCTCGACCAACTGTTGCTCTATAATTATGTTCCAGTTCTGGAACAGTGTCCAATGCAGCAGTGACGGTCTTTATATTGCGATTTAATGCCTCATATGCTATCTTTGCATTCCGGTGGCCTTTTAAGAATGCCTCAGCAGCAAGTTCTTCTTGTAATTCTATACATACCGTAGGATAAGCCAATGCCACTAAGCGTTGTGCTTCTTCTGCAAATTCTTCATCAGATTCTCCATGCTGTCGCAGTTCAAATAACTTTTTTCTTGCAGTTGTTTCAAGCTCTTTCCGATTGAATCTGTTCCTCATATGACAGATTAATTGATCAAAATTATGTTGCACACTCACAGGCAGAGTTGATAGAAATTCACTTGCCTGACCCCTCAAACATTCTATGAATCGATCTGTTTTCTCTTCTACTGACCATCCGCTTCTCATTGCTACACTGTTAAAAACAGTCATGTGCCCATCCCAATCTTCAGAACCATTAAAAGTTGGAAGTTTTAAATGAGGCACCACTGCTGTTGCTCTGTGTGTACCAAATAGCGATTCTTGGTTCTCGCTCTTTGTTTTGGATGGTGCATCCCCACATCTATCCCATGTTTGTGGGTGGGTTAATTCCCAATGGTTAATGGTTGCCAACATGGGGTGCACGCTATTGGAAGCCCTTTCCGGGTCAGGAGTCGATGCTGCAAAATTGGTATGTTTGCTATCACCCATTCCTAGACTTGGTATCCTGGATTGTTTGCTGTCTGCTCTGGTCAAGTCTGGGGCTGTCCCCACGACTCCCAGACCACTTTGGATTTGGGTTCTCATTTACTTCTGTCTCTGGACTGTGTACTACGTTCTGTGCATACCTGGGGCTGTCCCCACGGACCACAGCAATACTTCTCTGCATCATTGCTGTCAACTCCCGTATTAGATCCATTTGACTTGCAAAGAATTCTGATTGTCTTTCTAACACATCCCTGTGCATACCTGTCATGCTTTGGATAAAGCACCAATCTCTCCACCTACTTTTTCCAGAACTCCAAGCGTCTTCTCATTTACACTCATTTACACTCTGCTGAGCCATCGCAGCCATAGCTTGATGTGTTTAACCATGGTGAAGTACGATCTTGTCATCTTCTGATCTGTGTGAATTCTGCATGGCTTGTGCGTCATCATGGTCTGACCCTGCAGATTCCAACATGCCCCGATTATTCTGAAAGTCCATAATATAAAAAATGATGAGTATTACGGTAATTCAAATAAATCCTGTGGGTCAACACAAATTGAGAGAATGTCGCAGTCGTCCCAGCACTCTTTCACAACATCAAGCTCTAATCAGCGCAGCCACTTTTTTGCCAGGTCATCTTGTGGATGCAATCCATCTTTCAGTAAATAAAAATTGTTGGTCTGTCTTTTCTTGGAGCGTGTCTTCACCAAGATTGAATGCTAAGGTGTTTCGTCCAGAATCAGTATTCAGTTGGTGGATTGTGCTATTAATTATAGCTACTTCTCTTTCAACTGCTTGATCTGTAGCCACAAATTTGTCTGGGTTATGATGTCCACGTCTCCTGTTGTATATAACCGCTGAATAGGTGGGTATGCAAATAAACTTCAACACACCCCGAAGTGAGGAAACTACTTCTTGCAGACAGTGATATTGTTTAAATATTTTACTTGCAGCAACACCAACTGCTGAATATCGGCTATCAATGTAGCCTTTAGACCTGGATATCTTTTGGGTAATATCACATGTGCCAAGCCACACATGGCAGACTATAAGTCTTTTATTGCGCTTTTTAGCAAGATCTTGTAAGTCTGATATTGCTACGTCAACAGCTGTTTTGTTCTGGCACCAGGAAAACACCAAAATATAAGAGGCAATATTGTGGTGGTTTGTACTCTCCTCAGGTGATCACCTTGGCTATCAGATAATAACACAGCAATACAATCACTTTCCCTGGCTGGAATATCCAGGGGGTGTGTCTCAATATACTTCAAGACACTAGTTAAACTCATAAATGGGACTATTTCATTTTTATAATAATTTTTACAATCACTGGAAAGAAAACAGTGTTAAGTTTACATGAGGAATTGATTAAATGTTGGGAGACAACTATGCATTACATTTGCAGAGTCAGTGATAATCACTGCAATGCACTCTTATTGAAAACAAAACCAAAATATACAACTTGGAGCCATCATTGGATCACCCAATGAATGCAACACAATGCATAGTCAAATGTCCAAGTTGTTCTTCCATCTATGAAAAAATGAAAGTGTCAATGACACTGTAGCTTAACTTGTGTGTTGTGTTTGATGAAAAGGATAATGTTCAATGTTTATGAAAGGATTATGAAATAAGACAAGAATTGTGATAATTGGGAATATGTTCATTTCTGTTCCCTGTACATGTATGCTATGTTTATGATAAAAATAATATGAAGTGTACACTGTACTAAAGAGCTGAGGGGTGGGTCAATTTGACCTCACAGTTAATGTATGTGACCCTCACAGTTAACGTATATCAACAAAAGTTACCAAGTTACAGTGAAATTATTCCAAAACAAGTCATCCTATCAAGCTACATTAAAATCCCTTCATAAATATGGCCTGTAGTCTGTGCCAAAGGTTTTCGGGCTTCAGGCCCCTGTTACAGTGTAGCCGTCAGTTTCCCAATTACGTCCAAAGGGGACATTCTCATCAAGACATTATATGAAGTCAACCTACCAAGTTACAATGAAATCCCTTAATAAATATGACCTGTAGATTGTGCTAAAGGTTTTTGGGCTTTGGGCTCTGGCAGCCATCATGGTCGAATGATCGCAACCAAAAGGGGACATTCTCATCTGGGCATCATCTGGAGTGATCCTGCAAAGTTACAATGAAACCCCTTCATAAAAATGACCTGTAGACTGTGCTCAAGGTTTTTGGGCTTTGGGCCCCTGAAGACGTCACAGTTGACCAATCACGACCAAAAGGGGATGTCATCATCTAGGCATTATATGGAGTCAAACTTACGGGTTACAATGAAGTCCTTCTATAAATATGACCATTATAGACTATGCTAAAGGTTTTGGGGTTTTGGGTTCGGGCAGCCATCAAGACTGAATGATCGCGACCAAAAGGGGTTGTTCTCATCTAGACATTATTTAGAGTCATCCTACCAAGGAACAATGAAATCCCTTCATAAATATCACCTGTAGACTGTGCTAAAGATTTTCGGGCTTTGGGCCCCTGTAGCCAACACAGTTGCCTAATGGTGTCCAAAAGGGGCTGTTCTCGTCTAGACATTACATGAAGTCAACCTACCAGGTTACAATGAAATCCCTTCATAAATATGATCTGAAGACTGTGCTAAAGGTTTTCAGGCTTTAGGCTTGGGCAGCCATCATGGTTGAATGATCGCAACCAAAAGAGGACATTCTCATCTGGACATCATCTGGAGTGATCCTATAAAGTTACAATGAAATCCATTCATAAATATGACCTGTAGACTGTGCTCAAGATTTTCGGGCTTCAGGCACCTGTAGCCATCACAGTTGACCAACCACGACCAAAAGGAGATGTCATCATCTAGGCATTATATGGAGTCAACCTAACAAGTTACAATGAAATCCTTCCATAAATATGACCTACAGACATGCTAAAGGTTTTTGGGCTCGGTCAGCCATCAAGGCTGAATGATCATGACCAAAAGGGGACGTTCTCATCTGGACACTATTTGGAGTCATCCTACCAAGCTACAATGAAATCCCTTCATAATTATGACCTGTAGACTGTTCTAAAGGTTTTTGGGCTTTGGGCCCCTGAAGCCGTCACAGTTGCCCAATTGTGTCCAAAAGGAGACGTTCTCATCTAGACATTATATGAAGTCAACCTACCAAGTTACAATGAAATCCTTTCATAAATATGACCTGTAGACTGTGCTAAAGGTTTTCAGACTTCGGGATCGGGCAGACATCATGGTTGAATGATTGCAACCAAAGGGGACAATCTCATCTGGGCATCATCTGGAGTGATCCTGCGAAGTTACAATGAAATCCCTTCATAAATATGACCTGTAGACTGTGCTCAAGGTTTTCAGGCTTCGGGCACCTGTAGCTATATGGAGTCAACCTAACAGGTTACAATGAAATCCTTCTATAAATATAACCTTTTGCCTATGCTAAAGGTTTTTGGGCTCAGGCTCCCATCAAGGCTGAATGATCATGACCAAAATGGGACGTTCTCATCTAGACATTATTTGGAGTCATCCTACCAAGTTACAATGAAATCCCTTCATAAATATGACCTGTAGACTGTGCTAAAGGTTTTCGGGCTTCGGGCACCTTTAGCTGTCACATTTGCCCAATCACGTCCAAAAGGGAACTTTCTCATCTAGACATTATACATGTATGAAGTCAACCTGCCAAGTTACAATGAAATCCCTTCATAAATATGACCTGTAGACTGTGCTTAAGGTTTTTGGGCTTCGGGCAGCCATCATGGTTGAATGATCGCAACCATAGGGGACAATCTCATCTGGGCATCATCTGGAGTGATCCTACGAAGTTACAATGAAATCCCTTCATAAATATGACCTGTAGACTGTGCTCACGGTTTTCGGGCTTCGGGCACTTGTAGCCATCACAGCTGACCAATCACGACCAAAAGGGGATGTCATCATCTAGGCATTATATGGAGTCAACCTAATAGGTTACAATGAAATCCTTCCATAAATATGACCTTTTACCTATGCTAAAGGTTTTTGGACTCGGGCACCCATCAAGGCTGAATGATCGCGATCAAAATGGGACGTTTTCATCTAGACATTATTTGGAGTCATCCTACCAAGTTACAATGAAATCCCCTCATAAATATGACCTGTAGACTGTGCTAAAGGTCTTCGGGCACCTTTAGCCGTCACAGTTGCCCAATCATGTTCAAAAGGGGATGTTCTCATCTAGACATTATATGAAGTTAACCTACCAAGTTACAATGAAATTCCTTCATAAATGTGACCTGTAGACTGTGCTAAAGGTTTTTCGACCTTCGGGCTCGTGCAGCCATCATGGCTGAATGATCGCAACCATAGGGGACAATCTCATCTAGGCATCATCTGGAGTGATCCTAAGAAGTTACAATGAAATTCCTTCATAAATATGACCTGTAGACTGTGCTCAAGGTTTTCAGGCTTCGGGCACTTGTAGCCATCACAATTGACCAATCACGACCAAAAGGGGATGTCATCATGTAGGCATTATATGGAGTCAACCTAACAGGTTACAATGAAATCCTTCCATAAATATGACCTTTTGCCTATGCTCAAGGTTTTTGAGCTCGGGCACCCCTCAAGGCTGCATGATCGCGATCAAAATGGGACGTTCTCATCTAGACATTATTTGGAGTCATCCTACCAAGTTGCAATGAAATCCCTTCATAAATATGACCTCTAGACTGTGCTAAAGCTTTTCGGGCTTCGGGCCCCTGTAGCCGTCACATTTGCCCAATCACGTCCAAAAGGGGACTTTCTCATCTAGACATTATATGAAGTCAACCCACCAAGTTACAATGAAATTCCTCAATAAATATGACCTGTAGACTGTGCTAAAGGTTTTCGGGTTTTGGGCTCGGGCAGTCATCACGGTTGGCAGATCATGCCCAAATGGGGAAATTCTCATCTAGACATCATAAGGAGTCATCCTACCAAGTTACAATGAAATCCCTCCACATTAAACATGACCTGCTGACTGTGCTAAAAGTTTTTGGGTTTCGGGCTTGGGCAGCCATCACGGTTGATAGATCATGCCCAAAGGGGATGTTCTCATCTAGGCATTATACAGAGGCACCCTACCAAGTTACAATAAAATCCCTTCATAAATACGACCTGTAGACTGTGCTAATGGTTTTCAGGTTTTGGGCTCGGGCAGCCATACCGGTTGCCTGATCGCGACCAAACGAGGATGTTCTCCTCTAAACATGACCCCCAACCTGCATATGAAATTTCGTGTCGATCAGACAAGAACTGCGGGGTGTAGCCTGTGCTCAAGGAAAATGTGAACAGACATCACAGACGTGATGGCAATAGCTTATTTTGACTATGTCAAGTTAAGCTAAAAATGAAACAGACTATAACAGTGTTTGAGAAACACGCTGTATCAATGTCAATGACGTCACACTTCATTAGATTGGAATGTCGACGTTTTGAAAAAAAAATTTGGATTGCACGTCATTACATAGAGTCCAAGACTGGCAATAACTTAATACGAAGTGGGTCTGTGACTACGTATCAAGTTGGGTGCAATTTAAATTAAACTCTTATATTGAGAAAGCATTGCAAATCAAAAGTAATAAAAGATTGGATCTCACCACCGTCCGTCGAACTGAAGCCAGCCAATCTCTCATTCTCTGTCCTGTGCCCGGAATGCCGCTTCTGGCATTTCCAATCGTCACAGGATGATCAGTCTCTTGAGTGACAATATCGTTGAATCTGTGTCAGGAGTTCCACTTCTGTCACCAATGTGATGCCGTTATTTACTTACTCTGTTCCTGGCATCAACTGTCGTTAAGGGCACAACTAAATATGTCAGTTAGGGCTGACTTTGGTACTGGGCGAATGACGTCTGCTTTGAGCATTCCACCATTAATCCAAGTACGATAACTCCGTGAACAGCTGCATGTGAGGTAGCCGGCACCGGTCCAGTCAGTTTCCTTCCATTACAGTATATTAATATGTAAACAAAAGCATTTACACCCATGCAGCTCTGTCGACGTGTTTTGAAGAATCTTGACCCCCTAGCTTTGTTCTTGGCTATGTAAAGCACATTTGGCCATGAGTGGTTTTCGTGAAATATTATTAAATTATCAGTTCTGGTACGGACAGGATACTTCCAGGAGCCAGTGGTACCTACAGTCGACTCTACGAGTTGATTACACAGGTTTCGTGTTCTATACATCCCAACCTTCATTTTGATGTACATTTTGTGTATATTTAATTTGAATTGAAGGAATATCAGAGGTGAGAATTTTCAAAATAAACAAAATTTCATTATTTTTATAGGCCCTTAAGTTAGGGGGTATTGTACTGTACATCATTACATGTATGGCCTGTAGGACAAGTTGCAGACTACTGTTTCTGCATTTCCAATTTATTATTGTTGAATATTAACATTTTATACATTTTGGATACAGCACACATTGTACAAGATAAGATTTTTGTGGGACGGCACAATAAGGACGACTCGTCAGGGTTTCGAAACTACTTGGGACGAAACGTCCTGGGACGAACAAATATTGCGATGAACGTCCCGGAACCCTTGTAACGTGCGAATGTAGGTAATTCAACTGGAAATGCAGTTGCCGTGCCAAAATAATATCAAGGTCATCTTGGTATTCATATTCCCAGCCATATAATCAAAACTCAGAACCCTTTCAATTGATTCGTCGTTCAAAAAATGATACGCAGAAGCACTAATCTGTTCAAAAGATTGCTGTGTTCACATACCGTTCCCATCCATGTTCAGGTTAAAATCATATCGCGGAACGGGAAACACAAATTCGAAGTCGGGAATTTTAAAATGCGCGGCATTTGTTTACCCGATAAAATCAGATAAAGAGAACACAAATCTACAAAAAGCACATAAAATTTTTTTTTTTAAAGTTCAGGCGGGACGAATCGTCTCGATATTTTCGGACAAAACGTCCCGGACGAACCGTCCCAGGAAGAACTGTTTTGGAGATGTTGCTTCCTGAAACACCCCTTTCCCGCCATATATACGGGGTAAAAACGACGTGTTATGGACTATTCGACGAAAGACAAATTCGACGAATTTTTTTTAGGACGATTCGACGAGATTTTGGACGATTCGACGAAACTTCTGAACAAATTCGACGAAACTTTGGACGATTCGACGAAACTTTGGACAATTCAACGATAAAAAAAGTACAAGTTCGACGAAAACTTTTTATTTCCCCCAGCAGATTAAAAGAAGTTATATTTTCAATCCAATATAACGTTGAGTAGAGTATGTTGTAAGATAGCGTCTTTTATCTCGGAACTTACTGGGTGGGGACAAGAGTGTGTATACATGAATAGCTGAGAATATTTCTCGAAAATTACACTTAATTAGACGAAGGAAATGATTTTTGCGTGCCGAAGGCGCGCAGGGACGATATGGAGAACAAGCCCCTTTCGACCCTCGGTAACTGTATATGATTGGCTGTCACATGTCTAGGCGTGTTGAAGGAGGAAAAGGTCCCGGTACTCGGCAGGTGTCTCCTGTTGCGGCGTGGCTGTCTCGTTGACTGATATCGGTTGAACCCTCGGGTGAGGACCAGTGTGGGAGGTTGGGTCCTCTCACAAAGGTACTACCTCTCCCGAGGGTGCAGTCGATCTAGATTTTCGGGCAAGTATAGTCTGCCACTTCTGAGATGATTTTAAGTGATGGCCATCACTGGCAAGTATAATCTGCCTCAGGTTGTCTCTGTTTGATAGGGTGTCTTTGAAGGAAACAACAACGACCCCTTTCGGGCACCACCAAGAAGAAGACCCGATCTTCCCTGGTTCGGGGGCAGGCCTGCATTGTAATCCTAAGGGTTGGGGCAAAAAGATGAGCAATGCGCTTACAGAAAGGGGCAGAGGCGGGGCGCAGGACCAACGCTCGCCTCCCTTAAAGTGGTCGACCACTTTTAGGGATGGAGTGGAGGATGTACAGGAACCATGGGGGGTTACCGTTTCTGTAACGGTTGGACTGTCCATAGCGGTTATTGGGGTGCTGGTCAAAAAGCATCTTCTGTGTACCTGCTTAAAAGAAGAAGGCAGAATTAGTTTTCATTAGAATATATAGAAATAAAAAGATAAAAGTAGCACATTATGTTTTAATTGTGATCACAGTTAAGCTGTTAATCTGCCTGTTAGATCACCTTCTTAGGGTGATAGTGAGTTTGTAGCGGGAGGGTAACAGTTTTAGACACTAAACCACACCCGAGGGTGTTTCTGTTATGCCCTTCGCTGGTTTCGACCATATTTAGATTATTTTGAGTTTATTTTGGATCACGATTAAACACTGCAAATCCCACCTCCAGCCGGAGAGACCCAGCCCACACAAAACGCTCTCGCCTGGTATCGCGAGCGTCCTGTGTAGGCCAAGCCCCCCCCCCCCCTTAATTAAGGTGTCATAGCCTATATTTATGAGACGCTCACACTTAAGGCGCCAATTATAGGATTATCAGGGTGTCAAAAATAAAACCAATTAATGAATGAACGGATCTTCAAAAGGAAGTTGACTGAAAAATAACAGTGAATGGGTACCAATGTTTTTATTTTAATTATAATATAAAACTTATCTTATTTTAACAATAGCACACAGAATAAATACCATAATGGTATATGGACGTCTAAGTGAACAAGCAGTTGTTTTTCTTGTTCTACAAAGAGCGGTTTAACAAAAGGCAAGAAACAAATAGCTTTGTCATTTATGTCTTTAATATCATTTTTAAAAATATATTCGTCGAATTGACCCTTTTAAAAAACTTTCGTCGAGATTGTCTTCCGTCGAAATGTCTTCTCGTCGAATAGTCCATTTCGTCGAGTTTGTCTTTCGTCGAATAGTCCAGATCCCAAAACGACATATCGGTTTAAACTAAATTAATGAGAAATGTTTCTACAGTTTGCTTCTGTTGGTTAGGCCTCATTCATAAGGCGATTTAGAAGGATAACATTAATTAGATCGAATTACACCCATTTCGTCCGCTGCAATTTTACGCAACTCGTCCGAAACTCGTCCGCCGGGGAAAAGTATTGAAGTATTGTATTTTGAATCATTTTTTATTTATTTATATATTAATTTTATTGTATACTTTTATTGTAATATATCTTAATGTACCTTCTTGCATTAAAATTTCACATACTTGTACGGAATTCTGAAAACAGACATGCCAGAACAAAATAAACTATTCAGCCATCTAATTAATTTCGACACTGTTTGAAGCGGCTCTGATTACTGTTATTCAATGGATCAGCTGTACGGTAATAATTATATTATTACAGCAAAAGTTCTTAAAGTATATGTATGTTATATTAAGTTCCGCAACATAATCTTATAATTTTGCAATTATTAATCGAAGAGAGCCACCGGTGCTTTATGTCCAATGAATAATCGCACAATTAATAGCAAATGTGTTATAAGAATTAATTACGTAAAGAAACGCATCAAAACTTGTCACTATAATTATATTAAGATACGCATCAAAACTTGTTATATTAAGTTCCGTAACATAATCTTATAATTTTGCAATTATTCATTGAAAAATATTTGCTATACTATGCTGTTTATTATCTTGTGAATCTTGTGTACTGAATAAATATCATTATTTCGTTTGATACTGAATAAAAATCATTAATTTTATTTTCCATATTTTTATGATATTCAAACTATTGCTAACGGACGATGGGGCGCGCTGGCGGACGAAATGGGTAAAACTGCAAGCGGACGATTCGGCTTGCAGACGAAACGTCCGTATACCATTAGATCTCCAACACACTTCGGATGCCGATCAAAATATCTCTAAACCAAAATATTCCCACCAAAACGTACCCCAACTCGGTTCAAACGCTTCCAACATTGGCCAAAACGTCCCCTGACTTCGGGTAAAAACGTCCTCTAACTTTGGTCAAAACAACCCCACCACTGATGAAAGCGTCCCCAATATTGGTCAAAACGTCTCCCAACATTGGGTAACGAATCTAATGGTTTTGCGCGCCTGAGGCGCGCAGGGAAGGTTTAGGGCAAGCCCCTTTCGACCTTCTTTACCTGTGTAATATTTGGTGGTTACTAATAACACTTTAGCCGATCGCGGTTCTAGGGTGAGAAGGCCTTGGTTACCCCTGTGCTCCCAACTGACTCCCTATTCCCACGCTTCTTCTCTCCTCCCAACACTCGGAGACGAACTGCTTGATGACATCTCTTGCCCAATTCTTCCCAATATCTCCGATTAGCATATTAACCCTCTCCTTTGAATTACTCACTAACCACATGTCCTTCATTCTCCCTTCCCACTTCCACATTGCATTCCCCGCGAATCTTGTTCTTTTAGACTGGTATTTTGGGTATTCTATAGTACTGGTGTTCCAGGGTCTCCACCACGCCTAACTTACACATCTGGCACTCCTTTTCACTATTTTTCCCCTCAGCTCCAGGGACCGCGACCTCAGCTTAAACAACAGTGACTCCCCAAAGGTGCCATCAAGGTACTCTTCAAAACCAGGCTTCTATTTATCACACAGGCCAGGCCACCCAAAGACCTTTTTGATATGACCCCTCTTAAGATTACCATCCTCCATGACTCTTTCTCTAACGATTATTTTACCCTCGGTGGCACCTACGTCTAGGTCCGTGATCTCTAACGAGTAGTTCTCTATTAACTCTTTCACTTGCACCATCCACCCTCTCTTGGTATTTGAGATGAAAATACCCTGGAACATTAATATTGACACCATCGGCTGTTGGGGAGATTTACCAATTAAGATAACAGGATTTCAGTAAGTCTATCCTGTCCTTGATCCTTATCCATCCAAGCTCCCCCGATTGCTTCTAGTGCTGCGACATTACTTGGCCCCGTTATCCATCGGCCTGCGTCGTTCTGCGGTGTTTCCAAGCTCTTTACAGCCGTTTGTTTTAGGGGTACCATGTCGGTACCGTATGTTATACTTGACAGACCCACCATTTCCCAAATAGTTTTCCCACGAAAACCTTATTGAAACTGTTTCTCCCTATAATTTCATTTGGTTAAGGATTCGCCTCCCCAACAGAATCAATTTATTCACGTGGTTTCGGTAGATGCCCTTTCCTGTGATGTTTATGTTTACCCCCAGATACTCGTAGTCACCTGTCTCTCCCACACTAAGACGTTTTCTGCTACCTTTTGGAATACAGAACTCTCCCACTGTCCACCTTCGAGTAGGATCCACTTTACGGCCTACAGGTATAACTTTGCTGTTGCTTTCATTTAGTTCGAGTCTCCATTTGTTCCCATATTCCCAACAATTTTCAGCATTTTCGCTACCCCCTCTTCGCTGTCTGACACTAGCACCATATCGTCTGCAAAAAATAGCCCCAGGATCCTCAAGTCCCCAACTGCTGCCCCCTCGTCGCTACGCAGGAGTTCACCTCCTAAACTTTGGATATTTGCTTTCAGAATTCCAACAAACTCGCCTCTCAAGCCAGAGCCTCAATCTTTCGCAACATATCCTCCCTCCATACCCTATAGTCTGCCTTTTTAACATCCAAAGAGGCCAGAAACATCTTTTTCTGTTTGGCTTTCGCGGATTCTATCATTTGGGATAACGTGAAAAGATGGTCAGTGACGACTTCCTGAAGCCATTCTGAATCTCTCCCCAAAACCCTTCGCCTCAATCACCTCCTCTAATCTCCCATACAGGACCTTACAGAAAACCTTTCCAATGTTGCTACTGATAATCGATAATTATCCAAAACGTCCTTTTCCACCTTTTTGTGAATAAATGTCACTTTGCTTTCTCTCCATTCTTTTAGGACCACTTGTTTTTCTATGGCTAAATTGAATAGGACAGTTAAGCTTGCAGTGTTCCTCTCCCCCTTTTTGAGAAACTCGTTAGGAATTTCGTCCACCCCTCCCGCTTTTCCATTCCTTAATTTTCAGGCCACCTTTCGCACCTCATCGGTTTTAATTTCGCTGCACACGAAATTCGATAGATTTTCATTAAAAAGAGTATTCCGGCGCCTCTACGTCGACTCGTAAAACTGCCTACTTGAAAATACTTTTCCCTAAATAATGCCCCTATCTCGCCCATATTTAGCCCAAATGTGTATTTATATATGCAGAATACAACGCATATCCCCCCAAACAATTTTAATTATTTTTTGTTTTTGGTGCATTTTTCCATTTTTACCTCACTAAAAAGTGTACTCAAGATTTTCCATTGAAATTCTTTTTCCATCTTGGTCACTAAAAAGTGTACTCCTTTGCCGACGCCGACTCGGAAAACTGCCGACTCATTATTTTCTAGATCATATACTTATTTCACCCATATTTGGCCCTGACGTGTATGTGTATAGTTCTAGAGCATAATCTCGAAAAAGTGAGAAAAAAAGGGTTTTGGCTGTTGATTTTGTCATCTGATGAACTGCAGACTCGGTCGGAGATTCAGCGATGCTATTGTGGGTTACATTACAAATTTATTACGAAGTAATGTGTGGACCAATTTTGAATCATATAGGAGACCCATATGATATTTTTCTGCTTTTGGTCGACAAATGTCGTTGATTTTCCACTCACTTGCAATCTCCAGCATTCCTAATTCTCTGTCCTGATGCAAGAACTGTGATTAATCCATTTCAGCTGAGCTCTTGTTTGTTTTTGATTGGAAAAGGCCACTCACCACAATTTCAAATAAAACAATATGATGATTTAGCACCCATAAGACTGTTGTAGCTTCATTGAAAGTTACAATGGCTGAAGTTTGTTTAAACAAACTATGACGTACGAACAGGATCATAAATCGGTGAATTTAGCATGATGCTAAAATAATACAGCATGATGCTGAAATCAAGTCCGCGTATGGGAGAGTCATGCATGCTTTTTTAGCATGGTTCTCTAATAATTAAGCATGATGCTATATTATTACCACTTTATAGGGCGTTCCTTAATGCATTAACAAAGTTTAACTGGGCATCACACGAACGTAACGCTCAACTTAAAAAGTCACGTGATGTGTCGGGCCGTTAATGAGTTAAACATCTCATTAAGTTTAACAGCCCGCCACGTCAAGTGACTTTTGCTCCTCCTCGCCGTCGCACACTCAAAAATGGAAACAGTTTCCGGAAATGGTTTCAACTAGTAAACAATGTGGTTTTATTTAAATTATTAAATATGTAAAATGTCCAACAAACCTACCCCCATAAGAACAAGCAGCTGTATATAGTAAGTCTGCCGACATTTTAAGTCTTTGTTCCTGACTTAAAAGCGGTAAATATCGGGTCTGTTTTTAATTTTTCTAATTTCGTTGCAATTGAAAGAGTATCGCTGCCGATCACGTGATAATCATGTGACACCAGTTTGTTTGCGAACAGACGATATCATTTGCCAAAATTGAAAATGTCAAAAATGTCTCAATCAAGCGAATTGAATGAAGACCAATTGGCTGTTTGTAGCTGCCATGTAAGGTACAGGGTCAAAACTTTCTCCGAATCGCAGTGGTAATAATAGTAATATCATGACTTTGTCGGTTCTTGTTGTTTATTTACTTTATTAACGGCCCAACAGGTGGGTGAATAATAGCCCTTCAGCTAATTAACGGCCCTCAACTTCGTCTCGGGCCTTTTATAAACTGTCGGACTGTTATTCACACTTGTTGGGCCGTTGATCTTTTACCTAACATGAAATTTAGACGACACTTGCAAACAAAATTCTTGAATAACTAATTTTTTTCATTTTTTGTCTCAAAAACATAGGTTATGACCCCTCATTGGAACGAGCTCGACGATACATAAAATTAATTGGCGATTTTTGAGAATAGCGCTGGTAGATTTGACCGTTACATTGGGTATTTTAAAGGGTTAATAAGCCACAATGCCCTCCAGAGTCATGTTATTGTTACATTGTTTTGTATGATTTCATGATTGCTGCATAAATAATTGAGGAGGGTACTTAAATAATTAAGCATGATGCTTAATTAATTTATCATCATACTATATTATTTTTTTTTTGGGGGGGGGGGCGGTGGCGTTGTCATTGTGGTAACCGGTTCTCATTAGATCACCGAAGTTAAGCAACATCGAGTCCGGTTAATCATTGGATGGGTGACCGTCTGAGCGATCAATTCGGACTCCTGCGTTGTGTCCTTGGGCAAGGCACTTAACCCCGCGCTTGTCCACGTGGGGGCACGATGACGCCGTGTACTAAGGCGTACTGCACACCGATGGTACGAATGTATTCAACCAATCTAACCCTGTCTGTGCTGCAGTGCGGAGTTACAAATGATGGGGAGCTGGCAGCTGCTCGTCGTTGCTCGGTGGTTCTTTCCGGCTTCCTCCACAGGCCTGGCAATTGTTTAGGAGTGCTGCACGCCTAAAAAAATTGAGGAGGGCAATTTTTTTCCATCCCTTGCTTTTCCGGAATGCCAGACCTGTTTGGACTGCCTTTAAAGTCTATTATCATTTCGTCCCCGGAGTTCCAATGTGTTCTCTGTGCCTACTGGCACAGAGAACACATTGGAACTGAGAGGACGATTTGTCAATGTTGCATTGATTCCCATTAATTCATGACCCATTCTGTGTTGCTTTTCGACAGATTTTGAGTGTAGAAGACAGTCACATAAGAATTGAACGCAATATTTTGAGTAATGAGAAGAGTGTGCCAATTTTTCCACTATGTAGCTAAATGTAGTACAATTTTTCAGTCACAATATTAATACCTTGAATTGAATATAACCAAAATAACATCCAGGTTTTTGGACTGAACATTTCAGGTGCAATTGCACTCCCAAGCAATCTGAGGAGGGCAACTGTTTTGCACTCCTTGATTTTCTAGATTGCCAGGCCTGGCTCGACCCGTAAAACTGTCACGGTCATGATTAGCCATTGTGCATAAGTATATGACATTAAAACACCAATAAATAAATAGATATTATTTTAGCATCAGGCTTAATTATTTTAGCATTATGCTTAATTCACTGATTCGTGATCCTGTTCGTACGTCATACTAAACAGTATAGTTTCAAATAAGAACTGCTTTAACAACAGACCTCAATGACAAACACAGATTATAATTATTATTATTTTGAATCATTAAATTATTTAGATTCTCGGTGCTGGAAGGATAATTTTCTTCTCAGTCAGTGAGCACGATTTGTTGGAACTTTTGTGTTAAATTTCATGTTCTTGGAAAGAAATTATTTATTCTTTCATGAGTGCTTTCTGTGGTGGATTTAAATTTGCATGAAAGTATTTTATTTGAACGTGATTTTCTCGTTATTAAAGGTTAAGCACATAAATTAGTATTCTATAAATTTGTGGGTTCAAAAAAAAATAAAGGGATCGAATTTGCCTGGACCCGGCAGGACACGCACTCATTTCTCAGGGAACAATGTCATGGTTTGTTTGTCGCCCATTGATCATGGAACAAAAGATGCTGAGTCCGCAATTTATCGGATGACAAAATCAATAGCCGAAAACGCTCTTTATTTCATCATTTTCGAGATTGTGCTCTGAAACTATTTTAAAAGACACAATTGTTATTTTATGAGAGTCTGGAATAATATCAGGTCCGGAGTTCCAGAGTAGCTCTTTTGGGAATAGCTAGAATTTCGGAACTCGGATTTTGAGAACCTCAAGTTGTCTGTAGCTGTATTTTCCGAGTGCTTTCTTTTTTGTGTCCAGTCGTATTTGGTGGTGATGAATTGGATGTACTGGTCTATGGTGCCGCTGAAGTCGAGTGTTAGACTGCCAATAGGTCTTGATACAGCCTTTGTCCAGTTTGTTGATGAAGTCTCTCCATTCCTAGTCATCATCTGAGCCCTCATCTTCGGAGTCCAGAGTGGTGCTAGGGTTCGATCGTGCTGAGCTGATGGGAGGTCCGGGTTCGAATTGGGTGACTTCCATCTCCCGTTCCTCCTCCTCCATCTACCTGCTTTCTGACCTCTTTGATGAAGAGGTGTAGGATGGCGAGGAAGGGAAAGGTATTGGTGGTGGTTTGACAATTGTCACCTCCTCCTTCCCCTGGTTCTCCGTCTCAGCTCTTCTGAGCCAAACCTCCAAACGTTTGGCATCCCGACGTCTCGGGGTTTCTTCTTTTTCTGTTGCTGCTGTGGTTAGTGTTGTTGACCCTTTTAAGGTTGTTTAGCCTTGGAGTCTGGACCTTTCTTCAGATGTGGACCAGCGCGGGAGGCTCGCCGAAAGGTGCTACCACTACCCGATGAGGGTTTCTAGCGATATTTAATGGAGAGCTGAACGCAGCCCCCATCAACGTGGGCAATGCCAGTCCAGTTGATAGGTGGACTGGCGTTCAGCTCCATCAAAGTGTCTGTAATCTGTTTTGGTAGAAAATCCATGGCTTCAATTAGATGCTAATTTGAGAGCTTTCACAAGTACGTCTGATCACTTGGAGACTCAAGCAATCACGTGAACATTGGTTAAAACTTCATCCAAAGGGAAAAATATATTGCTCCTCAACACCTGCCTGATTTTTAAACAAGAAGCTATTGTTCAGTTACTTAGTTCATTGGCTGAATGTCGTTGATTTTAAGAATGGGGTGTGGCCTGCTGCTTCACTGCACGTTAGTTTCGTCAGATGTGTTTTCGGAATCAATCAACAAAAATCATAATAAAATGACGAAATCGGGGGCGTTTTTACACAAACTGTCATTTAAACTTTAATACCCCCCCCCCCCCCAAAAAAAAAGAAAGAAATGTTTAAATATAGCTTACGACCCCTCAATTGAATGTATTCATTGAGCTCTCTCCGGGCGTTATGTGTTTTTGGAGGGTTTTTTCGTTAGATATTTATATTTTTGCAAGCGCTGTTTGCTATTGACTCTAGTTAAGAGAGTTGAATGAAAAATATTCAGTTATATACTTCATTATATTTATGTCTAAGTATTAACCCTTTACCTAACACGAAAAGCAGACGACACTTGCAAATAAAATTCTTGAAGCACTAATTTTTTTTATTTTTGCGTCGTAAAGAAACCATACATTTTGACCAATAAACCCCTCTCAGCAACCTTTTTAATAACCCGGCCCTCAAGCTGTATGGCATAAAATCAAATCACTGGCTCTTCTTAGACTGTAGCGGGTGGGGGGGAGGATTCACCAAAATTGATGTCGGCGGCAACAACCCTTGCAAATACCTATAGGTACATTGCCATGAACAATCTTCTTATAAAAGGTGCTCATATTTTTAACCATTCTTCTTTCTTCGAAAGACTGCCATCGAAGTTCAAGAAGTAGCTACCCCTAGAAACTGATCTCGTTAGACACCCGATCGGGTGCGTTAGACCAGTTACAGAAACTGATCTCGTTAGACCAATTACGTAAATTTCATGCGAATCTTAAATAGCTGAATATACCTCCACGCAGTCTTTTTTGTTTTACAGCAGGTGATTTTAATTTCTTGAGTCCGTCTGAGCATGTGTGGTTTTTCAATGATGGAGCACAGGTGAATTACCCTTTACCCCAGACAGGGCAGGGGAATGGGCAATGATTGGAGGGGGTATGTGTGTGAGGGGGGGGGGGGGGGGTAGACATAGTCGAGTCAACAAAAAATTCAAACTTTACCCCAGAGAAACTTGTGCATGTTCCAATTTTGACGGGCGTATGTTGCCCCGCTAGGCTGTGCTCTTGTTTAAAGGGCGATGGAGCCGAAGGCTCCCGAGCGAGACGGCGGCGATAGCCGACGTCGAGCGAAATCGTCCTTTATACTGTTTTCACGTTTTTGTTTTATCGTCGGAAGTTTTTCGCGAGACGTGATTCGCCGAGACTTCACAGTGAATCAATGATTATTCAAAGAAGCTCAGGCCAGAAATGTTGCCTTTAAATGATTTCTTGGAAACTATGATTACTAAATATTAATAACGGAATGGGGTGTCCAGTGGGTCAGGCAAAAATAAAACGGGGATTAACATCGCGCACCCAACATGTTCGAATTATTCACTTGATTGACCCAAAATACAACAAGAATCCGATCTATCGAGCCACTGACCATGCCTCTAAAACTTCCATAGCAACACGGGACTCCCTAGCAACGAGCAGACTACTGCGCCGTTGTTAACCGAATTTGGTACGTGGACCCACAGTGCATTGCGAAGTCGACCTATTGGGTTATTAACCATGTAGCATAACTCCCATAGCAACCAACGTGACTCCATAACAACGGGCAAACTGCCAGGCCGATTTCAAACAAACTTGGTGAATGAAAACATAATTCGATCTATTGGGCCACTGGCCATGTCACGTAACACTCATAGCAACCGACGCGACTCCCTATCAACCGGCAGACTACTAGACCTATTTTAACCAAATTTGGTATCTGAGCCCATAATGCTTTGGGAAATCGACCCATTGGGCCATTTATCATGCCACGTGACATTCATAGTAACCAAAGCGGCTCCCTAGCAACGGGGAAAATACTTGGCCGGTTTTGACCGAATTTAGTATGACCCACAATGCATTACAGATTCGACTTATTGGATCACTGACCATGTTACATAACTCCCATAGCAACCAACGCAACTCCGTAGCAACGACCAAACTACTGGGCCGATTTCAACCAAACGTGGTGTATAAAACCATAATGCCTCGGGAATTCGTTCTATTGGGCCACTAGCCATGTCACGTAACACCCATAGCAACCAGAACGACTCCCTAGCAACGGGCAAACTACTGGGCCTATTTTAAGCAAATTTGGTATCTGTGCCCATAATGCATTGGAGATCGACCCACTTGGTCATTTGTCACGTCAGATTGCATTCATAGTAATCAAAGCGACGCTTTAGCAACGGGGAAACTACTGAGCCTTTTTGGACCCAATTCGGTATATGGACCCATGATACTCTTGTAATTCGACCTATTAGGGAACTTACATGTACAAGGTCACGTGATTCTCATAGCAACCAATGCGAATCCCTAGCAAAGGGCAAACTACTGAACCGATTTTAACCAGATTTAGTACGTGAACCCATAATACATTTGGGAAATGGACCTACTAGGCCACCGACCATGTCATGTATCAACGTAAACGCAATTCTGGGAATGCCCTAAACCTTTGAAGCATTCGGAATTTCTCAAAAAGGGTACAAAAATAGGAACATAACCGATACATCTGTTCTGGTGATTCCAGGTGTATAATCTTACCAAAAGGAATTTCTTCGTGCTTATGTTTTCATATTATTTATTTATTGGTGTTTAAAGTCACATACTTATGCACAATGGCTAATCATGACTGTGACAGTTTTACGGGTGGAGGAAGCCGGACCTCCCGTAGAGAACCACCGAGCAGCTGCCAGCTCCACAACATCGTAACTCCGAACTGCAGCCAAGGCGGGGTTAGATTGGTTGAAGACACGCGCACCATCGACGTGCAGTACACCTCAGTATACGGCGTCATCGTGCCCCCATGTGGGCAATCGGGGTTAAGTGCCTTGCCCAAGGACACAACGTGGGAGTCCGAATCGATCGCTCAGACGGGCACCCATCCGATTGTGTTTTCATATCCGCTCTGCTGTGTCATTGGTAGTAATTAGATAATAGCGAGGACTGGTTAATGGCACAAAAATAACCTTCCCTTTGCACCACTGAAATATACACGATATCAGATTTGTATCTGTATGGCGGAGTGGAGAATCACTGTCATTTTATCCCATCGCCCTTTTTTGCATAGTATTGGTATAATTTTCTTGTTTTTTTTTACCCACGTATGTATATGAACGACTGGTTACCCCCATTATCAGATTTGCCTTCAAAGTCTATGCACTGATGCGATCTTAAACCGTCGATATCATTTTACTTTGATGACTTTCCCCTGATGACTTTTTCTCCCCCCACTATACGGGAAACATACGCGTGTCCCGGGTTAGACAGCAGGGTGGGATATTTTTTATCCCACCCACCCCACGTGACATACTCATTTGCATATTTTATTAGGTCGCCGGAACAATTTCACCATCGCCTGCACAATTGTAAATAAACTGTAAATTGTGTTCGTTTATTACCTATTTATCTGTTCCTTGTTGAAAAAGACTCCATATTTAATTATTATTCAAATATTGAACTTGATTTGTTTCTTGAAACCCCATGTCACTGCGCGAATTTATCGACCGATCAATAATCTCACAATGCCCTTTACATAAGAGTTTGACACGCGCAAATTCATTAACCCCTTACGGACAATGTTACAAATCAATTTTTTAGTATATACCTATGGTATATACCTAACTTTTGTACGATCTTTCCGATGAAATTGTTCGTTTTTCGAAATGACTGCGACTTGATAAATTGGGTATGTCAGCACGTGACCGCCAATTATCTTTAATGACGTAATCCTCGTGTGTGGGGAGAAAAATCATCCTCGATGAGTCTGAAGGTGGGAATGGGGAAATCTCACCCTCAGGGCAAGATATTTGAACCAGACCCTCGGCAAGCCTCGGGTCTGGTTCAAATATCTTGCCCATCGGGTGAGATTTGCCCATCCCGCCTCCAGACTCCCCGGGGATCGTAATAATCCCATCTTGTCGGTTGTACTAAATACAGCAAGTCCCTAATAAGTCCCTAAGTCCCGAAGTCCCTAAGTCCCCTCGAATACAAAATGCAGCAAGCCCCTCAAAACACACCGCTAATAGCGTCAAAAATTAAAAATTAGAGACTTTATCATAGAACTGCATGTTGACAATTTATTTCTTTTTATTTGTTTGTTTTTTCAATTTTAAAAGCAGTAAATGCTTGACAATCTTTTGTTGTTTTGAACAGCAGTTCCGGCGATCTCCGAGTCGCGTGTGTGTAAAATAAAAGTACAACTTTTAAAAGAGATGCAGTTGAAATGCTATCTGAAAATGTTCTTTTGATACTTACTTGTTTTATTTTTTATTTTATTTTTTTATTTCATTTTGTTTGTTTATATTATCATGTTTAAAGAAGGCTCGCCGGCTTGAGAACTCTAACATTTTACCTGTTCAAAACAAGCTAGTGTTTAAGTTCTGTCAGGCTTTCATCCACAATTAAATCGCTCTGTCCCGACCCTGGCTGCTAAAACTGCATAAAAATAAATAAATAAATAAATAATTTAAGCAAAACTAGTCGACGCAAGTCGTGACGGGCGAAACAAACGCAAACACCGAATAGCAAGCTTGCTTTAATTTCATCATGTTTTGTGAATTAAATCTAGAAAATAATTTATGAAAATCATCATTAAGAAGCATGCTTTCAAAATTACAATTTCAGTAAATAATATAATAAATAATTATAAACAACGAAACTGCCAACCCGCCGGAATTTCCGAAGTGTTTGTTTATAAACAGTCAAAAAAGTTCCGAATTTATCTTTATCGATGAAAATGCTCGATATATACTTAATAATTGCACATAATAAACAAACTTGACAGTCCTTTGCAAATTCATTTCTGAGGTTAAATTTTGTGAGTGCTTTACATGATAAAAGACGTGTTTGAAAGGGACTTGTTGTAATTAGTACATGAGGGGACTTGGGGACTTAGCGACTTATTAGGGACTTGCTGTATTTAGTACGACCCCACCTTGTTGTTGTTCAAGAAATATCTCTTTCCATTCTCAGCTGATTTCCCTTTATTCGCTACAGTCATTACCTTTCATCTATTTGGATGAAATTCCAATAACCGCATATCCGAATATTGTTGTAGCACTGTAAGATCTTTAATATTTTTGCAACAATATTTCATCTTCATAATGTATTCTTCATTCTTTTAATATCTTCGGGTTAATTCGATCTAGCCCTTGGGATATTGTACGTCCAGGTTTTTCATCAATTTCTTTATTTTATCTTCTGTGATGTAAAACTCTTTCATTTCATTTGCATATTGCCTTTGTGGGAATACTGGTGTAACTGACAAACAAGTATGTTATCCGGAAATTAGCCGCACTCATTCCAGACACAGATTGGTTTTTTTAAACTGTGGAATTATCTGATACTAAATATAGAAAGCTTCCACTGCTACAAAACTTCCTGTATATCATAAACAAAAATAGGCAACTTGAGTTTTCATCATACATCACCTGCATAAAGGGCATAATGCTTAAATGTGATATCACTTAGATTATTCATAGGACCATTAAATGCAAAGAATATTGTACATATACTTCAAACATTCCATGTAATAATATTCAACGACATGTCTTGGTCCGACTTCTTCCAGTTCTACGTTTTTTGTGTGGTATTCTTGTTTCTTGTGTCACTTTGGAAACATGTCAATCCAAAAAGTGATGAGGAAAACGAAAAACTACTTTCTGAGTGGTTATATTTACAGGGACAAGACTCTGTAGTGTTGAAAAATGTTTTTAGAAATAAAGGTAGGTACACCTTCAGTTGGAGCTGGCAGGCAGAAGCGGACAAACGAATCACCCCAGTCTCCACAAAAACGAATGTCGGCTCTTTGAGCCTTGGTTCATTGGAACCTTGCATTTTTGGGACCTCGACTCATTGGGGCCTTATTATTCAAACACTATTAGCATGAGTTTGAAATATTAAGAAAGAACACAGAATAAGAGTTTGATGATGTTTATTGAGAAATAAAATGAAAATGTGAATCAAAAACTTGATGATAACAATATTAATATATGACACACACAATGCTTGTTGCATGGAACAAATGGGTAACAAATATATTAGCGCAAGTTATATCAATGACATACTGAAGCAAACAAAAAATATAACATAACATAACACACACAATATTTGTTGCATGGGACAAAAGATAACAAATATATTAGCACAATGCTGAACCTACATTCAAGCCAACAAAAATTATATTACTCTGCTGGTGCAAACATCTTAGCTGATTGTTGAAGAAGTTCGCTTGAGGAAATAACTCTTCGTCATATGCACACCACAGAGCCATCACATGTCCCTGTTTCTGAGTGTCTCTTCACATTGTCGACCAGCCAGTTTTCCTTCGCTGACCATCTTCACTGATGTCAGAATGTCCTTGGCTTCTTGAAATAACAATGTCAGAAACAAGTAGAACGGGAGTCCTCCTTCCACTGCACGTGTGTTGATGTGGTTATGCCACCCCTCTCAGTCCTTGTTGGTTCGGCATACTTCTGCCAAACACTCTCCATTTGCTGACTTAACAGACATCACTATGTAGCCATGTTGCGTCGACCTACTGCATGAAATCTTGAACTCCCTGGGCTTCATTGCTGACTTTATGTTGTAATTTCTCGAAGGCAGCTGCTGTGTCTTCAGGATAAAGAAATGGTAATGCTGTTGGTAGCCATCTCCTCATTTGGGGACACCCTTTACCGGCTTGAGTTTGGGGTAATATAAAGGCCTGTATCATTATACAAACCTGTTGGCTTCAACATCATGTGCAGGTCCAGTTGACCTCTTGACCTTCACAGACTGCTTGTCAGTACTGCTCTCTTGAAACACCTGTGTTACACTTGCGATGGTGCCATAACTGACAACCATTGCAGTTCATCCCCACCTGTTGAACACGCACTTCTTCACCACAAAACATGCTGTCAGAAGGCATTTTGGATAAACTGTCACTTGGGGTCAGTGCACAATTTATATAGGCAGATTGCTGTTTTGTGTTTTCATCTTTAAGCATGCACCCTTTCTATGATAACTGTCTGAATTCTATTCTGTAGAATGAACACATTGAGAGATCAGACAGATTGATGCATTCTTGTACATGTAACAACATATTTGACTGCCTATCAGTATGCCATGATCATCTAAATAGCAATTTCTAGCTGCAATAAAAACACAGGAGACCACGACAATAAGTAACAAGAAAACACTTGAAATCACATGAATTCTGCATACTCTTTACACCTTTTATTCATCATAGAAATTGAGAGTATGGCAAAGAAGAACTTCCTAAATAAAACATAATATAAAATATTACAATAAATAAATTAGATTCCATTCATCTTTCAATTAAGGTCCCAGTGTGCCGAGGTCCCAATGAGCCAAAGTAAAATATGAGAAATATATTACAGTATAACCTGTCTTGAGAGACCACTGTTTTGAGAGACCACATGTCTTGAGAGACCACATCTGCCAGGCACCAATTGGTTTTACTCTATAATGGACCTGCTATGGGAGACCACCTGTCTTGAGAGACCACTGTGACCTGTTACCAACTTGTATTTTTATGCCATAATGGACCTGTCTTGAGAGACCGCCCCTTTGAAGACTGAAACCATGACAAAAACTTTTTACCTGTTCTGGAATTGGAAAATCCATTGTGGTTATACTAACATAATTAAAAGTATTAAAAGCTCTTAATTGGGTTTCAATTGCTATTCAGTTACATAACTCATTAAAGATTGAGATGTTTTTATAAGGCCCCTGTGAAAAGATTAGGATTATTGCTGAATAAACAATTTCATACATACCTGAAATGTGACAGATAGGATTATAAAAATAAATTTTCAACACTAATTTATTTTTATAATTTTTATAACAGTCCATTTCAATTTGTTACAGAAACTTCATAAAAAAGAACAACTACAAGTAATTACAAAAATCCATTCTTCTCCATTTCTGAATTTTGTGGTTGGTTATTCACCGACTTGAGAAAACCGGAAACCTGTTATGAGAGACCATCTGTCTTGAGAGACCACTTTTGTGTGGCCTAAAAGGCAGTCTCTCAAGACAGGTTCTTCTGTACAATAAATTAGATTCCATTCATTTTAAATTAGATTCTATTCATTTTTTTTAAATTAAGGTCCCAATGAGCTGAATACAAGGTCCCAATGAGCTGAATGCAAGGTCCCATTGAGCTGGATGCCCACTTTCAGTTTGAGCTGGCAGGCAAAAGTGGACAAACGAATCACTGCAGTCTCCACAAAAATGGGGTCCACCTAAACACCGGAATTACCCAGAATTTAGGTGTTTATATATAAGTAAGTAAAATTAGGTTACTTTGAAATTCGACAGTCTGATATTCCATAAACATAAATTAAATATACGCAAATTAGGTATCAAATGAAGGTAATGATGGAAAAATATTTGTTAGTGATCTGAGACTGAACATAGCGGGATAGGTGATTTCGGACCCCTGTGACTTCAGACCAACTGACTTCGGCCCAATTCGGTGATACCGGACCACAAAAGGTAATTTCGGTCCAACTGACTTCGCACCCAATGAAAGTGATTTCAGCCCAATTTTATTGGACATTATCGATCCGCAAGTATACAGAAGAAGTCTCCTTGGTTACGAATCGAAATTAAGTATTTTTATTGTTTACTAATCATATATATTTCATTTTCAGGTTATTTTATTCAACTTTGTGGGGAGTTAGTTTAGTATAGTAACTGGGACAAAGTTAGGAGGTCTTAAATAAAACTGTGAGCGCTAAGTTGTCGAACGGTTCGTCGTGTTGCCTTTTGTCACGTGTTTACAGTTTTCCCTGACCGATCGCGTAATTTTGTCTTGATGATGGCGAGCAAGTCTGTTCAGACGGAGGTAAGTATGGAGGTAAATACGTGTAATATCGTGGTCCAGGTCAACGGTGCCAACGGGGTAAGTATTGGTGTGCAGACAGAGGTCACTGGGGGTGTCGGTCAGAGCCGGGTTGGTGGGGTCACCGATGGCGATATTGGGCTTGAAGTTTGTAAACAGTGTTCTATGATGTATGGGGACTGTCGTTCGATGGGATATGGAGAGGTATGTGCAAACTGTGAGGAAATCCTCCGCCTACTTGAGACAATTGTTAAGTTTGAGGGGGAGATTGCTGAGCTGAAGGGAAAACTTGGTAGGGCGGGGCTGTCTGGAGTTACGCCTGTGAAAGTAGCTTTCCGAGAAGGATGGGTGGTTGTCGGTGGTTCCAAGAGGAAACATGGGGGTAGAACCTTTGATGTGAATGAGGTAGGTGATAAGGTGGGGGCTGCTAGAAAAGTACGTAGGACAGATGAGGGGGGCCCAGGCCGGAGCAATGCTGTAAAGCGTTTGGCCTGGACTATCAAAAGTGGTAGGAAAGGGGGGCCAGAGAAGCAGGTAGATAGGGGTGTAAAGTCCAAAGGCAGTGGGGAGTGCAGCACCAGAAACAGAGTTGATGTGCTCGATTCGGAAGAGACAGAGGAGGAGATGGGGGTAGTTGCAACAGATAGTAGCTTGGGGTCTAGGCCAGGAAAAAGGAGGAGGGATCCGGGAGAAGACCAGGGGAGTAGTCCAGGTAGTTCAGGGCCTGGAAAGAGACGGAGGGGCAAGGATAGGAGTAATCCTAGGTCAAAGATACCGATACCGATATTGATTCCGAGTGGGGCTGTTGGAGAGGAAGAGGACGCTGTAAACAATAGGAGACTAGAGGAGATAAATAGGGCGAGGGCCAAAAGTAAGTTGGTGGTTGCGGGAAGTAGCATAGTTCGGGGGATCGACAAGGTTGTCTGTGGTCCGGACAGTAAAAATAGAACAGTTCTGTGCTTTCCGGGGGCTAAAGTGGAGGACCTGAGGGATAGAGTGGACGGTATTGTAGCTGGGTCGGGGCCTGATCCAGTAGTGGTATTACATGTGGGGTCCAATAACATCAGGGAGAGGAAATCAGTTCGTTTGGTGGACACATACAAGGACCTAATTAGTAAGCTACTTAGCAGGAATGCTCGGATCATCGTTTCAGGGGTGCTCCCCGTTATGGGTGGTGGGAATGAGAGGAACTCGCGGATTATGGCACTAAACGAGGAGCTGGAAGAGCACCGCAAAGACTTGGGAATACATTTCATTGACCACTGGGATTCATTCTGGGGACAAGGAGAGTTGTATGGGCGAGACGGATTGCATTTAAGTAGGATGGGTACAGACCTGTTGGGCCAAAATATTTTACAGGTGGCTGGGCCTTTTTTGGAGAAAAGGGGGGTAGGGGACCACAGCCGATAACCCAGAGGGGCACAAATGCTGGGAACATAGGAAGAACAACAAACATGCACAACACAGGGACATACCAGGGTTATAATAATGGGCCAGTGATGACAAAAAAACAAAGATTCATTAAGTTTGAATACTGCAACATCCAGGGTCTGCACAAGAAAGTAAGCGAAATATCAACAATGATGGACGAAGGAGACTTCGATATAATGGGTCTAAGTGAGACGTGGATACAACGGGATGAGCGGGTTGATCAGATGAAGGGTTGCGTGTGGATAGGAGCTGGGCGAACTGAGGGTCAGAAACGGGGTGGGGGTGTTGGCATCTACGCTAAAGAGGAATTACAGCCCTCATTGATTACAGATCTCACATAAGCAAGGACTCAGATTCCAGTATCCAACGAAATAGTCTGGGCAAAAATCAAGTTAGGAAGCAGGAGTGTTGCCGTTGGTGTTGTATACTTAGCAGTGGAGGGAAGTAAGCCCGAGTGGAATGATTCAATATATACAACTCTTAGATCGAATATCACAGAGCTTGAAAGCAGAGGGTTCAGTATTGTCCTAATGGGGGACTTCAATGGGCACATCAGGGATAAGGAGGAGGGCATACAGGGAGGTGATAGGAAAATTAACACGAATGGGAGGAAGATGTTGGACCTATCAAAAGAGCTTGGTTTAAAGATCCTGAACAGGGATGCGAAATGTAAGGGTAAATGGACCTGGGAGAGGAACGATAAGAAAACAATAATTGATTATATACTCACTGACATTAGCGTATGTAGGGAGGTTATAGATGTAGAAATAGATGACGAGGGCAAAAATGACTTGGGTAGTGATCACAATCTGATAACAGTTAAGATTATGGGCAAAAAGACGAATAGAGACAGAAATACCTTCAAGGAAGTTTGGGGACTAAAGCAAGGAGCCGACTGGAAGCAGTTTCGGGAAAAACTAAAACCAAATCTTGAATGTATACCTAGGGATGCAAATGTCCAGAGTATTCCAGATGGCATAGTAAATAGCCTAACAGAGGCAGGGAAGGATTGTATAGGAAGGGTGAGGGTCCCAACGAGAGAGCTTGGATACAGGGTTAACGAGGGACTGAAAAAGGCTATAAAAGAAAGGAAGGTAAAATGCGCTGCTTACAGAAGAAGTAGGAAGCTTAAAGGGGTGGATAACAATGACACGAGACTAATGAAAGGAGAATATGAACTGGCACGGAAAAAGGTGAATGAGATAAAGAATAATAATAGGAAGGAGTGCAATTGCAGTCTTGCCAGAACAATAAAGAAAACGGGGGGCTCGAGCTCTAACGTATTTTTGAACTGGGTAAATAAACGGGGGAAAAGTAGTGTGCAGAGTATCAAAGTGGATGGGGAAAGTACAGAAGATAAAGGCCGTATCGCTTCAGAGTTAGTCAAGCACTGGGAAAAGATAAACGATAGGCGATGGGGCAGTGGGTCCCCACCAAAAAGAAATACACTGGTGGAGGAGAACCTATCCAATCGTGTATGTAGCGAAATAACGGCAGAAGAAGTGCGGAACGTGGTCTCGAAATTAAAAAATGGTAATGCGAGAGGGACTGATGAAATTCCAAACGAATTCCTCAAAAATGGAGGGGAGGCACTTATTGAAGTCCTGACAAACCTTTTCAACCTGGCTCTGCGAAAGCAAGAGGTCCCCAGAGAGTGGAGGGAAAGTAAGGTGCCGTTCATACACAAAAAGGGGGATAAGGAAGTTCTAGATAACTATAGGGGGATATCAGTTAGTAGTAACATCGGAAAAGTATTCTGTAAGGTCATATACGGTAGACTAGAGGAAGTTATTGAGGAGAAAGGTTTTTTAGAAGAAATTCAAAATGGTTTCAGGAAAGGACGAAGAGTCACTGATCACCTATTTACACTCACCCAACTGATAGAATCAACAAAGGCTGAAAAGAAAAAGATGTTTCTGGCATTTCTAGATGTGAAAAAAGCGTACGACCAAGTGTGGAGGGAAGGTATGTGGCGAAAGCTTGAGGGCATCGGACTGATGGGTGACTTTGTGGGAATCATAAAAGCACTGTATACAGATGTGCAAAGCCAACTCAGTCTAGGGAGTATCACTACAAAACGAGTCCCTATGGATATAGGCCTCAAACAGGGGTGTATCTTTTCACCAATTTTGTTTGCATTGTATGTTAAAGATTTAGGGGACGAACTAATTCAGAGTGCGGAGGGGGTAAATGTTGGAGACATAAAGATACCAGGCTTATTCTTTGCGGACGACATGGTGTTAATGTCTAGAACTGAACAGGGGCTAGAGAAATTGCTGGAAATTGTTGGTAGATATGGGAACACTTGGCGGCTCGAACTAAATGAAAAGAAAAGCAAGGTAATGCCCGTTGGACGCAAGGTAGATATGACGAAGAGATGGAGAGTGGGGGAGTTCTCAATCCCCGAAGGGGAAAGCAAACAAATCACTGTAGGAGAAACAGGAGAGTATGAGTATCTAGGGGTAAGCATAAATATAACGGGAAGAGGGGTGTACAGAAATTACTCAGCCAAACTGATTCTGAAGGGGAAAAGAATTCTGAACCAACTAAAACTTTTAGGGAAAAATAGTTTCAACAAGGTCTTTGTGGGCAAAACACTGTGGGAGAGGGTGGGTTTACCAAGTATAATGTATGGCACGGACGTGATTCCATTAAACCAAACTGTTATTAAGAAGTTGGAAAGTACTCAGAATGATGCCGGCAGATGGATAACAGGGTCGAGTAATGCTGCAACTTTGGAAGCAGTAAGGGGGGAGCTTGGGTGGATGAAAATCAAGGACAGGGTAGATTTGGGAAACTACTTGAGAAACCTGCCTGACAACCGGTGGTGCAAATTGATGCTTGATACCATTTGGAATTCTAATATAGAAACGGGGTGGTCAAAACATGTGAGGGAACTAATGGACAATTACTCTATAGAGGTTACAAACATAGAAGTAGGAATGAAAGAAGGCAAAAGGTTTGTCAAAGAGAGAGTCATGGAAGATTGCAATCGAAACTGGCGAGCAGGGGTTAGCGTGAAAAGATCACTGCAGGGGTTACAATATAAAGAAAAGCCAGCTTTTGAGAAGTACCTAGATGGCACCTTTGGAGGGTCACTGCTGTTCAAACTGAGATCAAGATCACTGGAGCTTCGGGGAAAAATTGGGAGAGATGGAGAAAAGGGATGCCAAATGTGCCACTCTGGAGTAGTGGAGACCCTGGAACATTTTCTCTTGGAATGCCCACAGTATATACCCCATAGAATAAAATTTACTGGAAGAATAATGCAGAAGTGGGGTGAAGAAACAAAGGATAGATGGCTGAAGGGGGACACGAGGGAGAGGGTAGGAATGCTTATTGAAGAAATTGAAAAAGAGGAAGTGAGGGACACTATTAAGCAGTTTATATCTGAATGCTGGGAGGAGAGGAGGGGAAGAGGGGGTGGGGTGCAGGGGGAATGATGGCCTTCTCTTATGAGGACCGCGACAAATCAGCGGCTGGCCAAAGAGTTATTATTATTAGTTGACAAGGTTATTTCAGTCCCACATCGTCATTTTGACAACATGATTTCAGACTTCCCAAATGTTTTGGACGTATGAAATTACAGTGTGATTTAAAACACATTCCAATTTCTTAGGTTCAAAATATTTCTTTTTTGAGGTGGATGCTAGAGCTAGGGTTATAGGCTATAAAAGACAACTTACCAGATTTATATAACAAATTCTTAGAAGTATTTAACACTTTCCAACCAGAAGACAGATTATGAACAAAATGTTTACATTATCATGTTTTACATTCTCTTACATTGTGCACCTTTATCTTATACAGAGAAAAATAAGGTGATGTTCTGAAATACTCAATTACAAAATTATACATAACAACTAACAAGAGGTATCTAATGGTAAGTACAGTACTCTAAGTAAGGAAACCTTGTGAAATACTTTATATTAGAAAAAGATGACACTCAAGCGGCTGAACATTCTAAATTATCAACAAGGTTTCATTACTGTTGTTAGTATCATTAGATACGTGTACAGTGTGCAAAATTTAAAAAATGACTCTAACCGACTGACCGTTCACGCGGGTTGGAGATGGCTAACCGAGCACTCAGCTATGTAAAAATCTGGGGAAACTGTTTTTTTTTATCTTTAACAAGTATTCATATACTGTATGGAATTGAAATATATATAGCCTCTCACGGCAAAGGTCTAAAAATCTATCAACACACAAGAAAGGCTGCTTAACTGCTAGAGTGCTAGAAGCCCATATTTTGGCTTTATTCTGAACTGCAGGTCCCTAAAGTTAAAGGCTTCATATTCTGTGGATGTCCTTCATATAATCTTGTAAGTGAAATTATTTTTTGATCTCCATTGATAAATTTGCATTGTTACAATTTATGGGAGAGTGCCTATAGGCACTCTCCCATGAATTGTAATAAGACAAAAATATGTGAACAAATCTTGAGACTGTGAAAAAATTTAGCACTCTAGTAGAGGGACCCCTCTACCAGTAAAGTGACTCAGACTTTACCATTCAAGATGCAACTTTTGGCTAACCGGTCATCCGTTCGCGTAGATTTAAATTTGCGTAACCACCACACGAACGAAACAAGTGTTCTCATCAAATTTTGTACATTGGTGTATCTAATGATACTTAGAATGGTAAGGGAACATTGTGAAATACTCAATTAAAAAAAATATACATATCAACGGGTTGCTAATGGAACTTAGAATAGTAAGAAAACATTGTGAAATACTTTAACATACATAACAAATATTAATGAATAGCACTGCAAATATATAACATTATAATGCTCATATTATTTATTCATTCATACATGTATATAAAATTGGGAGTTTAATAATGTTCTGTCTGTGGTACATTTAGTTTTGAACAGGTCTTCAGTAACTTTATATTTCTCCAGCAATGAACTCATCCCAAGCACTGAATAACTTGGCATGCAGATTTCTGAGTTTGTTCTTTTGCATTCGCATCAGTTTTCTGTCAGAAAGAAGTTTTACCTGAATAGTCACTAAGTTACTTTCTTTGAACAGTTTATGAATCAATGTGTAGAGGGGCATTCCAGCTTGGCCAACACAATTCAATCTTCGATGCCAGCCCTCCACATCATTATTTGTGTGAATGCTTTGATTGAACACAGACCAATTTTTTGGGGACCATAAAGAACCCTCTACCCACGTGGCTTTGACATAATCAACAAACTGTCTCAGCTTCGAACATGTCGGATCACTCTGAAGTTTATTAAACATGTACCCTATTTGTTCATGAGGTAAAAACGGTAGAGCCATAAATTTCCTTGCAAATGTGTTTGTTGAACTGTCATTCATATACTGTTGAGCTAATTCTACATCCTTCACCTTTCTCCATAATGCTTGAGTCCAATGAAAAGCAAACCCCATGACGACTGCTGAAGGGAAAACTCTTTCCAAGTTGCAGCCTCGAAACGGGGAACAACACCCTTAAGATTAATATCTGATGACAACAGAGATTTTATGCACTTAAAAACTTTTTTGTAGTCTTTTTTTTTCTTTTTCGAAACATTATCGAATACACAAGGAGAACCTGTTTCATCACATCACCTGATTTTACAAATGTGTGGATGCTAAACAACTGGGTGAATGGTTTTCTTACAACCTTAAATGTTAAGTCAATATGCCACTTTTTTGCCTGTGAAAGAAGTTCCAGTTGGTAGAATGTGGCAAATACAATATGCTGTCTCCCGTCTACTAGAATGTCTTTTCAAAAGCCCATCTGGAATGTACTGCTCTTGAAGTGTAAAGCCAAGGTCTGTTAGTTCTGTTGGTCTCATGGCCTGCCTCATGTAGTTTGCGTTCCTGGCCAGATAATTGGGTTTTGCAAGAGTATCCCAAGGTTCATCACCAAGCTCTTTCACAAGAACCTCATTTACAATGGTTTGTGCCAACTTAAATATCTGAGTCTTTGCCATTGTTTTAACTTCCAGTGCTATCTTTGCAGCTACAAGATTTCTAGCATTGCTTGGGTTCATGTGTTCCTTTTGTAAAGTAAATTTGTTGGCAATTTGTTTAACCTCTTGAACACTGATGGTATCTTCCATGCCAGTTAAATGGCAGAAATTGGAAATGTCCATATCCATTATTTGGGGGTAGAGCATTTAATATTTTCAACATGCAGCCTTCAGGCTGCACGTTGAAAATATTAATTGTTTTACCACACACATTGAACACTTAGTAGTCATCCTACTTAATGAAATTATGATGTATCGTGTTGCTGGTCCAGAAAAGCGGTCTCTCACATTGAAAGAGTTAATTTACAGTTGCCATGCAGTTGATGACTTTATTTCTCATTGAACAGCACCAGATTGTTGCTTTCATTGTTTTTCTTTTAAATGTGTATGAATATCCAATATTATCAAACAATTTATCTTGTCCATACACAGAAGATTCTTTCAAGATTTGAAATTTAGGGTTCCCAGTATTTTGAACGATGTTGTTACTGGGTGATGACTCTTCAGCAATAGATGATTCATCAAAACATTGAGGAATGCATTAGGAGGGAGCATCTGATACTCTTAAGCTCTCATATACTGATGCATTTATTTCAAAATGACCCATTTTGCTCTCTGTACCACTCAGTGAGACACCCAGAGAGAAGAAAACAGCAAACACAGTTAAGGAATATCAACAAACTTCTGTTTCTCATCAACTTGCTAAGCTGCACACATGTAAATAAATATATCTACATTGGATGGCAGTTGGTGATACATGAAGAGGCATATAATCTAAAAATTGTTTTAACTTTTGCTGCAAACGTCCTAGTCGTACATCTATCCAAAATTGCTGATAATTCAATTGGACAGAATCTGAACGTAGTGCTGTAGTCGCTACATTCAGATCGTTGAACTGGTAAAAATATATGTTATCAATTCACAGAGTTGACGGCGATCACCAATGGTTTCTGGAAGTCAGTTACCGTTTTTGTACCAGAACTGATAATAAAATAATATTTCAGAACAACTCATGGCCAAATGTGCTTCAGATATCAAGAACAAAGTTAGGAAATCAAAATTCTTCAAAACGCTGTGACAAAGCAGCGTGAAAGTAAATTCCAAAGTCTTGGCTTTGTTTTGCTTTCTGTTTGTTCATATTTTGGTCAAGATCATCAAGGCTGAAAAAGCATTGATATACAATGCTGTCTAAAATAAAATAATGAGACAGATCACCCTCACACTACACACTATTATTATATGGCGACGGCACAGTTGCCTTATTACTTGCAAGGTATCATGACACCTGCTTGAATTTCTTAGAATTACGTGATTGTTTTTCACTGAAAATTTGTGGTGTTATGTTATACACACACGTCCGTCGGTCATGGAAGCCTTCTTCAATAAAAAATGCAGACAGTGTTGGCCTTTCTCCAGATGTAGTCCTGTCACTGGCACTCACTTTGTCGTAAAGTGTTTTGAATGCCTAGCTTTTTTCTTGGATATCTGAAGCACATTTGGCCACAAGTTGTTCTCGTAAAATATTATTTTATCGTACAAATACAGTAGATTTCCAGGAACCATAGTACCTGCTGTCAACTCTGTGAGTTGATTGCATATATTTTTCATGTTCTATACATGTACATCGCAGCCTTCATTTTGAAGTATAATTTGTGTATATTTAATTGGAATTTATAGAATATCAGAGGTGAGAATTTCAAAGTAAACAATTTTCCCTTACTTATATAGCACCTTAACCAGTTTCATCAAAACTTACCTGGTATTACTTATATTTTCCTCTGAATTAATATTAACTATTATCTAAATGGGGAGTGTGTAATTCCATCCATCCACAAATTCAAGCTTTAAATTCCTCCCTTGATATACAGTGGAGCCCATTTAATTGGATATTTCGTAACTGAATAACCCTGTTAATTGAAAATAATTTCCCAACACAAAACCATTTACCATACCTCCACTACAAATTTTCCCAACAAAACAGAATCTATAGTAATTACATGTAAGATATCACAGCAGACCCAGCACCATCGACAATGTTCTTACAGAATATAAAGAACATCAAACAATGAACGAGAGTGGTAGTTGGTCATCTCATCTGAGTGAAATAATCACTCAAGGGTGGAAACGAATTAGCATGATCAGGCAACTAAAGTTTAGACTAGATCATAAAGCCCTTAAAAGAGTTTATTTCTCATGTGTTCGCCCAGCATTGGAATATGCAGACATAGTGTGGGATAACTGCAGTGCAGAAGAATCCTGTGGACTTGAACAAATTCAAATTGAAGCAGCCTGGATTGTGACTGGAGGTACTAAAAGTGCGAGCAAGCAGTCTCTGTATATTGAGACTGGCTGGGAAACTTTGGTTTCAAGAAGGAAAAAACATAAACTTATGCAGGACTTCAAAATATACCATCGTCTAACACCCCATTATATATATCACTGATGATCCCCCAGCACTTGCGAAACCCAAAGCTATAACCTTCGAAACAACTCTAACTTGAGTAACGTCAGATGCCAATCTAACTGTCACCAATCTTCTGTCATACCTTCCACAACCGAGCATTGGAATATGCAGACATAGTGTGGGATAACTGCAGTACAAAAGAATCCCTTGGACTTGAACAAATTCAAATTGAAGCAGCCCAGATTGTGACTGGAGGTACTAAAATGGCGAGCAAGCAGTCTCTGTGTATTGAGACTGGCTGGGAAACTTTGGTTTCAAGAAGGAAAAAACATAAACTTATGCAGTACTTCAAAATGTACCATCGTCTAACATCACTTTATATATCACTGATGATCCCCCCAGCACTTTCGAAACCCAAAGTTATAACCTTTGAAACAACTCTAACTTGAGTAATGTCAGATGCCAATCTCACAGCCACCAATCTTCTGTCATACCTTCCATAACCGACCTTTGGAATGAGACTCCAGTTCAGGTGAGAGAAAACTCTAATCCCACCAGCTTCAAACAGTATCTTAAAAAGGATAATCGCAAGATAACCAGGTTCTATGTTGGTCATAAATCCTGATTAGCCCAGATTCTACATTGTAGGCTTCGTCTAGGATGCAGGAATCTTAATGATCACCTATTGAGAAATCACTTATCATCTTCATTCTATTGTAGATGTGGCGAATGGGAAACAACTAAACATTTCTTGCTGCGTTGCCAGCTTCACACTGCCATATGAACAGTTACAGTAGGTCAGTCAGGTATTGTCAATGTCGATACCCTTTTGTACGGCAACTCTCTTTTCACTCCCAAAATCAATAGAAACGTCTTTGAAACAACTCACAGTTTTATCTTGCTAACTAAAAGGTTTAAATCTGCAATGCAGAGTTACGATGTTGGGGAGCTGGCAGCTGCTCGGCGTTGCTCGGTGGTTATCGCCGGGTACTCCGGCTTCCTCCACCTGTAAAACTGTCACGGTCATGATCAGCCACTGTGCATAATTATGTGACCTTAAACATCAATAAATAAATAAATAAATAAAAGGTTTAAATAAAAAAATAACTCTGCCCCTCTGCACGCATTCACGCCCATTTAACATAACGGTGTGGCATTATGCGAGGGACTGATAGTCATGTCAGCTATTTGCGCTGTAATGCCCATTTTTTTTTCCATAAGTGTACATGCTTATATGCGTGTGTGTGCTGTGTGTTGTGCAGCTACATATCTGTAGACACAGATGTGTGGCTGCACAGTGTGCGGCACACGTGCCCACATGCGCGTGTGTGTGGGTGTGCATATTCATGGAAAAATGTATGACTGCGTGCATATTCAAGAATTTAATTACCAAATGTGGTGACCACGCAGTCTGAACTGTTGGTTTAATGCTTGGCCTTTCTGAATTCCTTCGGGTAATAGATATTTTAGGAAAACGAAGCTTGTTAGTGTCTATACTCTTTATCAAGTAACCACCTCAGCCATATGCGCTCTTTGAAACCCAATCCCAAATATATGTACCGTATCAACCATAAAGGTGGACTTTCCATTACTGACTGGCCTCCCCACTTCAATTACGCTGCCGATCTACATGTAGGCATTCCACCCAAGAGCACTATTACAAACAATAAAACAGCCTAGATACCAAACCTTTCCATCATACTCCTTCATTATCCTACACAGTGTTTAAATCCAAAGTACAACTGTTTATAAGTATTCCTAACAAACCATGACTTGGTTGCAGGTGCGTGTGGTTTTTTACGAAGGCATACAATGGCTCACCTCATCCCTAAGCTCCAATAAATCACTAACAATACATAAATTTATACAAAGCCCTATGCGCCTGCACTAAGCCACAGTCTTGTACCATAGTCGTCAGTCCTAGATTATACATAAACAACTTATCTATATGGAAACAGTCTAGTATAGGCTTCCAGCTTGTTGCTGAATCCATTTCCATTAATGTTTTGTGCTTGCTGATACTTGTATCATTATCGTACTTGATTTCTTTAACTTTCTTTAAACTTTGGAAATAAATATTGTTTAAACTAAATTTGACCTGTTAATTGAATATAGGTTATAGAGTAAACTCCTGTTAATTGAATAAAAATCTTGTAACCTGTCGAGAAATTACCCTGACTCTCCCCAGTTTTTCTTTGTTTATAGACCTAATTGGCTTCAGTACATCCAATACAGGCATTTAATCTATTATATCTTGTTTGACAGAGCATGGAGCTCTGTCAAACAAGATATAAAAGAATAAAAGCTAAGTTTATGTCTAGAATACAGGAAAGTGACACAATCCCTGTTAACTGAATACTCCGGTTAATTGAATAATTTTCATTGGCAAAGTGGCTATTCATTAATAGGGTTCCACTGTATAGTGCAACTAGAAATTTTCATTGTATGGGTGGGGTTATCCAGTCCTATGGCCGGTCGGCCCACTAATTAAATATAAAAAAAACTTTGATCTTAAATTTGTTTGATAGGCCTACTTCTTTAAAAGTACATCCATAAAATATTGCAAAGCATTGCAAAGTCTTGTTGTACTCAAGGGACAAATTTATCAATTTTATTGACTTGATTAAAAATATCAGACATAAACCTTTAATTTTTATGTTTTCAAGTTTGCAATGGTTATGAAAAGAGAGCATGCGGGAGGAGCTGAGAAACAGATTTTTAACTTTTTTAGGCCTAATGCAATGTATATCCAAATAAATCCCCCAAAACAAACTTTATTCCTTGTCATAATTAGTTTAAACAATATTTATTGAAGGAATGTGCTATATGTTACAGAATTGAATACCAGAAGAGTAACAGTGCTAATGCAATAGTTCAGAATATAACATATATTAACAGTAATCAGATTGCCGTATGATGGAGGGATTTGACAGGGAGCTTGTAGCTTACGTAAGTCATCTCCCGAAATCATACATACAAATACAATTACTCTAAAAGGTGGTATAGACCATATAGATTCACACATGGACTCACACATTGCCCTCTGGAGGCCAAGGCCAGTGGTCACTCACCACGATGATTTGGTTTTGTGGTAAGTCATCGTCTCCCCCCCCCCCTCCCAAAACCAAGTCAGGCCGTCGCACACAATGATGGTCTGCCAGAAATTCTAAGAATGTGAGCAAATGATTGTGGTACCATTCACACATCACCCAACAACATCAAACCCAACATACGCTTGTAGCTGCAAGTGCACGGATGCGACACCTAGATTGGACACAAGACCGATTGTAGAAAATAGAACACAGGTGGCCCAGACTGCCAGGGAGCGATGCGTGACATTGTTTAAGCTTAGCATGTAAATGAAAAATTGATGTGAAAAGAAAATATTAAAGGAAGAGTTTAAAAATACAAAAACAAAATAAAAAAAAGGAAAAAATACAATTATAAGCCAGCTTGAAAACATGAATGCGAGGCCTTCATTTTCAAAAAATGGTAAACAGTGTATGCATGTTTAATAAGGGTAAAAACTGTTACAACCTTGAGATGGCCTTGGCAGTACAGACGCCTGAATAAGGGGAAGTATGGGTAACTTCGACCGGCTGGACACGTATGGAAATTGTAGAAGGAAATATCAGTGAGCTGTTGTCATTGGAAACGCCCACTTGATAAAATGAACTCGTGCACCACTTTAAAAACAAGATGGTTTTCCTGATTATTTAAGATTTTGGAGCCAAAAAGAAGTGTCGATGTATCAAGTAAATGGGAGTAGACTGATAGTGGTATTACAAACATCTGAGAAGATTGGGCAGTGCAAGAGAAAATGCTCTGGTGTCTCGCTCTCCCCACACTAACAGGAAGGGGTGCGTGACAGATGATTCTCGTATAAATCGAGATGATTCTTGTCATAATTGAATCAGACTGAAATTTTATATTTTTCCGCATAAAAATTTATAACCACACAGTTCAGTATGCTTTTGTCATCCAATATGGTTTTAAAAAAAATTGAGAATTCTGTTTGTTTTGTTTGTGGCAACAAACACTTCAGGATTGACTGAATAATCATGTCCATTTAAAGCTGTTGTGATATCTGTTCAATTATCTAATTAATTGCTCGATCATTCCAGCATTGTTTGTTTATTAGCTCAGAAATTTCTCTTTCTACATATACAGTACAGTCGCCATGTACATGTATTTTGCAATTATTCCTCTAATAATTGCTAGAGAATTAGAAATTTATATCTCACCTGAGAACCACGAAAATCAGTGTGGGCCAAAATGTTATTATTATTATTATTATAGTAAGAGTAGTAAACGATTATTATTGTTTGATGTAATGTATACTGATATATTTGTTTGTATTTATTTTTTGATATTTCATGCACATGCACAACTTTGATGTTCTTTCTGATAATTGTAAAAAAATGTCTGTGTTGTTCTTACCCTATACAAGTGACATATGTATTTTCTGAATTTAGATTTATCCATTGGATGATGTGTGTAAAATTACTGGTGAATGATACAGTCACTTGCAGAATGCAGACAGAGTGGGGGCAAAATTGATTGCGGACGATTTTGGATCCCAGATAATTTGGATAGCAGACGATATGGCGGTTTCCTCTTCATTATCTAGCCTCCATCACTATCAAGTAGTTCGACAAATTTTTGTGAACGATGGGTCACTTATGACTGCAGTTCTGCTTGTTAATGATGTTGATGCAATAATATAGTGTAAGACCCTTGAAAATCATGTTTTTGTTATACTATTACTACTTTAGTAGGTGTTCTCTTGTATATTAACAGAGTGTATTATGACCATAAAACTCTGTCATTCATGGCATCATGCAACTGGAAGCAGGCGACGAGCTGATACAAAAAATCAAATTCATTCATGGCCTGTTTTCAGTTGTGCTAATAATAATAAATAACATGATTTTGTCAGACATTTTGGTTTATTAATAGCTCATTAGGAATGGATAACAGCCCTCAGGCTTATTAACAGCCCTCGACTTTGTCTCTGGCAGGTAATAAATGATCAGGCTGTTATTCATTACTCTTGTGCCGTTAATAAACCGTAACACGCTCCAAAATTAAAATTTTTATAAAAACATGCCAAATTCCCATCACTGTCACCAGTCACAAATGGCATATAAAAATAGCCATCAGTGCACAAGCAGAGATCATGTCTTCCTGAAACTAGATATTTGAGTCACGCAGATGACTTTCAAAATTCCCTAAATACCTCAAAGTGTGCAAAATGTTCTGTCATGTTGCTGCTCTTGCAGTCGTCTGAGCAAAATTAATTGGTAAAGTGCTGAAATATTTTTCAAAGATGTTTTGTAACATAACTATTTTTTTAAAGATTCTATTGCTATCAAGGGAGCCAGGTTCAGCACAATTTTGTTCATAAAGAATTGATTTGTTACAATTTATTTGAGAGTGCCTGTTGGCACTCTCCAATAAACTGTAACAAAATAATTTTATATAAGTATTGTTTGCTCTACTGGTGAGAAACATCAAGCTAATGCATACAGTACACAGCCACTTTTCAATAGAGCCATGATAGTGGCTTCTCACACTGTACCAGTTAAGAAAATGTCAAACAAATGTGTATTTCACAGCAAAACATGAGCAGCCAGTAAGAAGAGATTAATGCCAGGTATTGAAAATAATATGTAACAAGATTTTTGGGATGTCACATTTCATTATTGGCCTCAGTGATAGCAAGCAGCCCTGGGAAAAGGGGTGTTTTTGTGTGGAGAACGGAAATCTACCTTCAACAGACAAAGAGAAAACAAATGTAGTAACTATATGTAGAATAAACACATTTGACTGACACTGCTTCAAAATGTGGCAGATATTTAAGTAGAATAACAGTTTATAAAGTGTGCTCACTTGATGAATAGAATAAAAACAAAAACAAAAATTAGTGAACTTAAAAATGATTTGGCTTTATTTAATAAACTTTCATACATCTACAAAGATGTTTGCCGACAAAAGATCTGCTGAATCTTCTGATAGAAAATATCCAACCTTCTATCTTTTGTTTAAAAAGGTAAGAGTTTTTGAGCTGCACAAAAATCATCAATGGTGTTGTTATTACAGTTAAAAATAAACACTGAACAGAAGTGAGTGACAATGTATGCCTGGCCCAGCTGGTTGATGCTTCTGGCTTGTCGTTACTAAGACCCAAAGGAAGTGTGGAGCATCGTTTGGTACATTTTTGTGACTGGTTCAACAGTTTCGGATATAAATATCAAAATAAAAAAGAATTTTTCTTCAGAATTGTCAATCACAATCTTTCAATATTTGGTATACAACAACCTTAAGGGGATCCAATTCAGGTTTGTGCAAATCAAGTTCCCATACAGAGCCCAAATTTTAGGTTAGTGCAGTATGAGGAAAATTCTTTAAAAATCTTCTTCGTCAGATCCACCTGTCCGAATCATTTGATATTTGATGTACAGCATTCTAATGTGGGTCAAATTCAAGTTTGTTCAAATTAATTCTCTGGGTTCATATTTGAACTCCTTATGAGGACCCAAAATTTAACAAATCAAGTTTGTGGGTTCATATTAGTTCAGTAAGGTAAATATTCTTTAAAAATCTTCTTAAAATCTACCATTCAAAATCTTTTAACATTTGGTACAGAGCATCATTATGAGGGTCAAATTCTAGTCTATTCATAGTAAGACCCTGGGTTTATATTTGGGCTCCTTATGGGAATCCGAATTTTAACTTAGTGCAACATTAGCAAAATTCTTTAAAAATCTGCGTTGGCAGGTTATGCTACATGTATATAGTTTGGTGGTACATGTATATAGGTAAAAAGATGTTATGATGCTTCTGTGCCCCTTCTCAGTATTTAGTATGTCAGTCATGCTGTTTTATGTCTTAACAGGATTTCTGTCACAATAAATAGCAACAACTACCGCGAGATCTTGCCAAAGCGTGATTGCATGCTAGTTGTTGTTATTTATTTTGACAGAAATTATTTTATGATTGAAACAGCATGTCATCATTCTATTCATGTGTAGATGCAATGTCTAACCTTTGAGTTGAGATAGTTCTGAAAGATTGTCAAGTCTTTATGGGAAAACATACAAGATTACGAATTAAGTTACCGGTATGTTGTATTAATTTGTGGTAATCTGTAGTTTGTGTATTTTTACAATTCGTGTAACCTGGACGATCATTCGCAGATTATTTCCAGGTCTGCTCATATTTGGTATACAGCATTTTTAGGGGAGAGTCCTGGACTCTGAGGCAGGCAGGAGTCTGAATTAAGTTTGTTCAAATCATCTGGTCTATGAGTTCATATTAGGGCTCCATATTGTAGCCCAATGTTCATCATAGTGCAATATGAGGAATATTTTTTAACTCTTAACCTGTGGAGTATTTTCTAGATATTTTTCTTCAAATCTAGTCATAATAAAATTAATATAAATGTAACACAAGCAATCATTGGTGAAAAAATATGAGATCTGTCAAACAAGGTACATTTGATTAACTTAAAACCCCCTGAGTATTTTCAAGATATTTTTTATCAGATCTAGTCATGGCTGCTTCATAGCATAGCTTCATTTTATTCTAGTTACTGATCAGGAATCTCTATCCTGCAAGTTCATTGTGAAAAATAAGCGAATGATTAAAAATGACAAAATCATTCAATGGCAAACAACTCTGTTGTTATTCTGTTATGATATCAAGTACAGTCTTGGAAGAGAATTTGGTGTCTGACTGCCAAAGATAAAACTGAGGAAAGGGAATCCAAACACAGAGTCCCTCATTAAGGCAACACAAGCATTTGAAAGGCTTACTACTGACTTTAGGCATCATGTGCATCATGTACATGAAATTGTTATCTACTGACAGACTTTAACCTTTTACCTAACATGAAAAGCAGACGACACTTGCAAAAACAATTCTTGAATAACTAATTTTTAGCTCAACTTTGACATAAGTCAAATTTGAGGTTATGCCATGGCCAATCGTCCGTATGGCCATCTGTCCATCTGTCCGTCTGTCCGTCAACAGTTCAATGCGTATCGGGCTAGAGGCCGTATTTTTGAACCGATCTTTATAAAACTTCTTGAGTACCTTTGTTATCACCGTGGGACGAGAACGAGTCTTTTTGGGTGCGGTCCAAAATTCAAGATGGCCACCAGCAGCCATTTTGTACTTTAGTTAGTGCAATCAGTTTTTTGTACAGAACTTCTGTATGAAAGTTTTGATTTGAATAAATTTTTGTATGAATGTTTAGTAACACGGAATACATCACATATAATACAGGTTTTTTTCTCATGCAGAAATTATGCAAATTAGATGAACTTTGATTTATTCAGTGCTACTTATACACAGTAAGTGCACATGTCAAAATGGCTCGGGCTAGAGGTATTTATGAACCGATCTTCACAAAACTTCTTGGGTACCTTTGTTATCACCTTGGGATGAGCACGAGTGTTTCTGGGTGCGATCCAAAATTTACGATGGCTGCCAGTGGCCATTTTGTGCCGAAATTAGGTCGAATCAGTTTTTTGTACACAACTTATATACGGCTCAGGCTAGAGGCTGTATTTTTGAACCGATCCTTACGAAACTTCTTGGGTACCTTTGTTATCACTGTGGGACGAGAACGAGTGTTTTGGGGTGCAGTCCAAAATTTAAGATGGCCACCAGCAGCCATTTTATACCAAAATTAGTGCAATCAGTTTTTTATACAGAAGAGATCAGTGGTGATGAAATCCATTCAATTTACTCGGAGGCAAATACGAGTAAATGTGCCCAACTTATACTTATTTCAGTGACAAGAGAAATGCTGTGCTGGGCAGGAATATCCACCAGCACGGCCCAGAAGCATACAAAGAGTTAAAAAAAAACCCTTCTTCTTCTGATCCACCATTAAGAATCTTTTCATATTTGGTATGCACCATCGGGAGGGAGTGGGGGGGGGGGGAGGCATGTTAGATTCAAGTTTGTGCAAATTAAGTGCATATCTGGGCTATATGGGAGCCCAAATTTCAACTTAGGATGGAGTAAGGAATATTCTTTAACTACTTCTTCTGCCAGTTAGAATCTCCTGGTAGCTGGAATACAGCTTCCTTATGGGGCCAGATTCAAGTTTATCCCCAAGTTCATATTTGATCTCCTTATAGGAACCCAAATTTTTATTCATTGCAATATGAGGAAAGTGCTTTAAAAATCTTCACAAGATCCACCTGGCAGAAATGTTTCATATTTGGTATACATCATTCTTGAGGGGGCAGGCAAGCTCAAGTATGTTCAAGTCAAGACTATGGGTTCATATTTCGGATCCCTGTAGTACAATCTGAGATTTGATATTTGGTTAGGAAACAAATTTGGTTTCAATCAAATGTTCAGTTTTCATTAATGATTACATCTGTCCATGTGCATAATGGCACACGACTAGAAAGCCCCAATTTGCCCCAAAAACCCTGTTTCAGTATAACCTTGTTGGCTGCCATTTCACTCCATTTCTTCATGTTACTGATGGCTTCCAGAAACACTGAATACAGTATTTCAACCCAAAATTATAATATAAAACCTAACAGAGGGTGTTTGCTTGGAGTTGTGGTTTGAAAAACAGACATCATTTTTCAGAGCCTTTTTTTTACATGTGTACAAGGTGACGCTTCCTTTTTGTCTCCATCTTTCTGATCCCTCTGTAGTCATACCCTTATTGTTTGCAGACAACTTGATCCAGGTGAGTGGTACAAGTACTACATTTGGTCTTGTATTATCAATGGTCTTGTATTATCAATGATTTCAGCCGACAAACCATATTACATCAAAGAGCTTTATGCAACATTGTAGCTAAAACCATCCAAACCGTTCACAAGATGAAATTGTCAACTACCCTGCTTGTGGCACATGTCCAAATTACAAATGAACAATCTACAAGGGTCATATCTGGGTTTGTGGAAAAACTGTCTTGAGATTTGGGACCCTAAAAGGGTCCCCTGCTTCCCTTGCTGCAACCCTGTTTATGGGAAAGCTGAAACAAATGTTCATGTAACACTGGTGGGTTGTCCAACTTCCAGTGCAGCACTAACTGCATACATGTGCATCAAAAAACACTCTTCGTCTTTACACATTAATTGGCAATTGCACAAGCATTCTATACCAGTACCAGTCTTTGACTATTTTTGAGCAATTTTGAATATCAACATGATGTAGTCAGAGCCTTAAAATCATAAAAAGCCCTGTATTCTAGACATGTAGTTTCAATTACAGTCTACAGATGAATTAATCCTTTACCTAACATGAAAAGCAGATGACACTTGTGAACAAAATTAATGAATAACTAAATTTTTTTTCATTGTTTTGCATCAAAACATAGCTTATGACCCCTCATTGGAATGAGCTCATTCCAATAAGAGGTCATAGGCTATGTTTTTGAGGCAAAAAATGAAAACAATAAAAATTGAATGGCAGTTTTTGTGAATAGTGCTGGCCGTTTTTGACCGTTACGTTGAACAAAGGGTTAAACTGTAGAAATCCTGAGTTCCATACGTCGATATTGCTCAATACAGTTTCGATCACAATCAATAAGTTTACTAAACTTGACACATAACCATTCCTCAAAATTGATGAACTGGTTTTAGAGGTTCAGAGGTTGCCAAAAGTAGCAAGTACATCATCCTTAACTCTTAGCTTGCTGAGTAATTTCAAAATATTTCTCATCAAATCTAGTCATGGCTGCTCTAAGATTTGATGAAAAATTCATCTAAATTTATGTAAATAAGTCATTGATCGAAGAGTTTATTCAATTTACAAGGGAGAAATTTGGTTGAATTTGCCCAAATTATACTTTTTTCAGTGGAAAGGGATTTTGTATCCTGGGCAGGAATAACCGCCATCAGCATGTAAGGAGTTAATCTCTGTAGCATCTATCATCAGATACCTCTCTCTAAGAACGTGAGAAACTGTACACAGCATTTGAAGCAAATGGTCAACCCTACCAGTTTAACCCTTTACACTACATAACGGCCAAAACCAGCCAGCACTATTCACAAAAATCACCAATTAATTTTCATTATTTTTTTCATTTTTAGCTCAACTTTGACGAAGTCAAATTTGAGCTATTGTCATGGCCCGTCGTCCGTCTGTCCGTCTGGCCGTCTGTCCGTCTGTCCGTACGTCAACAATTGGCTATGGCTCGGGCTAGAGGTCGTATTTATGAACCGATCTTTACGAAACTTCTTGTGTACCTTTGTTATGACCCTGGGACGGGAACGAGTGTTTTTAGGTGTGGTCCGAAATTCAAGATGGCTGCCAGTGGCCATTTTGTACCGATGATGCAAAAATCAGTTTTTTGTACAGAACTTCTGTATGAAAGTTCTGATTTGAATAAAGTTTTGTATAAATGTTTAGTACCATGGGATACATCACATATAATACGGGTTTTTTTCTCGTGCGTAAATTATGCAAATTAGACTGACTTTGATTTATTTAGTGTTACTTTCAGAGCTGTAAGTGCCAAGCTGCTATGGCTCGGGCTAGAGGCCGTATTTATGAACCGATCTTTACGAAACTTCTTGGGTACCTTTGTTATGACCGAGGGACGAGAACGAGTGTTTTGGGGTGCGGTCCGAAATTCAAGATGGCTGCCAGCTGCCATTTTGTACCGACGATGCAGAAATCTGTTTTTTGTACAGAACTTCCATATGAAAGCTCTGATTTGAATAATTTTTTGTATGAATGTTTAGTACCATGGGATACATCACATATAATACGGGTTTTTTTCTCGTACGTAAATTGTGCAAATTAGACTAATTTTGATGTTTTTTTGGGTTACTTTCAGCACTGTAAGTGCAAATGCCAATACGGCTCGGGCTAGAGGCCGTATTTATGAACCGATCTTTACGAAACTTCTTGGGTACCTTTGGTATCACCGTGGGATGAGAACGAGTGTTTTTGGGTCCGGTCCGAAATTCAAGATGGCCGATGGCAGCCATTTTGTACAAAATTAGGTGCAATCAGATTTTTGCACAGAACTTCCATATGAAAGCCCTGATTTGAATAATTTTTTTGTGTGAATGTTTAGTACCATGGGATGCATCACATATAATACGGGTTTTTTTCTCGTGCAGAAATTATGCAAATTAGATGAACTTTGATTTTTTCAGTGCGACTTACACACAGTAAGTACACATGTCAATACGGCTCAGACTAGAGTCTGTATTCATGAACTGATCTTCACGAAATGTCTTGGGTACCTTTGTTATCACCTTGGGACGAGAACGAGTGTTTCTGGGTGCGGTCTAAAATTCAAGATGGCTGCCAGTGGCCATTTTGTACCAAAATTAGGTCTAATCAGTTTTTTGTACACAACTTCTATACAGCTCAGACTAGAGGCCATATTTATGAACCAATCTTTACGAAACTTCTTGGGTACCTTTGTTATCACCGTGGGATGAGAGCCAGTGTTTTTGGGTGTGGTCCGAAATTCAAGATGGCCACCAGCAGCCATTTTGTACCAAAATTAGTGCAATCAGTCTTTTGTATAGAACTTCTGTATGAAAGTTCTGATTTTAATAAATTTTTGTATGAATGTTTAGTAACATGGAATACATCACATATTGTAAGGGGTTTTTTTTCGTGCAGAAATTATGCAAATTAGATGAACTTTGATTTATTCAGTGCAACTTACACAATGTAAGCACACATGTCAATACGGCTCAGGGTAGAGGCTGTATTTATGAACCGATCTTCACAAAACTTCTTGGGTACCTTTGTTATCTCCTTGGGATGAGAATGAGTGTTTCTGGGTACGGTCCAAAATTCAAGATGGCTGCCAGTGGCCATTTTGTACCGAAATTAGGTCCAATCAGTTTTTTGTCACAAGTTCTATACAGCTCGTATTTATGAACTGATCTTCACAAAACGTCTTGAGTACTTTTGTTTTCACCTTGGGACAGGAACGAGTGTGTTTTGGGGTGCCTTTGTTATCACTGTGCTATGAGAACAAATATTTTGGGGTTCAGTCAGACCCACTCTGGGACTCAAAGATTTTTTCTAGTTCAGCATCTGACTGTCACCCACCTTTACAATACTTTACCTATACATTTGTTACAGGCAACGGTCAGTATTTATGTACAGACCGTTACAATACTTTATATGTACCTTTGTTATCAGGTCATTACCTAGATGTTTGTAATTGCTGTGTCACATACTATACATGTACATGTCTTTGTCTTGACAAGTTGAGCTACAGTGTCATTGACACTTTCATTTGCCTCAAAAACATAGGTTATGACCCCTCTCTGGAGCGAGCTCGTTCTAAAGAGGGGTCATAACCTATGTTTTTGAGACAAAAAAAGAAAAAAATTAGTTATTCAAGAATTTTGTTTGTAAGTGTCGTCTATTTTCATGTTAGGTAAGGGTTAAGTGGGTCCAATTTTGTTTCGCCAATGGGGTGACCTGTGTCCAACGAGTGATTAATCAGTTTGTCAGAAATATTGATCTCAAATGGGTATTTGTTCATTTTGACAACATAACATTGTGTAATATGGATGATCTGGAACATGATACAAATCACAAAAAGTTCACAGACATTGCCAAATGCTACAAACTTACTTTAAATCAAGACAATGGTATCTTCTCTATGAAGTAATTAAATCTCCTTGGATTCACTATTTGTAATGGATGCCTAAAGCCTTATTCTGATCGAATGAAGTTGTTAAAAGATCTTTGTGTCCCTCACTGACAGAAATCTTTGAATGCTTTGGGCATTATTGTAGCCAAAAGATTTTTTAGTTTAGTAACAAGTTAAAACCTCTAGCTAATGTCTCTTCTTTCTCTGCCAATAGTGAGGCAGTTGCTGATTTTGATCAGTTAAAATATGACATAGAACATGTTTCCATCAAAGCTATTATATTGACGAAGCACATCCCTTCAGTGTTGAAACTGATGCTTCTGATGTTGTGATTTTAGGCAGCTTGAACCAAGGTAGTAGACCTGTAGTCTAGAAAGAGGCATGTGTAATTGTTAAAGCTACATATATTTGTAAATGGTTACATATCTTGAGGGGGCAATCATTTTATTCTAGTTACTGATCAGGAATCTCTATCCTACAAGTTCATTGTGAAAAATAAGCGAATGATTAAAAAGGACAAAATCATTCAATGGCAAACAACTCTGTTGTTATTCTGTTATGATATCAAGTACAGTCTTGGAAGAGAATTTGGTGTCTGACTGCCAAAGATAAAACTGAGGAAAGGGAATCCAAACACAGAGTCCCTCATTAAGGCAACACAAGCATTTGAAAGGCTTACTACTGACTTTAGGCATCCAGTGCATCATGTACATGAAATTGTTATCTACTGACAGACTTTAACCCTTTACCTAACATGAAAAGCAGACGACACTTGCAAAAACAATTCTTGAATAACTAATTTTTAGCTCAACTTTAACGTAAGTCAAATTTGAGGTTATGCCATGGCCAATCGTCCATATGGCCATCTGTCCATCTGTCCGTCTGTCCGTCAACAGTTCAATACGGCTCGGGCTAGAGGCCGTATTTTTGAACCGATCTTTATAAAACTTCTTGAGTACCTTTGTTATCACCGTGGGACGAGAACGAGTCTTTTTGGGTGCGGTCCAAAATTCAAGATGGCCACCAGCAGCCATTTTGTACTTTAGTTAGTGCAATCAGTTTTTTGTACAGAACTTCTGTATGAAAGTTTTGATTTGAATAAATTTTTGTATGAATGTTTAGTAACACGGAATACATCACATATAATACAGGTTTTTTTCTCATGCAGAAATTATGCAAATTAGATGAACTTTGATTTATTCAGTGCTACTTATACACAGTAAGTGCACATGTCAAAATGGCTCGGGCTAGAGGTATTTATGAACCGATCTTCACGAAACTTCTTGGGTACCTTTGTTATCACCTTGGGATGAGCACGAGTGTTTCTGGGTGCGATCCAAAATTTACGATGGCTGCCAGTGGCCATTTTGTGCCGAAATTAGGTCGAATCAGTTTTTTGTACACAACTTATATACGGCTCAGGCTAGAGGCTGTATTTTTGAACCGATCCTTACGAAACTTCTTGGGTACCTTTGTTATCACTGTGGGACGAGAACGAGTGTTTTGGGGTGCAGTCCAAAATTTAAGATGGCCACCAGCAGCCATTTTGTACCAAAATTAGTGCAATCAGTTTTTTATACAGAACTTCTGTATGAAAGTTCTGATTTGAATAAATTTTTGTATGAATGTTTAGTAACTTGGAATACATCACATATAATACAGGTTTTTTTCTCGTGCAGAAATTTTGCAAATTAGATGAACTTTCATTTATTCAGTGCTACTTATACACAGTAAGTCCACACATCAATACGGCTAGGGCTGGAGGCTGTATTTATGAACCGATCTTCGTGAAACTTCTTGGGTACCTTTGTTATCACCTTGGGACGAGAATGAGTGTTTTCGGGTGCGGTCCAAAATTCAAGATGGCAGCCAGTCCATTTTGTACCAAAATTAGGTACAATCAGTTTTTGGTTCAGAACTTCTATTTGAAGGTTCTGATTTCAATAAATTTGTGAATGAATGTTTAGTAACATGGAATACATCACATATAATACAGGTTTTTTTCTCGTGCTGAAATTATGCAAATTAGAGGAACTTTGATTTATTCAGTGCTACTAAAACACAGTAAGTGTACATGTCAATACGGCTCGGGCTAGAGGCTGTATTTATGAACCGATCTTCACGAAACTTCTTGGGTACCTTTGTTATCACCTTGGGATGAGAACGAGTGTTTCTGGGTGTGGTCCAAAATTCAGGATGGCTGCCAGTGGCCAGTTTGTATCGAAATTAGGTCCAATCAGTTTTTTGTACACAACTTCTATACGGCTCAGGCTAGAGGCCGTATTTATGAACCGATCTTCACGAAACTTATTGGTTACCTTTTTTATCACCTTGGGACAGGAATGAGTGTTTTTGGGTGCCTTTGTTATCACTGTGCTATGAGAACAAATATTTTGGGGTTCAGTCAGACCCACTCTGGGACTCAAAGATTTCTTTTCTAGTTTAGCATCTGACTGTCGCCCACCTTTACAATACTTCACCTATACATTTGTTACAGGCTACGGTCAGTATTTATGTACAGACCGTTACAATACTTTATATGTACCTTTCTTATCAGGTCATTACCTAGATGTTTGTCATTGCTGTGTCACATACTATACATGTACATGTCTTAAGTTGAGCTGCAGTGTCAATGACACTTTCATTTTCAGTTTTTGTCTCAAAACATAGATTATGACTCCTCATTGGAACAAGCTTGACGAGCTCATTCCAAAGAGGGGTCACAACCTATGTTTTTCAGACACAAAATGAAAAAAAGAATGAAAATTAGTTGGCAATTTTTGTGAGTAGCACTGGCTGGTTTTGGCCGTTATGTTGGGTAAAGGGTTAAGTATCTCCATTGGATGCACACTAATTTCACTTTGATCATTCTTAGAAGTTCCAGAGGATCAGTTGCTGAGCCCATTGAGACAGAAAAAAACATAATATAGCATAACAAATGAGTGAAGTTCATTTACTCTATGTTGTGTTTGCACTGTCACATTTTCTCTGTGGATGAGTCAATAAAGGAGAAAATGTGACAACGAGAAAGTGGCATATTCACCCATTGGCCAGATAGATTAAGTGACAGGAGTCTGTAGGTGCAACTAGTCATATTCCCTCAAAGCAAGTGAGTTTCAACAGTTCATGCACAAATACAATAAAACTGTTCGGCCAGTTTTTTAATGCTTCCTTGGATTTCAATGTAACTCTTCCACTGGCAGATCAGTTCTGGCATGGTTGATGCACCCTGGGCCTGTTCTCCCCAGAAGGCAGAATGTGATCAAGCTGTTGTGGAAGTTGAACAAATTGAAACTAATCCTTCTCACCTTTACATTTGTTCAAGTGATGGAAGGGTTTCAAATCCCTCAGGTTATGTATGACCTGGATTCTATTGAGTTAGTTGATAACAGAAGTCTTCTCAGAGTGAGAAGTTTTGGCAATGGTGAGGTAATGAATAACAATTCCAATGACACACATTGGGTGAGATGGTCTACCTAGTTTACAAAATAACATGGGTGGTGGTGACAGATATTTTTTTTTAAGACTGAATGTCAATTGTACATGTACATAACTCTACCCTGCTTGTGGCGCATGTCCAAATTACAAATGAACAATCTACAGGGGCCTTACATGGGTTTGTGGAAAAAATAATTTTTCAGCAGGAGAGAGTGTCATGAAAGTTCAATCCTTGACTAATTTCATTTTTAGCCCGACTGTTTACAGTGAGGGCTATAGTCATGACTTTTATCTGTCTGTCCGTCTGTCTGTCCGTTTGTTAACATTTAGAGTTTGTGGTTAAAGTTTTTTACTGAAGGTTCAAGTGGGGTTTTTTTTCCTGGTTTGTCATGACTTTCTTCTGTCTGTCTGTTAACATTTGGAGTTTTGGTTAAAGTTTGTGGTTCAAGTTTTTAGCTTCACTTGACATAGTCAAGATAAGCTATTGTCATCACGCGTGCAGAAGTCTGTTAGTCTGTGAGTCTGTTAGACTGTGAGTCTGTTCACATTTTCCTTTAGCACGGGCTACACCCCGCAGTTCTTGTCTGATCGTCACAAAATTTCATATGCAGGTTTGGGGTCATGTCTGGATGAGAACGTCCGCTTTTGGCCGCGATCGGGCAACCAGTATGGCTGCCCGAGCCCAAAACCCCAAAACCATTAGCACAGTCTAAAGGTCGTATTTATGAAGGGACTTCATGGTAACTTGGTAGGATGCCTCTGTATAATGCCTAGATGAGAACGTCCCCTTTTGGGCATGATCTATCAACCGAGATGGCTGCCCAAGCCCGAACCCAAAAACTTTTAGCACAGTCTGCAGGTCATGTTTAATGTGGAGGGATTGCATTGTAACTTGGTAGGATGACTCCTTATGATGTCTACATGAGAATTTCCCCATCTGGGCATGATCTGCCAACCGTGACGACTGCCCGAGCCCAAAACCCGAAAACCTTTAGCACAGTCTACAGGTCATATTTATTGAGGAATTTCATTGTAACTTGGTGGGTTGACTTCATATAATGTCTAGATGAGAAAGTCCCCTTTTGGACGTGATTGGGCAACTGTGACGGCTACAGGGGCCCGAAGCCCAAAAACCTTTAGCACAGTCTAGAGGTCATATTTATGAAGGGATTTCATTGTAACTTGGTAGGTTGACTCCATATAATGCCTAGATGATGACATCCCCTTTTGGTCGTGATTGGTTAGCTGTGCGAAGGTTACAAGTGCCTGAAGCCCGAAAACCTTGAGCACAGTCTACAGGTCATATTTATGAAGGGATTTCATTGTAACTTCGTAGGATCACTCCAGATGATGCCCAGATGAGAATGTCCCCTTTTGGTTGCGATCATTCAACCATGATGGCTGCCAGAGCCCAAAGCCCAAAAACCTTCAGCACAGTCTACAAGTCATATTTATGAAGGGATTTCATTGTAACTTGGTAGGTTGACTTCATATAAAGTCTAGATGAGAACGTCCCCTTTGGACGCAATTGGGAAACTGACGGCTACAGGGGCCCGAATCCCGAAAACCTTTTGCACAGTCTACAGGCCATATTTATGAAGGGATTTTAATGTAACTTGACTGGATGACTCGTTTTGGAATACATGTAATTTCACTGTAACTTGTAACTTTTGTTGATATACCTTAACTGTGAGGGCCACATACATTAACTGTGAGGTCATATTAACCCACCCCTCAGCTCTTTAGTACAGTGTACCCCTCATATTATTTTTATCAAAAACATAGCATACAGGGAACAGAAATGAACATATTCCCAATTATCACAATTCTTGTCTTATTTCATAATCCTTTCATAAACATTGAACATTATCCTTTTCATCAAACACAACACACAAGTTAAGCTACAGTGTCATTTAGTCAACTTAAAGTATTTTTTGTTTTTTTTTTTCTTTTAAATTGATATTACTATTGATTGTATCATTCTGATTTTGTTTTTATTTTTTTTATGTTTCATGTTATTTTGGGAAATATTTAACCCTTTTTTGTATGGCAATTTAACTTACAACTTCCAGGTTAAAGTTTTGGGGGGGGGGGGGCTTTAAAATTACTCTTTTAATTCTTCAAACAGTTTAGTAGAATGTCACTGTTTCTTATTTGGGACAATGTCTACTATCTACTGAACATTTCTATAGTGATTTTCATTAATATTGGCATGCTTTTAACCCCTTTTAAACATGTTTAGGAACTTACTTTCTTTGTATTTGAAATTAGACTTTGCACATACTTTCTCACTCTAATTCCTGCATGGTCAATACAACTTAGTGATTCCATTTACATCAATGATTTCTTTTATCGGTTTTAGGAAATATTTAACCCTTTTTTGCCAATCAACTTTACTTTAAAGTTTCGGATTAAAGTTGAGCTTTTCAAGGTTCTACCTTTCATTTTCCAAACACTCTGTTTCAATGTCATTTCTTTTTTTCATTTCGGACAAGGTCTACTGAAGCTGTACACAGGGGTTTCAAATAATATTGGCATTAATTTAACCCTTTTCACAATGATTTACCAACTTAGTTTCTCTAAATTTCAAATTAGGCTTCTACCACATACTTTATTACTTTTTATTCCCTCCCACAAAGGAGGGATATAGCACAGAGCTCATTCCTTCCATCCGTCTATCTGTCAGTCCGTCCATCAGTCCTTCCGTCCATCAGTCCATCCGTCTGTCCAAACTTTCGTTATGCCATAACTTAAACAAAAGTTAACGGATTTCAATTTTTTTCAGTACATGTCTCTAGGTCAAGTTTGATGGCCACAATTATCCAAAATTGTTGAAGTTATTTTTGAAGTTATTTCCCTGCCAGCCCCCCCTCCCCCCCCCCCCCCCCCCCCCCTAATTAGGCCTTTTTTTCATTCCTTCCTCCAATATGGATTTTGAACTATTTACAGTCACTACACGCGGAACCTTTTTTTTAAACTCACATACCCCCCCCCCCCCCCACTGTCCCCCCACCCAGGGGCCAATTAGGCACTTTTTTTTTTCTTTCGTCAAAAATGTTTTTTTTTTTACAGTTTTGGTTACAGTTTGTGGTTTAAAAACCCAGACAAACACCCACCCCCCCCCCAGCCCTCACCCCCCCCCCCCCTCCCAATTAGGCATTTTTAGCTCACCTGACTGAAAATCGGAGTGAACTATTCTGATCACTTTTTGTCCGGCATCTGTCATCCGTCGTGAAGGTGGGGTTTGGGTCATTTTCTCCCAAGCCACTGGTTGCAGTTCAATGAAAATTCACATGAGTAGCGGTTATATAGGGGCATTTGGGTTTTTCTTCAAATTGGGTTTCTGCTTATATTGTGGAGGGGGGTGGGGCCAAAGTGCACAAAATTTTAAAAAATCTTCTTCTCATGAACCAGCTGTAGCAGAGACTTGATATTTGGTATGCAGCTTCCATTTGAGGTGTAGACTCAAGTTTGTTCAAGAGAAGTTTGACGGGCAATATTTGCCTTTCTTCTGAGAGGGGCAAGAATTTTTGCCCTGTCCAGAATTTCTATTTTCTGAACTGAGAGGCCAATTTGAACCAAATTTAATATGAGTTATTATTGGGTTATAAGTACTTGATTTATGCCAAAAAAGTTTTTCCTGCAGCCCCGTGGGAACCTCAGGAACCAAAAATAGAAAATAAACGAAAACGTTCATATCTCCAAAACTGCACAGCACTGAGAATTTTTATTTGGTGTGAGGCTTCCTTGGGACCAACAGAAAGGAATGGTAAAAAAAAAATTGCCATCAGTTTTGTCATAAGGTACTTTTTCGGGACTTTGAAAAAATGCTGAGTCAGCATTTTTTAACACTGTGGGCAATGGGAAAAAATTAAAGAGTCGTTTGCTTCCAAACCACTGCTCCAAAAGCTTTCATATTTTACATATAACATCTTTGGAACATTGATTCACATATTTGTGGAAATCAAATCCCTCGGTCCATATTTGCAATCTCTATGGGAGCCCAAATGTTCAAATTAGTGCAGTATGAGGAATCTTCTTTGAAACTCTTCTTCAGATCTACCGATAAGAATCTTTTGATATTTGGTATGCAGCATGCTTAGGGGGTGAGATTCAAGTTTGTTCAAACCAAGTCCCTGGGTTCATATTTAGGCTGAAAATTTGGGATCCGGGTCCGGACTTAGAAATTTTGGACCCAAATATGGAAATGAGTTTTTTGTTTTTTTATGCGTTTCAGTCAATTTTAAGACAAAAATTATTTTTTTTGACACCAAAAATTTGGGGGGGGGGGGGGGGGGGGGGGGCGGGTGGGACTTAGAAATTTTGGACTAAAATCAAAAAAAATTTTGTTTGATTTTTATGCGTTTTGGTCAATTTTAAGACAAATTTTTTTTTTTTTTACACTGAAAATTTGGGGTCCAGGTGGAACTTAGAAATTTTGTACCAAAATCCGGAAATTAGTTTTTTGTTTTTTTTATGCGTTTTGATCAATTTTAAGAAGAAAAAAAAAAACTGGTCTGAAAATATTTTGTTTGGGACTTCGAAAATTTCCGAACAAAAATAAAAAAAAAAAATCTTTTTTTTATGCGTTTATCTCAATTTTGGGACGTAAAAGTGCAGGAACTGAAAATAGAAGGAAAATCCTGTGTATTGTGTGGGCACAATTGCTTCATCTAGTTGGTATATGCTTTTCTTAGGAGGGGCGTATGCTGCTTATTCAGGTCAAGTCCCTGGTTTGAAATTTAGACTACCATGTCAGGTGAGCACCCTCAGGCCCCCTGGGGCCTCTTGTTTTTTTCCTTCCTTCAATATGCATTTTGAACTATTTACAGTCACTACACGCGGAACCTTTTTTTTAAACTCACATACCCCCCCCACCCCCACCCCCCACTGTCCCCCCCCCACCCAGGGGGCCAATTAGGCACTTTTTTTTTCTTAAGTCAAAAATGGTTTTTTTTTTTACAGTTTTGGTTACAGTTTGTGGTTACAAACCCAGACAAACACCCCCCCCCCCCCCCTCCCCTTCCAATTAGGCATTTTTAGCTCACCTGACTGAAAATCGGGGTGAGCTATTCTGATCACTTTTTGTCCGGCGTCTGTCATCCGTCGTGCGTCGTGAAGGTGGTGTTTGGGTCATTTTCTCCCAAGCCACTGGTTGCAGTTCAATGAAAATTCACATGAGTAGCGGTTATATAGGGGCATTTGGGTTTTTCTTCAAATTGGGTTTCTGCTTATATTGTGGAGGGGGGTGGGGCCAAAGTGCACAAAATTTTAAAAAATCTTCTTCTCATGAACCAGCTGTAGCAGAGACTTGATATTTGGTATGCAGCTTCCATTTGAGGTGTAGACTCAAGTTTGTTCAAGAGAAGTTTGACGGGCAATATTTGCCTTTCTTCTGAGAGGGGCAAGAAATTTTTGCCCTGTCCAGAATTTCTATTTTCTGAACTGAGAGGCCAATTTGAACCAAATTTAATATGAGTTATTATTGGGTTATAAGTACTTGATTTATGCCAAAAAAGTTTTTCCTGCAGCCCCGTGGGAACCTCAGGAACCAAAAATAGAAAATAAACGAAAACGTTCATATCTCCAAAACTGCACAGCACTG